>JACEFZ010024685.1:35000-141567 GCA_014155875.1 Cepaea nemoralis | reverse complement strand
TGTCTAAGCACCTGCTACATCACTGTCTACAGTCACTGGCTACAACTCTTACATTGTCTACAGTCACACCTGGCTACATCCTCTGTCTACAGCCACCTGGCTACATCCTTTGTCTACAGTCACCTGTCTACACTTACTGTCTACAGTCATCTGGCTACACTCAATGTCTACAGTCGCCTGGCTACACTCACTGTCTACAGTCACCTGGCATACTCATGTCTACAGTCACCTGGTACACTCAATGTCTACATCACCTGTCTAAACTTACTATCAACAGTCACCTGGCTACATCCTCTGTCTACAGCCACCTGGCTACATCCTCTGCCTACAGCCACCTGGCTACACTCACTGTCTACAGTCACCTGTCTACACTTACTGTTTACAGTCACCTGGCTACACTCAATGTCTACAGTCACCTGGCTACACACACTATCTGCAGTCACATGGCATCACTCAATGTCTACAGTCAACTGGCTACACTCAATGTCTACAGTCACCTGGCTACACTCTCCTTCTACAGTCACCTGGCTACACTCACTGTCTACAGTCACCCGGATACACTCAATGTCTACAGTTACCTGGCTACACCCACTGTCTACAGTCACCTGGCTACACACACTGTCTACAGTCACCTGCCTACACTCAATGTCTACAGTCACCTGGCTACACTCACCTGGCTACACTCACTGTCCACAGTTACCTGGCTACACACAATGTCTACAGTCGCCTGGCTACATTCAATGTCTACAGTCACCTGGCTACACTCACTGTCTACAGTCACCTGGCTACACTCACTGTCTTCAGTCACATGGCTACACTCACTGTCTACAGTCACCTGGCTACACTCACTGTCTACAGTTACCTGGCTACACTCAATGTCTACAGTCACCTGGCTACACACACTGTCTACAGTCACCTGGCTACACTCACTGTCTACAGTCACCTGGCTACACACATTGTCTACAGTCACCTGGCTACATTCACTGTCTTACGTCACCTGGCTACACTCACTGTCTACAGTCATCTGGCTACACTCAATGTCGACAGTCGCCTGGCTACACTCACTGTCTACAGTCACCTGGCATCACTCAATGTCTACAGTCACCTGGCTACACTCAATGTCTACAGTCACCTGTCTACACTTACTGTCAACAGTCACCTGGCTACATTCTCTGTCTACAGCCACCTGGCTACATTCTCTGCCTACAGCCACCTGGCTACACTCACTGTCTACAGCCACCTGGCTACACTCAATGTCTACAGTCGCCTGTCTACACTTACTGTTTACAGTCACCTGGCTACACTCAATGTCTACAGTCACCTGGCTACACACACTGTCTACAGTCACCTGGCTACACTCACTGTCTACAGTCACCTGGCTACACTCACTGTCTACAGTCACCTGGCTACACTCAATGTCTACAGTCACCTGGCTACACTCAATGTCTACAGTCACCTGGCTACACACACTGTCTACAGTCACCTGGCTACACTCACTGTCTACAGTCACCTGGCTACACACATTGTCTACAGTCACCTGGCTACATTCACTGTCTTACGTCACCTGGCTACACTCACTGTCTACAGTCATCTGGCTACACTCAATGTCGACAGTCGCCTGGCTACACTCACTGTCTACAGTCACCTGGCATCACTCAATGTCTACAGTCACCTGGCTACACACTCATGTCTACAGTCACCTGTCTACACTTACTGTCAACAGTCACCAGGCTACATTCTCTGTCTACAGCCACCTGGCTATACTCACTGTCTACAGTCACCTAGCTACGCTCACTGTCTACAGTCATCTGGCTACACTCACTGTCTACAGTCACCTGGCTACACATACTGTGTACGGTCACCTGGCTACACACTGTCCACAGTCACCTGGCTACACACACTGTCTACAGTCACCTGGCTAAACACTGTCTACAGTCACGTGGCTACACACTGTCTCCAGCCACCTGGCTACACACTGTCTACAGTCACTAGGCTACACACACTGTCTACAGTCACCTGGCTACAGACTGTCTACAGTCACCTGGCTACACACACTGTCTACAGTCACCTGGCTACACACATTGTCTACAGTCACCTGGCTACACTCACTTCTACGGTCACCTGGCTACACACACTGTCTACAGTCACCTGGCTACACTCACTGTCTACAGTCACCTGGCTACACTCAATGTCTACAGTCACCTGTCTACACTCAATGTCTACAGTCACCAGGCTACACTCAATGTCTCCAGTCACCTGGCTACACTCACTGTCTACAGTCACCTGGCTAAACTCACTGTCTACAGTCACCTGGCTACACTCAATGTCTACAGTCATCTGTCTACACTCAATGTCTACAGTCACCTGGCTACACTCACTGTCTACAGTCACCTGGCTACACTCAATGTCTACAGTCACCTGTCTACACTCAATGTCTACAGTCACATGGCTACACTTAATGTCTCCAGTCACCTGACTACACTCACTGTCTACAGTCACCTGGCTACACTCAATGTCTACAGTCACCTGTCTACACTCAATGTCTACAGTCACATGGCTACGCGTATTGTCTACACACACCTGGCTACACTCACTGTCTACACACACTGTCTGCAGCCACCTGGCTACATTCACTTTCTAAACACACCTGGCTACACACACTGTCTACAGTCACCTATCTACACTTACTGTCTACAGTCAGCTGCCTAAACTCAATGTCTACAGTCAGCTGCCTACACTCAATGTCTACAGTCACCTGGCTACACACACTGTCTACAGTCACCTGGCTACATTCAATGTCTACAGTCACCTGGCTACACTCAATGTCTACAGTCACCTGGCTACACTCATTGTCTACAGTCACCTGACTACACTCAGTGTCTACAGTCACCTGGCTACACTTACTGTCTACACACACCTGGCTACACTCACTGTCTACACACACGGTCTACAGTCACCTGGCTACAGACTGTTTACAGTCACCTGGCTACACACACTGTCTACAGTCACCTGGCTACACTCACTTCTACGGTCACCTGGCTACACACACTGTCTACAGTCACCTGGCTACACTCACTGTCTACAGTCACCTGTCTACACCCAATGTCTACAGTCACCTGGCTACATTCTCTGTCTACAGTCACCTGGCTACACTCAATGTCTTCGATCACCTAGCTACACTCACTGGCTACACTCACTGGCTATAGTCACTCGCCACACTCACTGGTGTCTTCACACCTATATTCATTGAAATTATGTCTTTATACTTTATCTCTCTGTCTTGTCTTCACAGACATGGTCACATCAGCATTTGTCTTTTTAATATTTGTTTGCTTGTTGTTTTTTGCGGTTGTCATTTTATTCTTTTCTACACATTAGGTGTGTGTGTGTTTACATGAAATTTCTTTGTTCATCCATGGGTTTATTTTTTTTAAAAGTATATATATAATAGAAATTACTTGTGAGGTCTTAGTCAGATATGACTGAGCTACCGTATAACAGTAGACGGTACTACCTGGTCTCTGTTAGCGCCGAACGTTGGGCGACGCTTACCAAACCCGACACCCCACATTGTGCCAACGGCTTCGGGCGGAAGAGCGCAATTGGGAGGGTACAAGCCTTACCCTGGTGCGAGGAAATGCAAGCTAAAGACAAAATTGTCATGGCAGGGCAGACCAGGCCCTAAGCCTTGGTTGGCGACTGGTCTAGGATCGAAGCTCCGACAGGCGGACAGTTAGAGCATTGCTTTGCTGATCCGGCAGCTTCTGCAGCTTGTCTTGTTCCAGATGTAGGGGTGTTACCTTTCCGCTGGAGTGAACTAGGCAGGCCGAGAGAGGGATCATGCTGCATGGGCAACACATGATCTCTATATTTTAGCCCAGGCTTTGTGCTATGGAGAGGCAATAACTCCATCCCTGGTCTTAACTGGTCTCGGAATGTCTTCACATTCTGACTCATTGACTCATGTCTTCACATTCTGACTCATTGACTCATGTCTTCACATTCTGACTCATTGACTCATGTCTTCACATTCTGAATTATTGACTCATGTCTTCACATTCTAACTCATTGACTCATGTCTTCACATTCTGACTCATTGACTCATGTCTTCACATTCTAACTCATTGACTCATGTCTTCACATTCTAACTCATTGACTCATGTCTTCACATTCTAACTCATTGACTCATGTCTTCACATTCTGACTCATTGACTCATGTCTTCACATTCTAACTCATTGACTCATGTCTTCACATTCTAACTCATTGACTCATGTCTTCACATTCTGAATTATTGACTCATGTCTTCATATTCTGACTCATTGACTCATGTCTTCACATTCTGACTCATTGACTCATGTCTTCACATTCTGAATTATTGACTCATGTCTTCATATTCTGACTCATTGACTCATGTCTTCACATTCTGACTCATTTACTCATTTACTCATGTCTTCACATTCTGACTCACTGACTCATTGACTCATGTCTTCACATAACGACTTAATGTCTCATGTCTCCACATTCTGACTCATTAACTCATGTCTCCACATTCTGACTCATTGACTCATATCTTCACATTCTGACTCATTGACTCAAGTCTTCACTTTCTGACTCATTGACTCATGTCTTCACTTTCTGTCTCATTGACTTATTGACTCATGCCTTCACATCATTTCTGACTGAAGTGTGTCTTTACATCATGGTTGACTCACTCTATGTATTTAAATCAACGCGGTCTATCCCGCATCATGTGCCGGTATATGCTACCTCTGTGACGTGTGCCAATGACGTGTTCTGTCTGTCTGCAGTGTCACATGACAGTACATTGTCTCCTCCACAGTGTCACATGATAGTGCATTGTTTCCACCCACAGTGTCACATGGAATTACATTGTCTCCTCTACAGTGTCACATGATAGTGCATTGTTTCCACCCACAGTGTCACATGGAAGTGCATTGTCTCCTCTACAGTGTCACATGACAGTACATTGTCTCCTCCACAGTGTCACATGACATTACATTGTCTCCCCACAGTGTCACATGACAGTACATTGTCTCCCCCACAGTGTCACATGACAGTACATTGTCTCCCCCACAGTGTCACATGACAGTACATTGTCTCCCCCACAGTGTCACATGACAGTACATTGTCTCCTCCACAGTGTCACATGGAAGTACATTGTCTCCCCCACAGTGTCACATGACAGTACATTGTCTCCTCCACAGTGTCACATATAAGTACATTGTCTCCTCCACAGTGTCACATAAAAGTACATTGTCTCCTCCACAGTGTCATATGAGAGAGATTGTCTCCTCCACAGTGTCACATTACAGTACATTGTCTCCTCCACAGTGTCTCATGACAGTACATTGTCTCCTCCACAATGTCTCATGACAGTAAATTGTCTCCTCCACAGTGTCACATGACAGTACATTGTCTCCACCACAGTGTCACATAAAAGTACATTGTCTCCTCCACAGTGTCACATAAAAGTACATTGTCTCCCCCACAGTGTCACATGACAGTACATTGTCTCCCCCACAGTGTCACATGACAGTACATTGTCTCCTCCACAGTGTCACATGGCAGTACATTGTCTCCCCCACAGTGTCACATTACAGTACACTGTCTCCCCCACAGTGTCACATGACAGTACATTGTCTCCTCTATAGTGTCACATAAAAGTACATTGTCTCCTCCACAGTGTCACATAAAAGTACATTGTCTCCCCCACAGTCTCACATGACAGTACATTGTCTCCCCCACAGTGTCACATGACAGCACGTTGTCTCCTCCACAGTGTCACATGGCAGTACATTGTCTCCCCCACAGTGTCACATTACAGTACACTGTCTCCCCTACAGTGTCACATGACAGTACATTGTCTCCTCTATAGTGTCACATGACAGTACATTGTCTCCCCCACAGTGTCACATGACAGTACATTGTCTCCTCCACAGTGTCACATGGAAGTACATTGTCTCCCCCACAGTGTCACATGGAAGTACATTGTCTCCCCCACAATGTCACATGACAGTACATTGTCTCCCCCACAGTGTCACATGACAGTACATTGTCTCCCCCACAGTGTCACATGACAGTACATTGTCTCCCCCACAGTGTCACATGACAGTACATTGTCTCCCCCACAGTGTCACATGACAGTACATTGTCTCCCCCACAGTGTCACATGACAGAACATTATCTCCTCCACAGTGTCACATGACAGTACATTGTCTCCCCCACATTGTCACATGACAGTACATTGTCTCCTCCACATTGTCAGATGACAGTACATTGTCTCCTCCACAGTGTCACATGACAGTACATTGTCTCATCCACAGTGTCACATAAAAGTACATTGTCTCCTCCACAGTGTCACATAAAAAAACATTGTCTCCTCCACAGTGTCACATGACAGTACATTGTCTCCTCCACAGTGTCACATAAAAGTACATTGTCTCCTCCACAGTGTCACATAAAAGAACATTGTCTCCCCCACAGTGTCACATGACAGTACATTGTCCCCTCCACAGTGTCACATGACAGTACATTGTCTCTCCCACAGTGTCACATTACAGTACACTGTCTCCCCACAGTGTCACATGACAGTACATTGTCTCCTCCATAGTGTCACATGACAGTACATTGTCTCCCCCACAGTGTCACATGACAGTACATTGTCTCCTCCACAGTGTCACATGGAAGTACATTGTCTCCCCCACAGTGTCACATGACAGTACATTGTCTCCCCCACAGTGTCACATGACAGTACATTGTCTCCTCCACAGTGTCACATGACAGTACATTGTCTCCACCACAGTGTCACATAAAAGTACATTGTCTCCTCCACAGTGTCACATAAAAGTACATTGTCTCCCCCACAGTGTCACATGACAGTACATTGTCTCCCCCACAGTGTCACATGACAGTACATTGTCTCCTCCACAGTGTCACATGACAGTACATTGTCTCCCCCACAGTGTCACATTACAGTACATTGTCTCCCCCACAGTGTCACATTACAGTACATTGTCTCCTCTATAGTGTCACATGACAGTACATTGGCTCCCCCACAGTGTCACATGACAGTACATTGTCTCCTCCACAGTGTCACATGGAAGTACATTGTCTCCCCCACAGTGTCACATGGAAGTACTTTGTCTCCCCCACAGTGTCACATGACAGTACATTGTCTCCCCCACAGTGTCACATGACAGTACATTATCTCCCCCACAGTGTCACATGACAGTACATTGTCTCCCCCCACAGTGTCACATTACAGTACATTGTCTCCCCCACAGTGTCACATGACAGTACATTGTCTCCTCCACAGTGTCACATGACAGTACATTATCTCCTCCACAGTGTCACATGACAGTACATTGTCTCCCCCACATTGTCACATGACAGTACATTGTCTCATCCACAGTGTCACATAAAAGTACATTGTCTCCTCCACAGTGTCACATAAAAAAACATTGTCTCCTCCACAGTGTCACATGACAGTACATTGTCTCCTCCACAGTGTCACATAAAAGTACATTGTCTCCCCCACAGTGTCACATAAAAGAACATTGTCTCCCCCACAGTGTCACATGACAGTACATTGTCCCCTCCACAGTGTCACATGACAGTACATTGTCTCTCCCACAGTGTCACATTACAGTACATTGTCTCCTCCACAGTGTCACATGACAGTACATTGTCTCCTCCATAGTGTCACATGACAGTACATTGTCTCCCCCACAGTGTACATGACAGTACATTGTCTCCTCCACAGTGTCACATGGAAGTACATTGTCTCCCACATTGTCACATCACCACATTGTCCCCCCACATTCACATGACAGTACATTGTCTCCTCCACAGTGTCACATGAAAGTACATTGTCTCCACCACAGTGTCACATAAAAGTACATTGTCCCCCTCCACAGTGTCACAAAAAACAGTACATTGTCTCCTCCACAGTGTCACATGACAGTACATTGTCTCCCCCACAGTGTCACATTACAGTACATTGTCCCCCTCCACAGTGTCACATGACAGTACATTGTCTCCCCCACATTGTCACATGACAGTACATTGTCTCCTCCACATTGTCACATGACAGTACATTGTCTCCTCCACAGTGTCACATGACAGTACATTGTCTCATCCACAGTGTCACATAAAAGTACATTGTCTCCTCCACAGTGTCACATAAAAGTACATTGTCTCCTCCACAGTGTCACATGACAGTACATTGTCTCCTCCACAGTGTCACATGACAGAGATTGTCTCCTCCACAGTGTATCATGATAGTACATTGTCTCCTCCACAGTGTCTCATGACAGTACATTGTCTCCTCCACAGTGTCACATGACAGTACATTGTCTCCTCCACAGTGTCACATAAAAGTACATTGTCTCCTCCACAGTGTCACATAAAAGTACATTGTCTCCCCCACAGTGTCACATGACAGTACATTGTCTCCTCCACAGTGTCACATGACAGTACATTGTCTCCCCCACAGTGTCACATTACAGTACACTGTCTCCCCCTACAGTGTCACATGACAGTACATTGTCTCCTCCATAGTGTCACATGACAGTACATTGTCTCCCCCACAGTGTCACATGACAGTACATTGTCTCCTCCACAGTGTCACATGGAAGTACATTGTCTCCCCCACAGTGTCACATGACAGTACATTGTCTCCCCCACAGTGTCACATGACAGTGCATTGTCTCCCCCACAGTGTCACATGACAGTACATTGTCTCCCCCACAGTGTCACATGACAGTACATTGTCTCCCCCACAGTGTCACATGACAGTACATTGTCTCCCCCCACAGTGTCACATGACAGTACATTGTCTCCCCCACAGTGTCACATGACAGTACATTGTCTCCCCCACAGTGTCACATGACGGTACATTGTCTCCTCCACAGAAAGTGCCACCCAGACATGAGTACTGTGGGTTTATCTACTCGTCGCTGTCGCAGAGTAGGTGCCTAGTGTGGTACAGTCTGTCAAACATTGTGTGCATGCTAGACCCGCCTCCCCCCCCCCCCTCCCCCAACAGGCTGGACCCCAGGGACTCACAAACTAGACCCAACCCAGCAGGCTGGACCCGAGGGACCCATAAGCTAGACTCACAAAACTAGAGGACGCTTCTACGCGCTTTAAGAAGAATTGGGCATGTGGTGCTGAACGCATATTTGTACAGATCAGTGCCTGGGTGTGTGGATGCGTGGGTGGGTGGGTGGGTGGTGTGGTCAATTAACACCAATACGTGGAGCAATGGTCTCACTGTCCGCCTGTCGGACCTTCCATCCTAGACCAGTAGAGCAATGCTCTAAATGTCCGCCTGTCGGACCTTCCATCCTAGACCAGTAGAGCAATGCTCTCACTGTCCGCCTGTCGGACCTTCCATCCTAGACCAGTAGAGCAATGTTCTCACTGTCCGCCTGTCGGACCTTCCATCCTAGACTAGTTGCCAAACAAGGCTTAGGGCTTGGTCTGCCCTTCCATGATATGTAGTCTTCCCTCGCACAAGGGTAAGGCTTGTACCCTCCCAATTGCCCTCCTTCGCTGCTGGCAGTGTACAATGTCGAGTACTAGGGTATGCGAATGTGGGATTGCTGACAATACAAGAATATGGGATAGTTGACAGTACAAGAATATGGATGGAATTGCTAACAGTACAAGACATGACAGTACATTGTCTCCTCCACAGTGTCACATGGAAGTACATTGTCTCCCCCACAGTGTCACATGACAGTACATTGTCTCCCCCACAGTGTCACATGACAGTGCATTGTCTCCCCTACAGTGTCACATGACAGTACATTGTCTCCCCCACAGTGTCACATGACAGTACATTGTCTCCCCCACAGTGTCACATGACAGTACATTGATAGTTGACAGTACAAGAATATGGATGGAATTGCTAACAGTACAAGAATAGGGGATTGCTGACAGTACAAGAATATGGGATTGCTGACAATACAAGAATATGGGATCGCTGACAGTACAAGAATATGGGATTGCTGACAGTACAAGAATATGGGATTGCTGACAGTACAAGAATATAGGATTGCTGACAGTACAAGAATATGGGATTGCTGACAGTACATGAATATGGGATTGCTGACAGTACAAGAATATGGGAATATTACAAGTGTATGGGATTGCTGACAGTACAAGAATATGGGATTGCTGACAGTACAAGAATATGGGATTACTTACAGTACAAGTATATGGGATTGCTGACAGTACAAGAATATGGGATTACTGACAGTACAAGTATATGGGATTGCTGACAGTACAAGAATATGGGATTGCTGACAGTACAAGAATATGGGATTGCTGACAGTACAAGTATATGGGGTTGCTGACAGTACAAGAATATGGGATTGCCGGCAGTACAAGTATATGGGGTTGCTGATAGTACAAGAATATGGGATTGCTGACAGTACAAGAATATGGGATTGCTGACAGTACAACAATATGGGATTGCTGACAGTACAAGTATATGGGGTTGCTGACAGCACAAGTATATGGGGTTGCTGACAGTACAAGAATATGGGATTGCTGACAGTACAAGTATATGGGATTGCTGACAGTACAAGAATATGGGATTGCTGACAGTACAAGAATATGGGGTTGCTGACAGTACAAGAATATGGGATTGCTGACAGTACAAGTATATGGGATTGCTGACAGTACAAGAATATGGGGTTGCTGACAGTACAAGAATATATGGTTGCTGACAGTACAAGAATATGGGATTGCTGACAGTACAAGAATATGGGATTGCTGACAATACAAGAATATGGGATTGCTGACAGTACAAGAATATGGGATTGCTGAGAGTACAAGTATATGGGATTGCTGACAGTACAAGAATATGGGATTGCTGACAGTACAAGAATATGGGATTGCTGACGGTACAACAATATGGGATTGCTGACAGTACAAGAATATGGGATTGCTGACAGTACAAGAATATGGGATTGCTGACAGTACAAGAATATGGGATTGCTGACAGTACAAGAATATGGGGTTGCTGACAGTACAAGAATATGGGATTGCTGACAGTACAAGTATATGGGATTGCTGACAGTACAAGAATATGGGGTTGCTGACAGTACAAGAATATGGGATTGCTGACAGTACAAGAATATGAGATTGCTGACAGTACAAGTATATGGGATTGCTGACAGTACAAGAATATGGGATTGCTGACAGTACAAGTATATGGGATTGCTGACAGTACAAGAATATGGGATTGCTGACAGTACAAGAATATGGGATTGCTGACAGTACAAGAATATGGGATTGCTGACAGTACAAGAATATGGGATTGCTGACAGTACAAGAATATGGGATTGCTGACAGTACAAGAATATGGGATTGCTGACAGTACAAGAATATGGGATTGCTGACAGTACAAGAATATGGGTTTGCTGACAGTACAAGTATATGGGGTTGCTGACAGTACAAGAATATGGGGTTGCTGATAGTAAAAGAATATGGGATTGCTGGCAGTACAAGTATATGGGGTTGCTGACAGCACAAGTATATGGGGTTGCTGACAGTACAAGAATATGGGAATATTACAAGTATATGAGATTGCTGACAGTATAAGAATATGGGATTGCTGACAGCACAAGTATATGTAGATGTATAAGTGGATGTATAAATATACAGGCCCTTGTACAGTATGTAGTATGTAGTGTACCTGGTCCGTGTACCGCGTGTAGTATGTAGAGTACCTGGCCCGTGTACCGTGTGTAGTGTGTAGTGTACCTGGCCCATGTACCGTGTGTAGTCTAGTGTGTAGTGTACCTGGCCCATGTACCGTGTGTAGTATGTAGTGTACCTGGCCCGTGTACCGTGTGTAGTGTACCTGGCCCGTGTACCGTGTGTAGTATGTAGTGTACCTGGCCCATGTACCGTGTGTAGTATGTAGTGTACCTGGCCCGTGTACCGTGTGTAGTGTGTAGTGTACCTGGCCCATGTACCGTGTGTAGTGTGTAGTGTACCTGGCCCATGTACCGTGTGTAGTCTAGTGTGTAGTGTACCTGGTCCATGTACCGTGTGTAGTGTATAGTGTACCTGGCCCGTGTACCGTGTGTAGTCTAGTGTGTAGTGTACCTGGCCCATGTACCGTGTGTAGTGTGTAGTGTACCTGGCCCATGTACCGTGTGTAGTCTAGTGTGTAGTGTACCTGGCCCATGTACCGTGTGTAGTCTAGTGTGTAGTGCACCTGGCCCATGTACCTGGCCCATGTACCGTGTGTAGTGTGTAGTGTACCTGGCCCATGTACCGTGTGTAGTCTAGTGTGTAGTGTACCTGGCCCGTGTACCGTGTGTAGTCTAGTGTGTAGTGTACCTGGCCCATGTACCGTGTGTAGTCTAGTGTGTAGTGCACCTGGCCCATGTACCTGGCCCATGTACCGTGTGTAGTGTAGTGTGTAGTGTACCTGGCCCGTGTACCGTGTGTAGTCTAGTGTGTAGTGTACCTGGCCCGTGTACCGTGTGTAGTGTAGTATGTAGTGTACCTGGCTCATGTACCGTGTGTAGTGTAGTATGTAGTGTACCTGGCCCATGTACCGTGTGTAGTATGTAGTGTACCTGGCCCGTGTACCGTGTGTAGTGTAGTATGTAGTGTACCTGGCCCGTGTACCGTGTGTAGTGTGTAGTGTACCTGGCCCATGTACCGTGTGTAGTATGTAGTGTACCTGGCCCATGTACCGTGTGTAGTGTAGTATGTAGTGTACCTGGCCCATGTACCGTGTGTAGTGTAGTATGTAGTGTACCTGGCCCATGTACCGTGCGTAGTGTAGTATGTAGTGTACCTGGCCCATGTACCGTGTGTAGTATGTAGTGTACCTGGCCCGTGTACCGTGTGTAGTGTAGTGTACCTGGCCCGTGTACCGTGTGTAGTGTAGTGTACCTGGCCCGTGTACCGTGTGTAGTATGTAGTGTACCTGGCCCATGTACCGTGTGTAGTGTAGTATGTAGTGTACCTGGCCCATGTACCGTGTGTAGTATGTAGTGTACCTGGCCCATGTACCGTGTGTAGTATGTAGTGTACCTGGCCCGTGTACCGTGTGTAGTGTAGTATGTAGTGTACCTGGCCCGTGTACCGTGTGTAGTGTAGTGTACCTGGCCCGTGTACCGTGTGTAGTGTAGTGTACCTGGCCCGTGTACCGTGTGTAGTGTAGTGTACCTGGCCCGTGTACCGTGTGTAGTGTAGTGTACCTGGCCCGTGTACCGTGTGTAGTATGTAGTGTACCTGGCCCGTGTACCGTGTGTAGTATGTAGTGTACCTGGCCCGTGTACCGTGTGTAGTGTGTAGTGTACCTGGCCGTGTACCGTGTCAAGTATGTAGTGCCACGTGTCTATTGTGTTGTGTGTAGTACATGTGTCTGTTGTCCACAGGGCCACTGGGAGGCTACACCAACTACTTCCTGCCTGTCTACCGCCAGCCTCGACCCAAACAGCACGTGCAGATTGCCGGATTGTCGTTGAGTACTCGTCCGTCCTTACATATGTGTCTTTTATTTCACTGCTGCGCGCGCATGCATGCACACAAGTACACACGTGTAGTCACACACACAGGTACACACACATCCGCGCATATTTAGCATCATTACCATCATCATCATATGCCATGCCGACAGGCGTGGGCAGTCATGGTTCGTCGTCTCACACAGTCCCTAGAGTCTCGAACCAGGTCTGTGTTCTTGCCCCGACCGTACCATGCCGCCACATCATCTAAGTATGTATCCCTTTGTCTTCCTCTTGCTATCTCTCATCAAGCTTGACAGTTTTCACTAAATTTTCAAGTCTGTTTCTTCTCATGACAAGTCCAAAACATCTTTATATATGTATAAGTATGTGCGAGTTTATACCATAGGACATCATTTTGATGAATTATAGATGGGTTAAAGATTTCGGGGTCCGCCTTAGCTACAGTACAAAGTTGTGAGTAAGTGGGACATGCTGATACAGTCATTGATATCGCACCTTGGGAGCAAGTCGTCGCTGATCGTGTTGCATGGGGGGGGGGGGGGGGGGGGGGGGGGGTGTGGCAGAGATCAGAAATGGAATAAAGACACAGGAGAAATGTGTGAGACATAAAATGGTGCGTGATGGTGGAAATGGCCATGCGTTCACATGCACCCATTGTGGATAAATGGTGTGAATTAGTCTGATCAGTCACATTCGCTACCGCCATGGGTTGTAGTCATTATGCCTTTTTGTTTAAATCACAAAGTAACAAACTATCGTCTGCCAAGACAGCAGGAATCCGGTATAGTAATTGTGTGTATATGTGTGTGGATGCAGTAGTGTGTATATGTGTGTGGATGCAGTAGTGTGTATATGTGTGTGGATGCAGTAGTGTGTATATGTGTGTGGATGCAGTAGTGTGTATACGTGTGTGGATGCAGTAGTGTGTATATGTGTGTGGATGCAGTAGTGTGTATATGTGTGTGGATGCAGTAGTGTGTATATGTGTGTGGATGCAGTAGTGTGTATATGTGTGTGAATGCAGTAGTGTGTATATGTGTGTGAATGCAGTAGTGTGTATACGTGTGTGGATGCAGTAGTGTGTATATGTGTGTGGATGCAGTAGTGTGTATATGTGTGTGGATGCAGTAGTGTGTATATGTGTGTGGATGCAGTAGTGTGTATATCTATATGTATGTATTTATGTATTCATATGTATGGATGGATGGATATATTACGTGCAATCTTTCGGGTGGATAAACAAATGGATGACTGCATGCAATTATGCAGGCAAATATGTGCTATGGCGTAAAACGGCATACGATACTTACAGTTATCACCTTGCGCAAATACCGTCGCTATGGTTTTAAAAACGTCAGTTTGGTATAATTTTCAATAAATAAATAATTTGACACCTAGGGTAGTTAAGTAAACTATACTTCGGATGAAGACACAGTGACAGTGAAAGAAATCAAGGCTGTGCTTCGACGATCAAAAAACAGTGCTCCAGGTCCTGATGGCATAAGATACGACGACATAAATAGGTGTACCGACAATGAGCTAGAGAAACTAGCAGACATGTACAACAACAGTATGGATACGGTTTGATCGAAGCCTTGCTTATAATGTGCACATAGACCAGGTGATAACAAAGGCCAAGCGGGGTTTGGCAGCGATGCGGGTGATGGCGGCAGTAAACTGTGAGCAGCGCCATCTATGTCTTCTGTACGAGGGGCTGGTCATGTCTGTTTTGGAGTATGCAATGGCAATCCTGACTGTCAGCCATAAGCAGATAGAAAGGATGGAAAGGATACAGAATGAAGCTATGCGCATTATTCTTGGATGTACAAGAGATACAGCATGCAGGGCGATGCGCTACCTTCTTGATTTTCCAACCATTGAAGAGAGAATGCAAGTTTGCAGGGCACGTGCCTACCTCAGAATTAACGCAAACACACAGCATCCACTGCATAGTGAAATTAGGAAGGTGAAGGGCAGCAGGTTAAAAAGAGGACGGTCGTGGATGGGTCAAGCCGAGGACATTCTTCAACAGGTGTGTTCACTTGAGGACTTAGAACCTGGCGAGGAGTGGGTGCAAGTGCCAACAGACTTCTGCACATCCTTTTCAGTTTGCATCCAACTAGATAGAAAATGCAGACAAGAAAATCCGGCTGCTGTTGAGGCTGAAGTACAAGCGTTGATTTTCGAGAATTCGCTAGACAGTGACGCGGTCATCTACACAGATGGGTCGGTCGTCCGACATGTGAGAAGCTCATGGGCCTTTACAGCTCGGGCCGGAGGGAGAATTGTGAAGGAGGACTCCTGGTGCTTTCACTGAAACCACAAGTAGCCTGACCATGGAAGTCATGGCAGTAAGTAAAGCAATAACATGGCTCGAGACACAGACATTCACTAGGGCTTGTTTCCTTAGCGACTCAATGAACATGATCAAGAGGATAGAGGAGGGGTCGATTCGAAGAGAATGGTTGCTGCCTCTGAAGCGGTCTCGGCTGGCAAAGATTAGTTTCATCTTCGTGCCAGGGCATGCGGGAGTACAAGGAAATGAGCGGGCTGACAAGCTCGCAGGTGAGGCTACTGTTGAGGGCGGACGCGCCATGGACCAGGCTGACATTCTGAATGCTCTACGAGAAGTGAGACTTTTGCAAGAACCAAGTGATGACTGTGAATCTACAACAATGGCCAGACTGCGAGAGCAGCAAATTAAAAGAGGGGTGGCCAAACAAGAACACTACGCAGGAAGCCAAAGAAGATTGATAAACCAACACAGAACTGGCGTCGTTAGCCGCTACACGCTGCGGGATTTGCTGAGGAGGGGATCCGAGCACTTATGGACTGAATGGTCCGATGTGCAACGAGGATGATCTGTCGACTAACTAACTAACTAACTAACATGAATACTGCATTAAAATAACACTTTTTAAACAAACGCAAGTACCGAATTAATAGAAGACAAGGTGTGTAAACAAGAATTTTTCCAAACATAGCGGACCTGACCCAAATTCGTTATTTTGGTTTTGCCGCACAGCACTTTAAAGGTATAAAGTTCCGACTAACACATACATATATGTCAGCAGTGATGCCATGTAAGACACACATGTATGATGTAAAACATGTGGAGATGGGTGCAGGGATGCCAACAAAGACATGCGTAGATGGTTGCAGTGATGCCATCAAAGACATGCATAGATGGTTGCAGTGATGCCATCAAAGACATGCGTCGATAGAAGCAGTGACGACATTTAAGACACATATAACGTAAGACATGTGTAAATGGAGGCATAGATGCCATCTAAGACACACATATATAACGTGAGACATGTGTAGATGGAGGTATAGATGCCATCTAAGACATCATATGTCATGTGTGGACACAGGGTGCCCTCGGACAGGTTCCCAATCAACAAAGAGCTGCCCAGGGATCTGCTGCCGCTGAGTACTGTCAAGGTCATGTGGTCCTGCAACCGAACGCGGACTGTCTACAAACCAGAGACCATCTACGCCTACATGTCCAGGTACTGACTCCTACATCTACGCCTACATGTCTGGGTACTGGTTCCCTACATCTACGCCTACATGTCCAGGTACTGACTCCTACATCTACGCCTACATGTCTGGGTACTGGTTCCCTACATCTACGCCTACATGTCCAAGTACTGGTTCCCTACATCTACGCCTACATGTCTGGGTACTGGTTCCCTACATCTACGCCTACATGTCTGGGTACTGGTTCCCTACATCTACGCCTACATGTCCAAGTACTGGTTCCCTACATCTACGCCTACATGTCTGGGTACTGGTTCCCTACATCTACGCCTACATGTCTGGGTACTGGTTCCATACATCTACGCCTACATGTCTGGGTACTGGTTCCCTACATCTACGCCTACATGTCTGGGTACTGGTTCCCTACATCTACGCCTACATGTTCAAGTACTGGTTCCCTACATCTACGCCTACATGTCTGGGTACTGGTTCCCTACATCTACGCCTACATGTCTGGGTACTGGTTCCCTACATCTACGCCTACATGTCCAGGTACTGACTCCTACATCTACGCCTACATGTCCAAGTACTGACTCCCTACATCTACGCCTACATGTCCAGGTACTGACTCCTACATCTACGCCTACATGTCCAGGTACTGACTCCCTACATCTACGCCTGCATGTCCAGGTACTGACTCCCTACATCTACGCCTACATGTCCAGGTACTGACTCCTACATCTACGCCTACATGTCCAGGTACTGACTCCTACATCTACGCCTACATGTCCAAGTACTTACTCCCTACATCTACGCCTACATGTCTGGGTACTGGTTCCCTACATCTACGCCTACATGTCTGGGTACTGGTTCCCTACATCTACGCCTACATGTTCAGGTACTGATTCCCTACATCTACGTCTACATGTCTGGGTACTGGTTCCCTACATCTACGCCTACATGTCCAGGTACTGACTCCCTACATCTACGCCTACATGTCCAAGTACTGGTTCCCTACATCTACGCCTACATGTCCAGATACTGGTTCTCTACATCTACGCCTACATGTCCAGGTACTGACTCCCTACATCTACGCCTGCATGTCCAGGTACTGACTCCCTACATCTACGCCTACATGTCCAAGTACTGGTTCCCTACATCTGACTCCTACATCTACGCCTACATGTTCAGGTACTGGCTCCTTACACCTGACTCCTACATCTACGCCTACATGTCCAGGTTCTGACTCTCTACATCTACGCCTACATGTTCAGGTACAGACTCCTTACACCTGACTTCTACATCTACGCCTACATCTCCAGGTACTGACTCTCTACATCTATGCCTACATGTCCAGGTAATGGTTACCTACACCTCACTGACTCATACATCTCCGCCTACATGTCCAGGTAATGGTTACCTACACCTCAGTGACACCTGCATCTCCACCTACACACAGACCATAGGAAGATACACAGGCAGACACACAGACACAAAGTCAGATACAGTGACAGACAGACCGACAGACAGACAGACAGACACCCACCCACCCACCCACCCACCCACACACACACACACAGACAGACAGACAGACAGACAGACAGACAGACAGACAGACAGACAGACAGACAGACAGAGAATTTCGCATAATCATGAGTGTCTGGGCAGACACTACAGAACGCCTTGTCTCCCCCCAGGTTTGGCCCGATAGACGCCGTCTACCCCAAGAGCGTCAACTCGGCCTACGTCATCTTCTCCGACCTGGAGGCCGCCAAGGCCTGCATCCAGTGCTCGGACCTGGGCCGGCCCTGGGACCCGCTGATTGCCTTCTGGGCCGAGCCGAGGATGTACAACTCCGGCTTCTACTACAAGTACGCCACCGCGGAGCAGCTTCCCACCAGAGTCAGGATGTGAGCTGTGTGGTGCGCCCAGAGCTATGACCATCACAATAGAGAGGAGCCATGCTCCAGACCATCGGAGCTGATGTTGCTTCTGTTGCAGACATCATCTTGCATGAAGACCATCCACAAGGGAACACGGGACACCAACTCTCCCCGTCAGTAGAACTAACGGGCTCATATACAAGCATTAAACATCACATATTTCATGGCTCCGGATGTTATTTATACGTTCCGATGTTGTTAATCTTCCCTTCCCTCCGACGTGATTGGCATATTTGTGTGTTCTCACTGGCTCCATACAAAAGAGACATCAGTATGATGTGTATTCATTGTCAGTGTTGCCACCACATCATTGACATACCTGTACTGTCTCTGTTTGACATAGAACAAGTATTGGAAACACACTAGTTATTTTTTTTCAAGCTAAACCAGTTATCAGGTCCGTATGACTTCTTCATCACTGCCAATTGTGACTTCTTGTGGGCTTTTTTAAAGATCTGGAACAGGAAAAACGTCTCATGGAGCCAAATCCGGAGAATAAAGTAGGCTGGTAACATCTTTGTATTCGAATCATGTGTACTACAGGCACTAGTCATGCTTTGTGAAAGGTCTTGTGAAAATTACCCATTTAAGGGCGTGCTATCCCACATTTTCTGGTCACAACTTATTTTACTTTGGTATGATCTGCCTCCTGGGACGAATGTTGCTTATTCCTTGCACTGCCAAAGTAACTAACAACGACTGCCTGAAAGAGGTTAATGAAACTAGAACATTATATGCAACAATAAGAAAGAGACAAACTGCTTTATTTGATCATGTGATGAGGGAGAAAAAAAATTCGCTTAAAAGTCGACAGGGTCGACTTCATTGCACCGGGTTTATCCCATATGGCACAGTCTCTTTCCGCAGCGCGGAAAGCGTCGCACAAAGCACGAACTCCGTAGCTCTAGCGACGACCCTCGGGAGTCTCCGAAAATTTCACTCGTGAACCAAAGGACGCGGCCCGGAATCGAACCCACAACGTTCGGAGTCCGAGTCAAACGGCTTGACTACTTCGCCACGGAAACTCCGATGTGATGAGAGGAGAGGCATATAACTCTGATTCTGCATCTCTGATCTGCAGCTCCTGGAGATCCTCCCAGCCGTTCCCCACTGTGTCGTGCTACCAGAGATCCTCCCAGCCGTTCCCCACTGTGTCGTGCTACCAGAGATCCTCCCAGCCGTTCCCCACTGTGTCGTGCTACCAGAGATCCTCCTAGCCGTTCACAACTGTGTCGTGCTACCAGAGATCCTCCCAGCCGTTCCCCGCTTTGTCCTGCTACTGGACCGACTGTGTCGTCTTTGCTTCCATTTGTAGATTCAGGGACGTTCCTGGTCCTCCACTTTCTGTTGAGGTTTCGCTGTTCCTCCACTTTCTGTTGAGGTTTCGCTGACCTGTCTGTCTATGCCTACGCCCGGGTGTTGCTTGGGTCCTTCTATGTACTTTATGGTTCTTTTCTTCTTCCTAATTCATCCCGAATGTTCTTGTTCTCAGTGCCAGGAATGTTTTCTATCATCTCAGGCAGGCGCTGTCTGTTGTCTCCGAGCTGGGCATCTGTCTCCCTTGTTAATGGGTTTGGTTGGTGATATTTTATGTATAGGATCTAGCCAATTTTGTTGTTGTTTTTTTTTGGGCTGCGGATTCTACAGTTGTTTCGTTGTAGACTTTTCAATCTTCTATACGTGTCTGTTGCTGAGTTCTGCAGTCTATATCCAGCATTGGTTGTAAACATCTGATCTTCTCTAATTCGTCAACAGGCATTGTTTTCGTGTCTCTGCTACTGTATGACAGGATTGTGGGAAGTTTATGTTGGAAAAGCTTGACTTTGCCGCTGCCACGGGTTCACTGCGGTATTTCCCGTCTAGTATATAGCTTCTTGAGAAGTTTCCCATCTGTTCCCCGTGTTGTACTAGTCAGCTTGTTCCTGGCTGCCATTCTTTGCCTTGCTCTTGTTCGACGTGTCTCAATATGTGTCTTTCATGTCTCGCTTTTGTTTAACGTGTCTCAATATGTGTCTTCCATGTCTCGCTTTTGTTTAACGTGTCTCAATATGTGTCTTCCATGCCTCGCTCTTGTTTAACGTGTCTCAATATGTGTCTTCTATGTCTCGCTCTTGTTTGACGTGTCTCAATATGTGTCTTCTATGCCTCGCTCTTGTTTGACGTGTCTCAATATGTGTCTTCCATGTCTCGCTCTTGTTTGACGTGTCTCAATATGTGTCTTCCATGTCTCGCTCTTGTTTGACGTGACTCAATATGTGTCTTCCATGTCTCGCTCTTGTTTGACGTGTCTCAATATGTGTCTTCCATGTCTCGCTCTTGTTTGACGTGTCTCAATATGTGTCTTCCATGTCTCGCTCTTGTTTGACGTGTCTCAATATGTGTCTTCCATGTCTTGCTCTTGTTTGACGTGTCTCAATATGTGTCTTCCATGTCTCGCTCTTGTTTGACGTGACTCAATATGTGTCTTCCATGTCTCGCTCTTGTTTGACGTGACTCAATATGTGTACTTCCATGTCTCGCTCTTGTTTGACGTGTCTCAATATGTGTCTTCCATGTCTCGCTCTTGTTTGACGTGTCTCAATATGTGTCTTCTAAGTCTTGCTCGTGTATGACGTGTCTCAATATGTGTCTTCTATGCCTCGCTCTTGTTTGACGTGTCTGTGTCTTCTATGTCTCGCTCTTGTTTGACGTGTCTCAATATGTGACTTCCATGTCTCGCTCTTGTTCGACGTGTCTCAATATGTGTCTTCTATGTCTTGCTCGTGTATGACGTGTCTCAACATGTGTCTTCCATGTCATGCGAAGATAAAACGCGATACCGAGGCAGTGTTTGGCATTTCTTGCTGACACAGCATTTGTCCATGTAAAACTGTCTCAGAGTATTTTCCTTTTCCTTGTCCGTTCTTCTCCAATTTGGGCACAGCTCCTCAAGCAACTCCCCAGCCATCCTGGCTATAATCTCCCTGGGTTAACTCCTCAAGCAACTCCCCAGC
Organism: Cepaea nemoralis; assembly: GCA_014155875.1. Taxonomy (NCBI): domain Eukaryota; kingdom Metazoa; phylum Mollusca; class Gastropoda; order Stylommatophora; family Helicidae; genus Cepaea; species Cepaea nemoralis. Next base: position 119,621 of record JACEFZ010024685.1, on the reverse strand, counting down.
CGCCCTGACCATAATCTCCCTGGTTAGCTCCTCAAGCAACTCCCCAGCCGCCCTGACTATAATCTCCCTGGGTTAACTCCTCAAGCAACTCCCCAGCCGCCCTGACTATAATCTCCCTGGGTTAGCTCCCCAAGCAACTCCCCAGCCGCCCTGACTATAATCTCCCTGGGTTAGCTCCTCAAGCAACTCCCCAGCCGCTCCTGACTATAATCTCCCTGGGTTAACTCCCTCAAGCAACTCCCTAGCCGCCCTGACTATAATCTCCCTGGGTAAGCTCCCCAAGCAACTCCCCAGCCGCCCTGACTATAATCTCCCTGGGTTAACTCCTCAAGCAACTCCCCAGCCGACCCTGACTATAATCTCCCTGAGTTAACTCCTCAAGCAACTCCCCAGCCGCCCTGACTATAATCTCCCTGGGTTAGCTCCCCAAGCAACTCCCCAGCCGCCCTGACTATAATCTCCCTGGGTTAACTCCTCAAGCAACTCCCCAGCCGCCCTGACTATATAATCTCCCTGGGTTAACTCCTCAAGCAACTCCCCAGCCGCCCTGACTATAATCTCCCTGGTTAGCTCCTCAAGCAACTCCCCAGCCGCCCTGACTATAATCTCCCTGGGTTAACTCCTCAAGCAACTCCCCAGCCGCCCTGACTATAATCTCCCTGGGTTAGCTCCCCAAGCAACTCCCCAGCCGTGCTGACTATAATCTCCCTTGTGTGCATGTTGTGAGAGGCCACAGAGGAGGCTTGAGCAAGTGGCTGGCTTCCCCATTCCGAGAGGCGCTTGAGCTGCAGAATCCAGCCAACTATGGACACGTTTACAGATCAGGAAAACATAATAACCAAGCAGAGTAAGAGGAAAGGAAGCCCTTGTATAAGAGGTATGACGCTAGGGGAGAACCCCACAAGAAGCCCAGTGCACACATTTACTCCATCACTAGCTCATAGTTCTGTGTTGTATGTGAGGGGGAGATAAATGTGCTGTGCTGTATGTGAGGGGGGGACAAATGTGCTATATTGTATGTGAGGGGGAAACAAATAAGCTGTACTGTATGTGAGAGTGAGACACTGTGCTGTGTTGTGTGTGTGTGAGAGAGAGACACTGTGCTGTGTTGTGTGTGTGAGTGAGACACTGTGCTGTGTTGTGTGTGTGTGTGTGTGTGTGTGTGAGTGAGACACTGTGCTGTGTTGTGTGTGTGAGTGAGACACTGTGCTGTGTTGTATGTGCGATTGAGACACTTTGTTGTGTGTGAGAGGGAGACACTGTGCTGTGTTGTGTGTGTGAGTGAGACACTGTGTTGTGTTGTGTGAGAGGGAGACACTGTGTTGTGTTGTGTGTATGAGTGAGACACTGTGTTGTGTTGTGTGAGAGGGAGACACTGTGTTGTGTTGTGTGTATGAGTGAGACACAATGTGTTGTGTTGTGTGAGAGGGAGACACTGTGTTGTGTTGTGTGTATGTGTGTGAGACACTGTTGTGTTGTGTGAGAGGGAGACATTGTGTTGTGTTGTGTGAGAGTGAGACACTGTGTTGTGTTGTGTGAGAGGGAGACACTGTGTTGTGTTGTGTGTATGAGTGAGACACTGTGTTGTGTTGTGTGAGAGGGAGACACTGTGTTGTGTTGTGTGTATGTGTGTGAGACACTGTTGGTTGTGTGGAGAGGGAGACACTGCCTCGTGTTTTTCACAAGCACTAATTTTGTTTTCCTGCTTCCTGTTTTTGTGTAGAGGAGACCCCTGTGGTGCTTTGGGGGACAAACATGTGTTCGTGCACAAGACACTATATTGTGTTGAGTCAAGGGAAGCCTGTAATTGTGTTGTAAGAAGCTGTGTTCATGTTTGTAGAGCGGAGACAGTGGCGTTGGTCATCAGAGACACCTCTGTCTGTGTTGCATATTTTAGAATCCTGACGGGTGGCGTTGGAATCACCACAGTTTACAGCCTTTGTTTGTGTGAGCCAGTGCTTTTGTATTGATGATCCCCGAGATATCTATGTTGTGTGTGTTAAGACACTTGCTGTGTTGTATTTGTGAGAGGAGAATTTGCTATGTTTGTGTGTGAGTGAATTGGCTGTTTGTGTTTAAACTGTGCATGCTGTTTTCTCTCCTCGTGTCTTCACAAGCCATAATTTTGATTATTCCCCCCGCTTCCTGTTATTTGCTGTACTGATATATTCTTCACATGTCCGGATGGCTGGGTACAAACAATAACAGCCACAAGACACTATATGTGTACGAGTCAATCAATGCCTTTAATTAATTCAATAAGTTTGCTTCATCTTTTGTAAAGTCTATGACGAGTGGCGTTGGAAATCATCACAGCTTACAGCCTTCTGTCTCGTGTACTGCCAATCTTCTTATAATCCATGACGGGTGGCGTTGGAAATCACCACAGTTTACAGCCTTCCGTCTTGTGTTCTGCCAGTAATTTTGATATTGATGATCCCCCATGTCATGATATCAAGTTATCCAACATCTTCTCTGTTATTCTGCCCCTTCACCTCCAATCTTCCCGTTGTGACGATGTCCTGCAGCACTCACATTCTCATGACATGACGGAAGAATTTGAATAATTTATGCGATTAACAAGATATCTGTGTGAGTTAACTTCTGGCAATATATCTGCATTACTCTGTTCTATCTGTCTCGGCGTTTTCATCATTCTTCTATACAACCAAACCTCCGCAGTTTTCACATAATTCCGAAGTATTCTTCTAATTGTCCATGTTTCGCTTCCGTATATCAGGACTGGCTCGACATAACCCTGAACAACTCTTTTCCGCGTCTGATTGCCAAAGGTTCATGGCAGAGAATATTCTTCAACACAAATGGCGTCATCAAAGTACGAGCTGTTGACTGCAGGACACAAATGGCCCACGTCATAGCAAGCTGTGGCATGACGTCTGGTTGCCGTGTGGGAAACACGTCAGGTTGCCTGCTGGTTCAGGACTCTTGCTGAGAATAAGCTTCCCAATGGGATGCCATCCCTACCAGCATCTCATATCTAATCGTCTCTGGGCTTCTCTCAGAATCCGTCAGCTAACCGTTCGTAAGTAGGCTCGTGCTGACCGAGAATGCGGGAGATACTCAACATTCACTTGGGGCAGTGCGGGGTTCAGATCGGCAATGCATGTTGGGAGCTCTTCTGTTTGGAGCACGGGATTCAGCCGGACGGACAGATGCCGCACGATGTGTCGGTGTGTGCTGGTGATGACTCCTACACCACATTCTTCAGCGAGACGGGGTCAGGCAAGCTGATCCCCAGGGCCGTCATTGTGGACCTAGAGCCAACAGTCATAGATGAGGTGAGAACAGGGACCTACAGACAGTTGTTCAGCCCCGACCAGCTTATCACAGGTGAGCCCCGTCTGTAGCACTGTATCATGTTGTTTTTGTTTGTTGTATGTTGGTTGTCTATGTAGCAACGCATCCACTAAAACATGTTGTTGTTGTTGTTGGTTGTCTATGTAGTATCTCATCCACTGTATCATGTTGTTCTTGTTTGTTGTATGTTGGTTGTCTATGTAGAAACGCATCCACTGAAACATGTTGTTGTTGTTGATGTTGATGATGCTGTTGTTGTTGTTAGTTGTTTATGTAGTATCTAATCCACTGAATCATGTTGTTGTTGTTGTTATCTGTTGTTGTTGTTCTTGTTAGTTGTTTATGTAGTATCTAATCCACTGAAACATGTTGTTGCTGGTTGTCTGTTGCTTATCTATTGGTTGTCTATGTAGTATCTCATCCATTGAATCATGTTGTTGTTGTTGTTGTTGTTGTTGTTGTTGTTGTTGGTGTTGTTGTTAGTTGTTTATATAATATCTAATCCACTGAATCATGTTGTTGTTGTTGTTGTTGTTGTTTATCTGTTGCTTATCTATTGGTTGTCTATGTAGTATCTAATCCACTGAATCATGTTGTTGTTGTTGTTATCTGTTGTTGTTGTTGTTGTTAGTTGTTTATGTAGTATCTAATCCACTGAATCATGTTGTTGTTGTTGCTGTTGTTGTTGTTGTTGTTGTTGTTGTTGTGGTGGTGGTGGTGGTGGTGGTGGTGGTGGTGGTGGTGGTATTAGTAGTAGTGATGGTGGTGGTAGTGGTTGTGGTCTTCTTCGTCGTCGTCGTCGTCGTCGTGGTACTTTGCTATTAATTCACCCTAAACAGATCGAGGGATGGTATGTTACTTTTTGGGCCCGTGGTGCCCTCATTATCGTCGGAGTACTCCTGAGTCGGAGTACTCTTGCCCTATGGGCCGAAAAATCCGACGACAGTGAGAGCCCTACGGGCCCAAAAACTAACAAAACATCATCCCTCGATCGGTCCAGCAGTCCACCGAACACTTAACCGGAAGTGATTGCTGGACCGATGCAAATGAGGCTCTGTAAGGGATGCTTTTTTGTGTGGAATGAATTAATAGCAAAGTAACCTTGTTGTTGTTGTTGTTGTTGTTGTTGTTGTTGTGGTGGTGGTGGTGGTGGTGGTGGTGGTGGTGGTGGTGGTGGTGGTGGTGGTGGTGGTGGTGGTGTGTTGGTTGGTTGTTGGTTGTCTATGTAGTATCTCATCAACTTAATCATGTTGTTGTCTGTTTTTGTTGTTGTTGTTGTTGTTGTTGTGTTGTTGTTGTTGTTGTTGTTGTTGTTGTTGTTGTTGTTGTTGTTAGTTATCCATTGGTTTTCTTTGTAGTATCTCATCCTTGTATAACCCAGTTGTAATGGGGCAATATAACCCAGTTGTAATGGGGCAATATTCATTCATTGGCACCTTGCCGTCTTGACAGACGATAGTTTATGCTTCAAAAAGGCATAATAACTTTTACCTATGGCGGTAGCGAATGTGACTGATAAGGCCAATTCGCGCTGTAAATGTTCGTTCACAGTGGGTGCATGTGAATACGTGGTCATTACTACCATCATGCATCATCTTACGTCTCACACGCTCGGTGTGTGACGTATCTGCAATAATTTTCTCCTTTGTCTTTATTCCATTTCTGATGTTTGCCCTCCATGCAACACGTTCAGCTGTGACTTGCTCCTAATGTGCATTATCAATGCCTGTATCAATCATGTCCCGTTTACACACATCTTTGTATCGTAGTAGAGGCCGACCCTGAGATCTCTTACCCATCTGTAATTCACCAAAAAAGATGTCCTTTGGTATTCTACCATCATTCATCCTCCTAAGATGTCCTATCCATCTAAGTCTACGAAGACTGAGCATGGAATAAACCGTCACACAACCTGATCTTTCCAATACTTTAGTATTTGTTATTTTGTCTTGCCACGTAATACCAAGAATTCTTCGCAGACACCGCATATGAAAGCTGTTTAAACGTTTCTCTTGGTGTGAGTAAGTTATCCAGGTTTCACTGCCATAAAGAAGAGTACTAAGGACACAGGCTTGATAGACAAGGACTTTTGTTTTGGCAGTAAGCTTCCTGTTCTCCCAGACTCTTTTTCTTAACCTGTTCATTGTTGTTGCTGCCTTACCAATCCGGATGTTGATTTCCTGATCTAGGGATAATTTGCTATTTACCACTGATCCTAGATATGTAAAATGGTCTACCATCTCTAGTTCGGCGTCGTCAATAAAGATTGATGGTACGCCATGTGCACCTTGTGACATAATCTGTGTCTTCTTTTTGCTAATTGTTAAACCAAATTCAGAACAAGCATTGGAGAATGCAAATAGTAGACATTGTAATTCTTCCTCAGAGTGGGTCGTAATTGCAGCACCATCAGCAAAAAGCAACTCTCTGATCAGTACCCTCCTAATTTTGGTCTTGGCCTTCAATCTCTGAGCATTGTAGAGGCTGCCATCTGAGCGTGAGTGAATGTATATACCACCATCCTGATCACGAAAGGCATATTTCAGTAGAAGTGAAAAGTATATTCCAAAGAGTGTGGGAGCTAGTACACAACCTTGCTTAACTCCACTCTTGATTTCAAACTCTTCAGAAGTTGCACCATCAAACTTGATTATACCCTTCATGCCTATGTGGAACGATTCCACAATGGACAGAAGAGTTGGTGGGCAGCCAATCTTCTTTAGTGCCTTGAACAGACCGTCACGGCTGACCAAATCAAATGCCTTTGTGAGGCCGATGAAGGCAATAAACAGTAGTTGATTCTGTTCACGGCATTTTTCTTGCATTTGTCGCAATGAGAATATCGTATCAATGGTAGACTTGTTCTATTGAAAGCCACACTGTGATTCGGGGTAGACTTGATCTCCTAGGACTTGAAGTCTGCGCAGAACAATTCTGGCAAATACTTTTCCAACAATACACAGAAGTGAGATACCCCTATAGATGTTGCAGTCGCTCCGATCGCCCTTGTTCTTGTACAGTGTTATGATGCTTGAATCTTTGAAATCCCGTGGGACTTGTCCTTCTCGCCAGCATAGCTCTATTAGCTGGTGGATCTGTAGAGTGAGTGTGTCTTGTCCACTCCTGATAACCTCTATTGGAATCCCATCCTTACCCGGAGCCTTTCCAGAGGCAAGTTCATTTATAGCACACTTAACTTCTGTTATGGTGGGAAGTGTGTCCAGGTGGTCAAGAGTTGGTAGAGCCTCTATGGCGTTGAGAGCATCATCCGTTAGTTTGGTTTCACTTGAGTAAAGCTCCAAATAGTGCTCTACCCATCTGTCCATCCGCTGTTTCTTATCAGTTATGATTTCTCCATTCAAGGCTTTTAGTGGTGCACTTCTTTTGATCATTGGACCACAGGCTTTCTTTATTCCTTCATACATGCTTCTGATGTTTCCCTTATCACTTGCTATTTGAATGGGCTCACATAAGTTGATCCAATAATCATTTGCACACTGCCTGGCAGCCTTTTGCACATCCTTCCTAGCTTGCTTTAGCTCACTCATAGTGTTACGCGTTGGTCTTTCCTTGTTTCTTAAGAGAGCTATCTTCTTCTTATCAATCAAGGGCTGCAGAGTCTGGCTGTTTGCCGCAAACCAGTCCTGCTTCTTATGATCCACAGTGCCGTAAACCCCTACGGCAGTTTTATAAAGAGTTTCCTTAAGTTGACCCCACTTTTCACTTACTGTACAATTTTCTGGTGTATCAGTGAAAGCGTCTTCAAGTTGCTGTTGAAACTGAAAGCACTTTTCAGGATCGTGAATGTTAATAATATTAATCCTGGGGCTAGATTTGTATTTAGCTGTGTAGATTCTCTTTGGTCTCAGTCTAACCCTTGCAACAACCAAAGAATGATCCTGTATCACAGTCAGCACTGTGGTAACTTCGAGTCAATGATGTATGGTTCAGATGTTGTCTCTGTGTGATGATGAAGTCCAGCTGGTGCCAATGGCCAGATCTTGGATGTTTCCATGTGACCTTGTGCAGCTCTTTTGTTTTAAAAAAGGAGTTTGTAATACATAGGTCATTTCTGGTGCAATGCTCCAGCAGCCTTTGCCCATTTTCATTCATGCGACCGATGTTGTATTTTCCAAGGCACACTGGCCATGAACTCGAGTCCTTGCCCACACGAGCATTGAAATCACCGAGCATATAAATGTAGTCAGATTTTGGAACTGCCTTGATCACGGAGTCTAACTCCTCATAGAACGAATCCTTCACATCATCAGAGGAATCGAGTGTCGGTGCATATGCAGTAATAATGGTGGCAAATCCACAAGAGGTTGCCAAGAGCAGGGATAATAGTCTTTCATTTCCTCCAGCTGGAATTTCAATCATTCCCAGTAGCGAATTCTTCACTGCAAAGCCCACACCGTGTTGCCTTTTTTCTGCCTGCCCTCTACCCTTCCAAAAAAAGGTGTCATTGTTTTCCCTGAGTGGACCCTTCCTCTGCGAGGCGAGTCTCCTGTAGGCCAGCAATATCAATGTTAAGACGATTGAGTTCGGCATCACTCACAGCCGTTTTTCTCACATCGTCAATATTCGTCGGGTTAGTGGAAAATCCTGGATACATTGGTTATCTATATAGTATCTCATCCCAGTATACCCCAGTTGTCATGGTCAATATAACCCAGTTGTAATGGGCAATATAACCCAGTTGTAATGGGGCAATATAATCCAGTTGTAATGGGACAATATAAATTAGTTGTAATGGGGCAATATAAACCAGTTGTAATGGGGCAATATAAACCAGTTGTAATGGGGCAATATAAACCAGTTGTAATGGGGCAATATAACCCTGTTGTAATGGGGCAATATAACCCTGTTGTAATGGGGCAATATAACCCAGTTGTAATCGGGCAATATAACCCAGTTGTAATGGGGCAATATAAACCAGTTGTAATGGGGCAATATAAACCAGTTGTAATGGGGCAATATAACCCAGTTGTATTGGGGCAATATAACCCAGTTGTATTGGGGCAATATAACCCAGTTGTATTTGGGCAATATAACCCAGTTGTATTGGGGCAATATAACCCATGTTGTATTGGGGCAATATAACCCAGTTGTATTGGGGCAATATAACCCAGTTGTATTGAGGCAATATAACCCTGTTGTATTGGGGCAATATAACCCAGTTGTAATGGGACAATATAACCCAGTTGTAATGGGGCAGTATAACCCAGTCGTAATGGGTAATATAACCCAGTTGTAATGGGGCAATATAACCCAGTTGTAATGGGGCAATATAACCCAGTTGTAATGGGGCAATATAACCCAGTTGTATTGGGGCAATATAACCCAGTTGTAATGGGCAATATAAACCAGTTGTAATGAGGCAATATAACCCACTTGTATTGGGGCAATATAACCCAGTTGTATTGGGGCAATATAACCCAGTTGTATTGGGGCAATATAACCCAGTTGTATTGGGGCAATATAACCCAGTTGTATTGGGGCAATATAACCCAGTTGTAATGGGGCAATATAACCCAGTGGTAATGAGGCAATATAAACCAGTGGTAATGGAGCAATATAAACCAGTTGTAATGGGCAATATAAACCAGGTGTAATGGGCAATATAAACCAGTTGTAATGGGCAATATAAACCAGGTGTAATGGGCAATATAAACCATTTGTAATGGGCAGTATAAACCAGGTGTAATGGGCAATATAAACCAGTTGTAATGGGCAATATAAACCAGGTGTAATGGGCAATTTAACCCAGTTGTAATGGGCAATATAAACCAGGTGTAATGGGCAATTTAACCCAGTTGTAATGGGCAATATAAACCAGGTGTAATGGGCAATATAACTCAGTTGTAATGGTGCAATATAAACCAGTTGTAATGGGGAAATTTTGATCTTGTGTTGTAAGTTTGGTCAATGAGAAGCAGCAGCTGTATGTTGTGATGTTGTAAGTTTGGTCTATGAGAAACCCCAGCTGTATGTCGTGATGTTGTAAGTTTGGTCAATGAGAAGCCCCAGCTGTATATCGTGATGTTGTAAGTTTTGTCAATGAGAAACCCCAGCTGTATGTCGTGATGTTGTAAGTTTTGTCAATGAGAAACCCCAGCTGTATGTCGTGATGTTGTAAGTTTGGTCAATGAGAAACCCCAGCTGTATGTCGTGATGTTGTAAGTTTGGTCAATGAGAAACCCCAGCTGTATATCGTGATGTTGTAAGTTTGGTCAATGAGAAACCCCAGCTGTATGTCGTGATGTTGTAAGTTTGGTCAATGAGAAACCCCAGCTGTATATCGTGATGTTGTAAGTTTGGTCAATGAGAAACCCCAGCTGTATGTCGTGATGTTGTAAGTTTGGTCAATGAGAACAGCTGTATGTAGTGATGTTGTAAGTTTGGTCAATGAGAACAGCTGTATGTCGTGATGTTGTAAGTTTGGTCAATGAGAAACCCCAGCTGTATATCGTGATGTTGTAAGTTTGGTCAATGAGAAACCCCAGCTGTATGTCGTGATGTTGTAAGTTTGGTAAATGAGAACAGCTGTATGTCCTGATGTTGTAAGTTTTGTCAATGAGAAACCCCAGCTGTATAACTTAACCACTGCTTGTTTCCTTCAGCTAAAGAGGACGCGGCCAACAACTATGCCCGCGGACACTACACGGTGGGCAAAGAGGTGGTGGACCTAGTCTTGGACAGAATACGAAAACAGGCCGACTTATGTACAGGACTGCAGGGCTTCATCATCTACCACAGCTTCGGGGGAGGCACTGGCTCCGGCTTCACCTCGCTGCTCATGGAGCGCCTCTCGGTGGACTACGGCAAAAAGTCCAAACTGGAGATCGCCATCTACCCGTGCCCGCAGATCGCCACGGCTGTTGTTGAACCCTACAACGCCGTGCTAGTCACTCATACGACCCTTGAACATTCCGACTGTGCCTTTATTTACGACAACGAAGCGCTTTACGACGTGTGCCGGCGAAATCTGGAAATTGAACGACCCACATACACAAACATCAATCGTCTCACAGCACAGGTGGTCTCTGGCATAACCGCGTCGTTGCGTTTTGACGGCGCCGTCAATGTGGACCTGATCGAGTTCCAGACTAACCTGGTGCCCTACCCACGAATTCACTTCCCCCTGGTGGTCTACGCACCCATGGTATCCGCCGAGCGGGCCTACCATTCGCAGCTGAACGTTCTGGAACTGACCAACATGTGCTTTGAGCCGGCCAACCAGATGGTGAAGTGCGACCCCCGACACGGCAAGTACATGGCCTGTTGCTTACTGTACCGAGGCGACGTCATCCCCAAAGATGTAAATGCTGCCATCGCGGCCATCAAATCCAGGCGAACCATCCAGTTTGTGGACTGGTGTCCGACTGGCTTCAAGGTGGGCATCAACTATCAGGCCCCGACCATTGTCCCCGGTGGCGACCTGGCTAAGGTACAGAGGGCCGTGTCCATGTTGACCAACACGACTGCTATCGCTGAATGCTTCGCGCGACTGGACCACAAGTTTGATCTGTTGTATTCCAAGAGAGCGTTTGTACATTGGTAAGCTGACATGAGAGACCTGTGCTTGTGGCTCGTCTCTTGTGTTGTCCTCATTCTTTTGTCCTGTATCCTCCATTGGGGCATGGGTCCTCGCTGCAAGCCGTCCCATCCTGAGCTAACCCGTGCAGATCCCCCCATGTCCTCACTGCAAGCCGTCCCATCCTGAGCTAACCCGTGCAGATCCCCCCATGTCCTCACTGCAAGCCGTCCCATCCTGAGCTAACCCGTGCAGCTCCCCCCATGTCCTCACTGCAAGCCGTCCCATCCTGAGCTAACCCGTGCAGATCCCCCCATGTCCTCACTGCAAGCCGTCCCATCCTGAGCTAACCCGTGCAGATCCCCCCATGTCCTCCCTGTGTTTGTTACTTCTGTCTCTGCTCTTCTACATTGTGTTTATGTCTTCCTCTTATATTTTAGCCTTGTGGGCTCCAGACAAACGCCTTTTTTGTTATACGGTCTTATTTAACGAGCGAAGACAGTTGTTGGGCCCCACATACATGTGCATGTCCTCAGCTGTCACACCGACTGTAGGGTGACTCGACCTGTAGGATGACTCGATCTGTAGCGTGACTCCAATTGTAGGGTGACTCGTCCTGTAGGGTGACTCGATCTGTAGGGTGCCTCGACCTGTAGGATGACTCGATCTGTAGCGTGACTCCAATTGTAGGGTGACTCGTCCTGTAGGATTACTCCGACTATAGGATGACTCCGGCTGGAGGATGACTCCGACTGTAGGATGACTCCGGCTGGAGGATTACTCGGGCTGGAGGATGACTCCGACTGTAGGATGACGCCGGCCGGAGGATGACTCCGGCTGTAGGATTACTCAACTCAAATGTATTCTGTTTAACCAACATCCGCTCTCTAACTTCTCCTGTTCAACCAACATGATCTGACGCCCGTGTGTATTGTTGCGCAAGTTAAAAAAATACCTTGACAATTGGAAATCGAAAAAGAGTAGCCTAACGGCGCTGCCAGGGCAAAATTTCGAGTTAAAAATCTACCCAAAGTATTTCAGGATCCTCGTCGGTGCTACGGAGTTCGTGCACTGAGCTGAGTTTCTCCAGACTCAGGATTGAGTTAGGAGGAGAACGGGGCATTTATGGGTTGCACCCGTGTGCCGTGATGTTGATCTATCGACTAAACTAAACTAAACCAACATTCACTCTGTAGCATCTCATGTTTGTCTAGCATCCACTCTATCGTCTTATGTTCAACCAACTTCAACTCTATGTGGTCTCCTCTTTATCCAACATTCATTTCTCTATTGTCTTCTGTTTAACCAACATCCACTCTTTACCTTCTTCTGTTTATCCAACATCATCTCTCTAACTTCTTCTGTTTATCCAACATCATCTCTCTAACTTCTTCTGTTTATCGAACATCCACTCTCTATCTTTTCCTGTTTATCCAAAATGCACTCTCTATCTTCTCCTTTGTAAGAAACATTCACATTCTAACTTCTCCTGTTTCTCCAACATGCACTCTGCAGCGTCTCCTGTTTATCCAACATTCACTCTCTATCGTCTTCTGTTCAACCAACATCCACTCTCTAAACATATCTATTGACCCAGCATGTATCTCACTTGTTGACCCAGCATGTATCTCACCTGTTGACCGAGCATGTGTCTCACCTGTTGACCGAGCATGTGTCTCACCTGTTAACCCAGCATGTATCTCACCTGTTAACCCAGCATATCTCACCTGTTAACCCAGCATGTATCTCACCTGTTGATCGAGCATACATCTCACCTGTTGACCCAGCATGTATCGCACCTGTTGACCCAGCATATCTCACCTGTTAACCCAGCATATCTCACCTGTTGACCCAGCATGTGTCTCACCTGTTGACCCAGCATGTGTCTCACCTGTTGACCCAGCATACATCTCACCTGTTAACCCAGCATATCTCACCTGTTGACCCAGCATATCTCATCTGTTGACCCAGCATATCTCACCTGTTAACCCAGCATATCTCACCTGTTGACCAAGCATATCTCACCTGTTAACCCAGCATGTGTCTCACATGTTGACCCAGCATATCTCACCTGTTAACTCATCATATCTCACCTGTTAACCCAGCATGTATCTCACCTGTTAACCCAGCATATGTCTCACCTGTTAACCCAGCATATCTCACCTGTTGACCCAGCATATATCTCACCTGTTGACCCAGCATGTGTCTCACCTGTTGACCCAGCATATCTCACCTGTTAACCCAGCATACATCTCACCTGTTGACCCAGCATACATCTCACCTATTGACCCAGCATGTAACTCATCTGTTGACCCAGCATATCCCACCTGTTAACCCAGCATACATCTCACCTGTTGACCCAGCATACATCTCACCTGTTGACTCAGCATATGTCTCACCTGTTAACCCAGCATGTGTCTCACCTGTTTACCCATCATACATCTCACCTGTTGATCAAGCATGTATCTCACCTGTTAACACAGCATTTCTCACCTGTTGATCCAGCATGTATCTCACCTGTTGACCCAGCATACATCTCACCTGTGGACCCAGCATGTATCTCACCTGTTGACCCAGCATGTATCTCACCTGTTGACCCAGCATACCTCTCACCTGTTGATCCAGCATATCTCACCTGTTGATCCAGCATATCTCACCTGTTGACCCAGCATGTGTCTCACCTGTTGACCCAGCATGTAACTCATCTGTTGACCTAGCGTGTATCTCACCTGTTGACCCAGCATATCTCACCTGTTGATCCAGCATACATCTCACCTGTTAACCCGGCATGTATCTCACCTGTTGACCCAGCATACATCTCACCTGTTGACCCAGCATATCTCACCTGTTTACCCAGCATGTATCTCACCTGTTGACCCAGCATACATCTCACCTGTTTATCCAGCATGTATCTCACCTGTTGATCCAGCATGTATCCCACCTGTTGACCCAGCATATCTCACTTGTTGACCCAGCATGTATCTCACCTATTGACCCAGCATGTGTCTCACCTGTTAACCCAGCATATCTCACCTGTTGACCCAGCATGTATCTCACCTGTTGACCCAGCATATCTCACCTGTTGACCCAGCATTATCTCACCTGTTAGCCCATCATGTATGTCACCTGTTGACCTAGCATGTATCTCACCTGTTAACCCAGCATTTCTCACCTGTTGACCCAGCATACATCTCACCTGTTGACCCAGCATGTATCTCACATGTTGACCCAGCATGTATCTCACCTGTTGACCCAGCATACATCTCACCTGTTGACCCAGCATACATCTCACCTGTTGATCCAGAATGTATCTCACTTGTTGACCCAGCATGTATCTCACCTGTTAGCCCATCATGTATGTCACCTGTTGAACCAGCATGTATCTCACCTGTTGACCTAGCATGTATCTCACCTGTTAGCCCATCATGTATGTCACCTCTTGACCTAGCATTTATCTCATCTGTTGACCCAGCCTATCTCACCTGTTGACCCAGCATGTATCTCACCTGTTGACCCATAATGTATCTCACCTGTTGACCCAGCATATCTCACCTGTTATATCTCACCTGTGCTGTCCACTTGCAGGTATGTTGGCGAGGGCATGGAAGAAGGAGAGTTCTCGGAAGCGCGCGAGGATCTGGCAGCTCTGGAGAAAGATTACGAGGAGGTGGGACTCGACTCTACCCTAGAGGACGAGGGTGTGGAAGAGTGAACCACAGTGCGTGAGTGTTGCCCCAGCCACTGCCTGCTGCCATTGAGCCCGAGTGTTGCCCCAGCCACTTCATGTGGCATGCACTTCTCCACAGACGACAAGAAGCTGCGAAAGTTCTTGCCTGGCGCCAGTTCTCTGCGCCAGGCTGTGTGCTTTGCTGTCCGCATGGCGTGTATTTCAATATAACATCTCGCGACAGCTAATTCAGCCAAGTAAGATATGCATATTGACAATACTAAACGCGATGCTTTGTGCTCTTCATCATCTCCGTTAGCCGTGCCATTTCCAGTTTGTTCGCATCTAATGGATTACCCAGATTCCCTTGTAGGCGATGCCAAGGCCACAGGTTCGTCATCAACAATCATCAACACGGAATGACGCCTCTGAATTGACATGTTCAATCAAATATTGTATCGTCAAACTTGACATCGGGTATCGTCGACTGGAGTTTGGCTGAGCTATAGTCGTGTTTATCTGCTTCATTAGGTTGTACAGACACACTCAAATAGAAATCATGGTTCCAGATTTACGAACGTGATTAACACTGAATAAATCCAAGCGAAAACTAGAGTTTACAGGCGATAACTATTTCACGGAGATAGTTACCAATGTTTGTCGACTGTTAAACATACGACACACGGTTACTACTGCTTAGTGTTAGGTAGCTATGGTTATATGAAGTAAACAGAATGGCACCAACAGATAGGACACTCTAGGGATCGGGGCTGTCCTTGCATGAGCCATCTGATGGGTGAGGACAGACCTACATCCTCGTGCCTGGAGGACATGCATGCACGTAACATACACGCACAAGCGCACACACACGCACACACACCTGTTCGGTGGGCCTAGGAGCTTCAAGGCGGCGGTCA
This sequence comes from Cepaea nemoralis, assembly GCA_014155875.1. Taxonomy (NCBI): domain Eukaryota; kingdom Metazoa; phylum Mollusca; class Gastropoda; order Stylommatophora; family Helicidae; genus Cepaea; species Cepaea nemoralis. The sequence goes on along the minus strand of JACEFZ010024685.1, from coordinate 104,182 downwards.
GGTGTGTGTGTACATTTGATGTTCACAAGACCTCACGGTCGTGTCTACAGAAGAACAAACAGCTGACCAACAATGATGACCAACTGGACAATATAATCGTGTTATTTAGCTTGACCGTTGAAACATATCAATGTAAGTGACCTCGAGTTACTATCAATCATAGAGGACCGTCAATCGAACTACATATCGTAGAGAAATGTTGTGCTATGTGGGCTGTTGTGACAGGCAACCAGTGTGTAAAGTTGTGTGTACGTAAATGGAACATGTGGCTCCACGACATTCAGGCAGATTTAAGTGGGGTCAGAACGCTGTCAGACTCAATTCTTCAACAGCAGGGTGTGGCATGACATGGTCACGGGTGGCTGTCAAGACGCTTGAGGTGAACCCGATCATGAATGTAGCCAAAGGCGTGGTGATGTGGCAGATTGGGTAGCCAGCATTGACAGTGTGTGGTTCACTCACCCCGCGTCTCTGTGTGGTGGTCGGTGTGGGGACCTCGTGGTGTGGTGATCGGGTGTGGGGACCTCGTGGTGTGATGGTCGGGGGGACTGTGACAAGGTGGGGAAGTGCAGCATTTGTGTGAGAGGCCTGGCTGGGGGGCTAGGTGTGACCAGGGCAACACTGGACGTATGACCGTGAGCAAATATGATGGAATCTTAATCGACATCAGTTGTCATCACTGAATAAATACACAGACTTGTCGTGTGGCTTTTGTGTTCCCTGCATGTGGCTTTTGTGTTCCCTGGATGTGGCTTTTGTGTTCCCTGGATGTGGCTTTTGTGTTCCCTGGATGTGGCTTTTGTGTTCCCTGGGTGTGGCTTTTGTGTTTGTTTGATGTGGTTTTGAGTTTGTTTGTTGGATGTGGCTTTTGTGTTTCTTTGATGTGGCTTTTATGTGTTTGTTGGATGTGGCTTTTGTGTTCCCTGGATGTGGCTTTTGTGTTTGTTTGTTGGATGTGGCTTTGGTGTTTGTTTGTTGGATGTGGCTTTTGTGTTTGTTAGGTGTGGCTTTTGGGCTTGTTTGATGTCGCTTTTGTGTTTGTTGGATGTGGCTTTTGTGTTCCCTAGATGTGCCTTTTGTGTTTGTTAGGTGTGGCTTTTTTGTTTGTTAGGTGTGGCTTTTGTGTTTGTTTGATGTGGCTTTTATGTGTTTGTTGGATGTGGCTTTTGTATTCCCTGGATGTGGCTTTTGTGTTTGTTAGGTGTGGCTTTTGTGTTTGTTTGATGTGTCTTTTGTGTGTTTGTTGGATGTGGCTTTTGTGTTTGTTTATTGGATGTGGTTTTTGTGTGTTTGTTGGATGTGGCTTTTGTGTTTGTTTGATGTGGCTTTTGTGTGTTTGTTGGATGTGACTTTTGTGTGTTGGATGTGGCTTTTGTGTTTGTTGGATGTGGCTTTTGTGTGTTTGTTGGACGTGGCTTTTGTGTGTTTGTTGGATGTGACTTCTATGTGTTTGTTTGATGTGGCGCGTGTGTCATGGTTTACCACTTCACAATCTCACAGAAGGTTCATACTACGGGACACGGTTTTCATTAGTGGTCACTATGTGGGTGGATGGGTGGGTATGTGTGTGTGGGAGAGGTGTATGTGTGTGGGCGGATGGGTGGGTTTGTGTGTGTGTGTGAGTGGGTGTGTTTGTGTTAAATGCCACGTGAGTAGATCTTCATGAACTGTGGCTGTACCTGAAGTAGCTTCACGTCTAAATGATCGTGACTCACAGGGCACACACAGAAACCTGGAGACAGGCATCGAGGGAAGGGTGGAGACAGGCGTCGAGGGGAGTGTGGAGACAGACAGGCTGTGAAGGATGGAGACAGACAGGCTGTGAAGGGTGGAGACAGGCAGGCTGTGAAGGATGGAGACAGGTGTCGAGGGAAGGGTGGAGACAGGCAGGCTGTGAAGGGTGGAGATAGGCAGGCTGTGAAGGGTGGAGACAGGTGTCGAGGGAAGGGTGGAGACAGGCAGGCTGTGAAGGGTGGAGACAGGCAGGCTGTGAAGGGTGGAGACAGGCAGGCTGTGAAGGGTGGAGACAGGCAGGCTGTGAAGGGTGGAGACAGTGCACAGTGGCAGACTTCGATTCAACAATACAAAATAGAGAGCATCATTTGGCTATTTTCCCAGGAGATGCTGGTGTGGCGGGAAACGAGCAGTCGGTTAGATTGGCTGGTATTGGTGCACGAGTAGGCAGACGTGGTTAGGGCCTGTTGAGATCGTTTAAATTGTTTGTTTGACAGAACAGTTAAATCATCAGTCTGCAGAGAACAGTGCGGCAGGGAGTGACTGCAGGATCTGGCCATACGGACAGAGTCATATTTGAAAACAGTCACATTAGTATTGGGACACTTCGCTGGTTGTTGAAGGTGGGGACGCAGCGCGTGTGGAACTGTTCTGAATGAGATTTTAATTCAGCTCAGTTTCTATATACACGTCTCTGAAAACAGAGAAAGAGCTTTAGCACCATATACCCAGGAAGCTGCGTGCGGTAGGAGGTCTGCCTGGGGATCCCGTGCTCGTGGAGTCAACCCCATCCTGGTGGGTGTCTGTATGTCTGCGGGTCCCGTGTTCATGTGGTGACCCCCATACAGATGGATGTTTGTTTGTCTGCGGGCCCCGTGTTCATGTGGTCACCCCCCCCCCCACCCCCATCCTGGTGGATGTCTGTCTGTCTGCGGGCACCGCGTTCATGTGGTCACCTCACACACCCCGTCCTGGTAGGTGTCTGTATGCGGGCCCCGTGCTCATGTGGTCACCCCCATCTTAGTGGATCTGTCTGCGGGCCCCGTGCTCATGTGGTCACCCCCATCTTAGTGGATCTGTCTGCGAGCCCCGCGTTCATGTGGTCACCCCCATCTTAGTGGATCTGTCTGTGGGCCCCGTGTTCATGTGGTCACCCCCATCCTGGTGGATGTCTGTCTGTCTGCGGGCACCGTGTTCATGTGGTCACCCCCATCCTGGTGGATGTCTGTCTGTCTGCGGGCCCCGTGTTCATGTAATCACCCCACACACCCCATCCTGGTGGATGTCTGTCTGTCTGCGGGCACCGCGTTCATGTGGTCACCCCACACACCCCGTCCTGGTAGGTTTCTGTCTGCGGGCCCCGTGCTCATGTGGTCACCCCCATCTTAGTGGATCTGTCTGCGGGCCCCGTGCTCATGTGGTCACCCCCATCTTAGTGGATCTGTCTGCGAGCCCCATGTTCATGTGGTCACCCCCATCTTAGTGGATCTGTCTGCGGGCCCCGCGTTCATGTGGTCACCCCCATCTTAGTGGATCTGTCTGCGGGCCCCGTGTTCATGTGGTCACCCCCATCTTAGTGGATCTGTCTGCGAGCCCCGCGTTCATGTGATCACCCCCATCTTAGTGGATCTGTCTGCGGGCCCCGCGTTCATGTGGTCACCCCCATCTTAGTGGATCTGTCTGCGAGCCCCGTGTTCATATGGTCACCCCCATCTTAGTGGATCTGTCTGCGGGCCCCGCGTTCATGTGGTCACCCCCATCTTAGTGGATCTGTCTGCGGGCCCCGTGTTCATGTGGTCACCCCCATCTTAGTGGATCTGTCTGCGAGCCCCGCGTTCATGTGATCATCCCCATCTTAGTGGATCTGTCTGCGAGCCCCGCGTTCATGTGGTCACCCCCATCTTAGTGGATCTGTCTGCGGGCCCCGTGTTCATGTGGTCACCCCCATCTTAGTGGATCTGTCTGCGAGCCCCGCGTTCATGTGATCACCCCCATCTTAGTGGATCTGTCTGCGAGCCCCGCGTTCATGTGGTCACCCCCATCTTAGTGTATCTGTCTGTGGGCCCCGTGTTCATGTGGTCACCCCCATCCTGGTGGATGTCTGTCTGTCTGCGGGCCCCGTGTTCATGTGGTCACCCCCCCCCCCCACCCCCATCCTGGTAGGTGTCTTTCTGCGGGCCCCGTGTTCATGTGATCACCCCCCCACCCCCATCCTGGTGGATGTCTGTCTGTCTGCGGGCCCCGTGTTCATGTGGTCACCCCACACACCCCATCCTGGTAGGTGTCTGTCTGCGGGCCCCGTGTTCATGAGATCACCCCACACACCACATCCTGGTAGGTGTCTGTCTGCGGGCCCCGTGTTCATGTGATCACCCCACACACCCCATCCTGGTAGGTGTCTGTCTGCGGGCCCCGTGTTCATGTGATCACCCCACAAACCCCATCCTGGTAGGTGTCTGTCTGCGGGCCCCGTGTTCATGTGATCACCCCATCCTAGTGGATCTGTCTGCGGGCCCCGTGCTCATGTGGTCACCCCCATCCTGGTGGATGTCTCTCTGTGTGCGAGTCCCGTGCTCGTTTGGTCACCCCCATCCTGGTGGATGTCTGCCTGTCTGCAGGCCTCGTGCTCGTGTGGACACCCCCATCCTGGTTAAATTCTGTCTGTCTGCGGGCCTCGTTCTCATGTGGTCACCCCCATCCTGGAGGATGTCTGTCTGTCTACGGGCCTCATGCTCATGTGGTCACTACCATCCTGGTGGGTGAATGTCTGTCTACGGGCCTCGTGCTCATGTGGTCACCCCCATCCTGGGTGTATGTCTGTGGGTCCCGTGGTCACCCCCATCCAACTGGATGTCTGTCTGTGGGCCCCGTGGTCACCCCCATCCAGGTGGGTGTATGTCTGTGGGCCCCGTGGTCACCCCCATCCAGTTGGGTGTCTGTCTGTGGGCCCCGTGGTCACCCCCATCCAGCTGGATGTCTGTCTATGGGTCCCGTGGTCACCCCTATCCAGGTGGGTGTCTGTCTGTGGGCCCCGTGGTCACCCCCATCCAGCTGGATGTCTGTCTGTGGGTCCCGTGGTCACCTCTATCCAGGTCGGTGTCTGTCTGTGGGCCCCGTGGTCACCCCCATCCGGGTGGGTGTCTGTCTGCGGGCCCCATGTTCTATAATCACCCCTGTTTGCTGCACATCAACCATGTAGCCAGAGCGCCCCAAGGCGAGTGCACAGACGCTTTACATCAACCATGTAGCCAGGTACAGAGGGAGGTACAGAGGAGCGGATCTGAGGGAGGTACAGAAGAGGGGATCTGAGGGAGGTACAGAGGAGCGGATCTGAGGGAGGTACATAGGGGATCTGAAGGAGGTACAGAGGAGGGGATCTGAGGGAGGTACAGAAGAGGGGATCTGAGGGAGGTACAGAGGGGATCTGAGGGGGGTACAGAGGAGAGGATCTGAGTGAGGTACATAGGGGATCTGAAGGAGGTACAGAGGAACGGATCTGAGGGAGGTACAGAAGAGGGGATCTGAGGGAGGTACAGAAGAGGGGATCTGAGGGAGGTACAGAGGAGCGGATCTGAGGGAGGTACAGAAGAGGGTATCTGAGGGAGGTACAGAAGAGGGGATCTGAGGGAGGTACAGAAGAAGAGATCTGAGGGAGGTTCAGAGGGGATCTGAGGGGATCTGAGGGGGGTACAGAGGGGATCTGAGGGAGGTACAGAGGGGATCTGAGGGAGGTTCAGCGGAGGGGATCAGAGGGAGGTACAGAGGGGGATCTGAGGGAGGTACAGAGGGGATCAGAGGGAGGTACAGAGGGGGATCTGAGGGAGGTACAGAGGGGAATCTGAGGGAGGTACAGAGGAGGGGATCAGAGGGAGGTACAGAGGGGGATCTGAGGGAGGTACAGAGGAGGGGATCAGAGAGAGGTACAGAGGGGATCAGAGGGAGGTACAGAGGGGGATCTGAGGGAGGTACAGAGGGGGATCTGAGGGAGGTACAGAGGAGGGGATCAGAGGGAGGTTCAGAGGGAGGTACAGAGGGGGATCTGAGGGAGGTACAGAGGGGGATCTGAGGGAGGTACAGAGGAGGGGATCAGAGGGAGGTGCAGAGGGGGATCTGAGGGAGGTACAGAGGAGGGGATCTGAGGGAGGTACAGAGGAGGGGATCAGAGGGAGGTACAGAGGGGATCTGAGGGAGGTACAGAGGAGGGGATCAGAGGGAGGTACAGAGGGGGATCTGAGGGAGGTACAGAGGGGGATCTGAGGGAGGTACAGAGGGGATCTGAGGGAGGTACAGAGGGGATCAGAGGGAGGTACAGAGGGGATCTGAGGGAGGTACAGAGGGGGGTCTGAGTGAGGTACAGAGGGGGATCTGGGAGAGGTACAGAAGAGGAGATCTGAGGGAGGTACAGAGGGGGATCTGAGGGAGGTACAGAGGGGGATCTGAGGGAGGTATAGAGGGGATCTGAGGGAGGTACAGAGGGGGATCTGTGGGAGGTACAGAGGGGGATCTGAGGGAGGTATAGAGGGGGATCTGAGGGAGGTACAAAGGGGGATCTGAGGGAGGTACAGAGGGGATCAGAGGGGGATCTGAGGAGTACAGAGGGGGATCTGAGGGAGTACAGAGGGGATCTGAGGGAGGTACAGAGGGGGATCTGAGGGAGGTATAGAGGGGGACTCTGAGGGAGGTACAGAGGGGATCTGAGGGAGGTACAGAGGGGGATCCTGAGGGAGTTACAGAGGAGGTATCAGAGGGGGATCTGAGCGGAGGTACTAGAGGGGATCTGAGGGAGGTACAGAGGGGGATCTGAGGGAGTACAGAGGGAAGGGGTCCTGAGGGAGGTACAGAAGAGGAGATCTGAGGGAGGTACAGAGGAGGGGATCAGAGGAGGGGATCAGAGGGAGGTCCAGAGGGGGATCTGAGGGAGGTACAGAGGGGGATCTGAGGGAGGTACAGAGGAGGGGGATAGCAGCGGGGAGGTACAGACGGGGATCTGAGGGAGGTACAGAGGAGGGGATCAGAGGGAGGTACAGATGGGATCAGAGGGAGGTACAGAGGGGGATCTGAGGGAGGTACAGAGGGGGAATCTGAGGGAGGTACAGAGGAGGGGATCAGAGGGAGGTACCGAGGGAGGTACAGAGGGGGATCTGAGGGAGGTACAGAGGGGGATCTGCGGGAGGTACAGAGGAGGGGATCAGAGGGATGGTACAGAGGGGGGATCTGAGGGAGGTACAGAGGAGGGGATCTGAGGAGAGGTACAGAGGAGGGGATCAGAGGGAGGTACAGAGGGGGATCTGAGGGAGGTACAGAGGAGGGGATCAGAGGGAGGTACAGAGGGGGATCTGAGAGAGGTACAGAGGGGGATCTGAGGGAGGTACAGAGGGGATCTGAGGGAGGTACAGAGCGGATCAGAGGGAGGTACAGAGGGGATCAGAGGGAGGTACAGAGGGGATCAGAGGGGATCTGAGGGAGGTACAGAGGGGGATCTGAGGGAGGTACAGAGGGGGATCTGAGGGAGGTACAGAGGGGGATCTGAGGGAGGTACAGAGGGGGATCTGAGGGAGGTACAGAGGGGGATCTGAGGGAGGTACAGAGGGGGATCTGAGGGAGGTACAGAGGAGGGGATCTGAGGGAGGTACAGAAGAGGGGATCAGAGGGAGGTACAGAGGGGGATCTGAGGGAGGTACAGAAGAGGAGATCTGAGGGAGGTACAGAGGGGGATCTGAGGGGGGTACAGAAGAGGAGATCTGAGGGAGGTACAGAGGAGGGAATTAGAGGGAGCTTTAGAGGAGGGGATCTGAGGGAGGTACAGAGGAGCGGATCTGAGCATGTATGGACAATGAGGATGATCTCTTGACTAACTAACCAACCAACACGGCAACATAACAATTAGTCTTGTGTGACTACGGCAACTTGGAGACAACAGTAGCGTGTCGTTTGCCATCATGTACACAACAGTAGCGTTACATTCGCCATCATGTACACAACAGCAGCGTTTCATTCGCCATCATGTACAAAACAGTAGCGTGTCATTCGCCATCATGTACACAACAGCAGCGTGTCATTCGCCAGCAAGTACACAACAGTAGCGTGTCATACGCCATCATGTACAAAACAGTAGCGTGTCATTCGCTATCATATACACAACAGTAGCGTGTCATTCGCCATCATGTACACAACAGTAGCGTATCATTCGCTATCATGTACACAACAGTAGCGTTACATCCGCCAGCATGTACACAACAGTAGCGTTACATCCGCCAGCATGTACACAACAGTAGCGTGTCATACGCCAGCATGTACACAACAATAGAGTGTCATTCATTCGCCAGCATGTACACAACAATAGCGTGTCATTCATTCGCCAGCAAGTACACAACAGTAGCGTTACCTTCGCCATCATGTACACAACAGTAGCGTGTCATTCGTCAGCATGTACACAACAATAGCGTATCATTCATTCGCCAGCAAGTACACAACAGTAGTGTTACATTCGCCATCATGTACACAACAGTAGCGTGTCATTCGCCATCATGTACACAACAATAGCGTGTCATTCATTCGCCATCATGTACACAACAATAGCGTGTCATTCATTCGTCAGCATGTACACAACAAGGCGACGAGTCTTCAGCATGGATACACGACTGTATTTGGTTGTGTTGAAGACAAGCAGCAGGGAGTGTGCTCACTGCCGGACATTTCACTGAAATTGAACATTATTCTGAGACAGGGTCTCGGTGGAGTCAGTGCCTCTTACAAGTGTCTTAGAGTTCCTCCTTGCCTTCCTCGTCTTCTCCTTCCACAGATTCCAGGCCCACCTCTTCGTAGTCCTTCTCCAGGGCTGCCAGATCCTCGCGTGCTTCAGAAAACTCGCCCTCCTCCATCCCCTCGCCCACGTACCTGGGGGAGAGAAGCATCAGCGGCACTGCCAGGTCGTGTACATACAAGCAATGATGATGATGGTGGTGGTGATGGTGGTGGTGGTGGTGATGGTGGTGGTGGTGGTGATGATGATGATGATGATGATGATGATGATGATGATGATGATGATGATGTGATGATGATGATGATGATGATGGTGGTGGTGGTGGTGGTGGTGTGGTGGCTGGGTGGTGATGATGATGATGATGATGATGATGATGATGATGATGGTGATGATGATGATGATGATGATGATGATGATGATGATGATGATGATGATGATGATGATGATGATGATGGTGATGATGATGATGGTGATGATGATGATGATGATCGCATCAGAGTGTTGCATTCATGACGACGGAAGACGGTGTTTTTTTTTCAAATTTGGTATAATGACATGAATAATAATAATAATAATAATAATAATAATAATAATAATAATAATAATAATAATAATAATAATAATAATAATAATAATAATAATAATATCAAGTTATGCTCTCGGTTCCATATAAAACCAACCATAGGTATCTGGAGTTCTTGGGGTCTAATAACACTGACACACTCATCTCCATCTGATAACAACGTCTCCACGAGGCAACTCACAGGACATGTGATGTTTCATTGTGCATTGCCATATCCTGCATCAGTCGTCATCTGTTACATACATCCCCAACAATTGTTACATCCAACCCCAACATGTGTCTGGTTTTATGATGATGGATGCTCCAAATCAATAATAAAACGCCTTTATTCACTCCAGAAAAGGGCAGTGCGTCTAATCAATGGTGATAAGCTTACAGACAATTAAAACCTACATGAACGTCTTCAGTTACTGCCACTCCACAAACGCATGCTTTTTAATAAGGCTAAACTAATTTACAAAACCCTATTTCAAAATGCCCCAAGCTACCTTTGGCCATTGTTTAAATATAATGCAAGACATAGCGAACGACTAAATATACTCCATGTCCCTAAACCTAGGATAGATTTATTTAAAACAAGCTTAGCATACTCCTCCACTCAGTTGTGGAACAATCTTCCACAAGAAATAAAAGACACCACCAATCATTATACATACAGTCGCAACCTGTTTGAACACTACCTCAGGACAGACTACATGCCCCCTTAAGTAGCAAAAAAACATTCCCATGTGTGTGGCACGTTACACCCGCCTTGGGTATTTATGATTCCCATGTTAAACATTGCCTCCACGAGTCATGTCTTATTGATTATTTTTCATCCGTTTTAATGCTTATTGTTCTTTTGTTGTCAAAGAATTGCTTCATAAGAGATGTTGAATGAAAGAATGTATGAGAGGAAATAGAGAAGAAGGGCAGAATGTCAGAATGTCAGACGGGCCAGCGTGCCCAATTCTCAACTCTTGGAAAATAAAGATTTACTTACTTACTTAGTGTATCACCTCACCACAAATCTAATCTTGTAACACTTCACCATAAATCTAATCTTGTATCAATTCACCATAAATCTAACCTTGTATCACCTCACCGCAAATCTAACCTTGTATCAATTCACCGCAAATCTAACCTTGTATCACTTAACTATAAATGTAACCTTGTATCAATTCACTATAAATGTAACCTTGTATTAATTCACTATAAATGTAACCTTGTATCACTTCACTATAAATGTAATGTGCGGCTATTTAGCGTACCATGGAGCAGAAGAGACTGCATATAATAACACACAGCGATGTTTTTGATAGGTGTAATAAAAATAAGAAACCCGATACAACGGCAGCAAGGAAAAATGCAACAAACATTGCGCCTTGTATCACTTTTGGGCATGTTATGAGAAGAAATGAATTGGAGAACTTGGTGACAACTGGTAAGATCGAAGGGAGCAGACCAAGAGGAAGACCTAGAAGCAAATACCTGGATGGCTTGGCCTCGTGGCATGGTCGAGACAGAAACACAGAGCTGATCCACGACTCCGGTGATCGATGTGAGATGGCAAAACATGACCGCCCACGTTTGCCGGCATGGCACATGATGGATGGATGGATCACTTAACTATAAATGAACCTTGTATCAATTCACCATAAATGTAACATTGTATCAATTCACTATAAATGTAACCTTGTATCAATGCACCATAAATGTTACATTGTATCAATTCACCATAAATCTAACCTTCTATCAATTCACCATAAATCAAACCTTGTATCACCTCACCGCAAATCTAACTTTGTATCACCTCACCGCAAATCTAACCTTGTATCACTTAACTATAAATATAACTTTGTATCACTTAACTATAAATGTAACCTTGTATCACTTAACTATACATGTAACCTTATATCAATTCACCATAAATCTAACCTTGTATCAATTCACCATAAATGTAACCTTGTATACTTATCTATAAATGTAACCTGGTATCACCTCACCGAAAATCTAACCTTGTATCACCTCACCGCAAATCTAACCTTGTATCACTTCACTATACATCTAATCTAACCTTGTATCACTTCACCATTAATCTAACCTCGTATCACTTCACTATAAATCTAACCTTGTATCATTTCACCATAAATCTAACATTGTATCACTTCACTATACATCTAATCTAACCTTGTATCACTTCACCATTAATCTAACCTCGTATCACTTCACTATAAATCTAACCTTGTATCATTTCACCATAAATCTAACATTGTATCACTTCACTATACATCTAATCTTTTATCACTCTACTATAAATCTAAAATTGTATTACTACGCTCAAATCTAACCTTGTATCACTTCACCATAAATGTAACCTTGTATCACTTCGCCATAAATCTAACCTTGTATCACTTCACTATAAATCTAACCTTGTATCACTTCACAAAAATCTAACTTTGTATTACTTCACAATAAATCTAACCTTGCACCACTTCACTATAAATCTAACCTTGTATCACTTCACCATAAATCTAACCTTGTATCAGTTCACAATACATCTCACCTTGTATCACTTCACACAAATCTACCCTTGTATCACTGAACCATAAATCTAGCCTTGTATCACTTCACCATAAATGTAAACTTGTACCACTTCACCATACATCTAACCATTTATCACTTCACTATAAATCTAACCTTGTATCACCTCACCGCAAATCTAACCTTGCATCACTTCATCATAAATCTAACCTTGCATCACTTCACCATAAACCTAACCTTGTATCACTTCACTATAACTCTTTGCTTGCGTCACTTTGCCATAATGTAAACTTGTATCACTTCACTATGTCTAACCTTGTATCACCTCACTATAAATCTAACCTCGTAACATTTCATCATAAATCTAATCTTGTATCACTTCACTATAAATCTAACCTTGTATCACTACACACAAATCTAACCTTTTATCACTAAACACAAATCTAAACTTGTATCACTTCACCACAAATCTAAACTTGTATAACTTCACTATAAATCTAACATTGTATCACTGAACAATAAATCTAACCTTGTATAACTTCACAATAAATCTAACCATGCATCACATCGGCATAAATCTAACATTGCATCACTATGCACAAATCTAACATTGTATCACGTCGCCATAAATCTAACCTTGTATCACTATGCACAAATCTAACCTTGTATCACCTACAATAAATCTAACTTTGTATCATTTCACACAAATCTATTAATGTATCACTGAACCATACATCTAACCTTGTATCACCTCACCATAAATGTACCCTTGTATCACTTCACCATAAATGTAACCTTGTATCACTTCACCATAAATGTAACCTTGTATCACTTCACCATAAAGCTAACCTTGCATGCTTGTGTTCGCTGGCTGTGAACTCCAGCGCGAAGTCCTGTATGTCGGATGAAGACATCCTGTTGTCCAACATCAGTGAGATGTCATACCGGACTGAGGTTTGCGTGAGTATCCGTTGTCCCATGTCTGGCTTATTGGTGTGCAGACTGGTGGTTCCTCGCCATGCAGGCAAATACTCTCCGGCTTCGGAGGAATCAACGATCCTACTGACTTTAGCCAGGACCCCAAAGGGATCTGTTGCCCAGGACGCACGACTAGGACGTGTCAGCAGGTCTTGGCCAGTATATAACCCGGCCCTGGTGCCTTGGAAACACCTCTGCGTCCCAGCTATCCTTGTATCAGGGAGTCTCCGTGGCGAAGTAGTCAAGCCGTTTGACTCGAGCACCGAAGGTTGTAGGTTCGATTCCGGGCAGCGTCCTTCGGTTCACGAGTGAAATTTTTCGGAGACTCCTGTGGGTCGTCGCTAAAGCTACGGAGTTCGTGCTTTGTGCGATGCCTTCCGCGCTGCGAAAAGAAACCGAGCCATATGGGATAAAACCCGGTGCAATGAAGTCGACCCTGTCGACTTTTAAGCGACCTGTTTAACCTTGTATCACTTCACCATAAATATAACTTTGTATCACTTCAACATACATCTAACCTTGTATCACTTCACTATAAATCTAACCTTGTATCACTACGCACAGATCTAACCTTGTATCATTTGTGGAGTATTGAAAGTGGAGTGTGGAGATCGGAGTGTGGAGATTGGGTGTGGAGTGTGGAGTGTGAATAGTGGAGTGTGGGATGTGGAAAGTGGAGTGTGGAAAGTGGAGTGTGGAGAAAGTAGTGTAGAGCACAACTGTAAGGTACTCAATGTACTCACCAATGAACACATGATACTCACCACTGAACAAATTATACTCACCAATGAACACATGATACTCACGAGTGAACGAATGATACTTACCAATGAACACATGATACTCACCAATGAACACATGATACTCACCACTGAACAAATTATACTCACCAATGCACACATGATACTCACCATTGAACAAATTATACTTACCACTGAACAAATGATACTCACCAATGAACACATGATACTCACGAGTGAATGAATGATACTTACCAATGAACACATGATACTCACCAATGAACACATGATACTCACCACTGAACAAATTATACTCACCAATGCACACATGATACTCACCACTGAACATATTATACTCACCACTGAACAAATGATACTCACCAATGAACACATGATACTCACGAGTGAACGAATGATACTGTAAATGATACTACCAATGAACACATGATACTCACCAATGAACGCATGATAATCACCATTGAACAAATTATACTCACCAGTGAATATATGATACTCACCAATTAACACATGATACTCACCACTGAACAAATGATACTCACCAATGAACACATGATACTCACGAGGGAACGAATGATACTTACCAATGAACACATGATACTCGCGAGTGAACAAATTATACTCAGCAATGAGCAAATGATATACTCTAATGAACAAATTATATATATATATATATATATATATATATACACACACACTCACCAGTGAACACATGATACTCACCAATGAACACATGATACTCACCAATGAACAAATGACACATGATATATATATATATATACTCACCAATTGACAAATGATACTCACCAGTGAACAAATGACACTCACCAATGAACAAATGACACTCACCAATGAACAAATGACACTCACCAATGAACAAATGACACTCGTCAATGAACAAATGGCACTCACAAATGAACAAATGACACTCGTCAATGAACAAATGGCACTCACCAATGAACAAATGGCACTCTCCAATGAACAAATGAAAGTGGAGTGTGGAGAAAGTAGTGTAGAGCACAACTGTAAGGTACTCAATGTACTCACCAATGAACAAATGACACTCATCAATGAACAAATTACATTCACAAATGAACAACTGATACGCTTCAATGAACAGATGATACTCACCAATGAACAAATGACACTCGTCAATGAACAGATGATACTCACCAATGAACAAATGACACTCACCAATGAACATATGCTACACACCAATGAACAAATGACACTCGTCAATGAACAAATGACACTCACCAATGAACAAATGACACTCACCAATGAACATATGGCACTCATAAATGAACAAATGACACTCGTCAATGAACAAATGGCACTCATAAATGAACAAATGATACTCGTCAATGAACAGATGGCACTCACCAATGAACAAATGACACTCGTCAATGAACATATGCTATTCACCAATGAACAAATGACACTCACCAATGAACATATGCTACTCACCAATGAGCAAATGGCACTCACAAATGAACAAATAACACTCGTCAATGAACAGATGCTACTCACCAATGAACAGATGATACTCACCAATGAAAAAACGACACTCGTCAATGAACAAATGGCACTCACAAATGAACAAATGACACTCGTAAATGAACATATGCTACTCACCAATGAACAAATGACGCTCACCAATGAACATATGCTATTCACCAATGAACAATTGGCACTGGTCAATGAACAAATGATACTCACCAATGAACAAATGACACTCGTCAATGAACAGATGATACTCACCAATGAACAAATGACACTCGTCAATGAACAGATGATACTCACCAATGAACAAATGACACTCGTCAATGAACAGATGATACTCACCAATGAACAATTGGCACTGGTCAATGAACAGATGATATTCACCAATGAACAAATGACACTCGTCAATGAACAGATGATACTCACCAATGAACAAATGACACTCGTCAATGAACAAATGACGCTCGTCAATGAACAGATGACACTCACCAATGAACAAATGCCCTCTTGGCATACAGCAGATCAAACTTGTGGTCCAGACGTGCCCAGGCTTCTGCTATGGCCGTGGTGTTGGCCATCATACAGACTGACCTCTGAACCTTAGCCAGGTCGCCACCAGGGACCACGGTGGGCGGCTGGTAGTTGATGCCCACCTTGAAGCCCGTGGGGCACCAGTCCACGAACTGGATGGTCCGCTTGGTCTTGATGGTAGCAATGGCAGCGTTCACGTCTTTGGGTACCACGTCGCCACGGTACAGCAGACAACAGGCCATGTACTTGCCGTGGCGGGGGTCACATTTCACCATCTGATTGGCCGGCTCGAAGCATGAATTGGTGATCTCTGCCACGCTAATTTGTTCATGATACGCCTTCTCCGCTGAGATGACAGGAGCAAAGACCACCAGTGGAAAATGAATGCGAGGGTATGGCACTAGGTTGGTCTGAAATTCGGTCAGATCCACGTTGACGGCGCCATCGAACCTGAGAGAAGCTGTCAACGAGGAAATGGTTTGTCCAATAATACGGTTGAGGTTTGTGTATGTAGGTCGCTCGATATCCAGGTTCCGCCGACAGACATCGTACAGCGCCTCGTTGTCCACCAGGAAGGCGCAGTCGGCGTGGTCCAGCGTGGTGTGAGTGACCAGGATGGAGTTGTAGGGCTCCACCACAGCCGTGCTGATCTGTGGGCACGGGTAGACTGCTAGCTCCAGCTTGGACTTCTTGCCGTAGTCCACCGAGAGACGCTCCATCAACAGAGACGTGAAGCCCGACCCCGTCCCACCCCCAAAACTGTGGTAGGTCATGAAGCCCTGCAGACCGGAACACTGATCAGCCAGTTTGCGGATCCTGTCCAGCACCAGGTCGACGATCTCTTTGCCAACAGTGTAATGTCCCCTTGCGTAGTTGTTGGCTGCGTCCTCCTTCCCTGGGGTGGAATTATGAGGCTTAATCAGCATCTGTGTCTCTATACTGTCGCTGTACTGTCTCTATACTGTCTCTATACTGTCGCTGTACTGTCTCTATACTGTCGTTGTACTGTCTCTATACTGTCACTGTACTGTCTCTATAGTGTCGCTGTACTGTTTCTACTGTCGCCGTACTGTCTCTATATTGTCGCTGTACTGTCTCTACACTGTCGCTGTACTGTCTCTATACTGTCGCTGTACTGTCTCTCTACTGTAGCTATACTGTCTCTATACTGTCGCTGTACTGTCTCTATACTGTCGTTGTACTGTCTCTATACTGTCGCTGTACTGTCTCTATAGTGTCGCTGTACTGTTTCTACTGTCGCCGTACTGTCTCTATATTGTCGCTGTACTGTCTCTATACTGTCGCTGTACTGTCTGTATACTGTCGCTGTACTGTCTCTACTGTCGCTGTACTGTCTCTATACTGTCGCTGCAGTGTTTCTGAACTGTCGCTATATAGTTTCTATACTGTAGGTGTACTGTCGCTATACTGTCGCTGTACTGTCTCTATACTGTCGCTGTACTGTCTCTATACTGTCGCACACAGGCGGCTCAGGCCATATGGTCGTCTTCTACTGACCGGAGCAGCAGTGGGATTCGGCAGCCCCCTGAGCCACTGAGCAGTCCTCTATAGAAACACACTGCTCACCTCCATAGCATAAGGAAGGGGCTAGAAAAGGTGCCCTAAACATTGTCTGCTCCATCACTACCTAACCAGCTAGCCGCGGTTGGTGGGTACCCTAAACTGCGGTCGACATACAAACAAAGATAAAACAGGCTAAAGCTAAAAGAGCAAACCATATTCCCTTAACAATCGGAACTTGGAATGTACGCACCCTACTTGACAGAGACTGGCGCGTCGGGTCCAGAGAGACGAACAGCACTGATTGGGAGAGAGCTGGGCAGGTACAACATCGACATTGCAGCCTTGAGCGAGACACGACTTGCAGAAGAAGATCAAATCTGTGAAATAGGTGCCGGCTACATATTTTTCTGGAGTGGAAAGAAAAGCGAGGAAAGACGCCAATCCGGTGTGGGATTTGCCATTAAGTCGGCCCTGGTCGGCAAACTAGCTGGATTTCCAAAGGCTATAAACGACAGGCTCATGACCATTAAATTGCCCCTGCTGAATGGAAGGAAGCATGCAACCATTGTGAGTGTCTACGCACCAACTATGACCAATGAAGATGATGTCAAGAACAAGTTCTATGAGGACCTGCACAATGTATTAACATCTGTTCCCAAAGGAGACAAACTTATACTCCTTGGGGATTTCAATGCCAGAGTAGGCACGGACACCACCTCTTGGAGTGGCATTATTGGAAAGCACGGAGTCGGAAATTGTAACAGCAATGGACTCCCCCTTCTTCAGACATGTGCCGAACACGATCTCCTGATTACCAACACAATTTTCCGTCTCCCCATGAGAAACAGGACATCGTGGATGCACCCTCGCTCGAAACACTGGCACCTCATTGACTATGTCATCGTCAGGAGGAGTGACAGACAAGACGTTCGGGTGACAAAATCCATGTGTGGTGCCGAATGTTGGACAGACCATCGTCTCATTATCTCGAAAATAAACATACACATCAAACCACCACGGCGTCCTCAAGGGTGAAAATGCAAAAAAAAACTAAATGTCACCCGCCTAAACAGCAAGAAAATGCAGCTGTCGTTTGAAAATATGCTGGAAGACCGCCTCAAGCCCAATGCTGCAGCTAAACAGGATACAGAAACAGAGTGGAGAGCCCTAAAGGACATAATTTACAACACTGCTATGGAAATCCTGGGTCCAGCCCCCCGAAAGCATAAAGACTGGTTTGATGAAAATTCCGAAGACATCAACCAATTGCTGGCCGAGAAACATCTTCTCCTCAAGGCACATTTGAATGACCCGAAGTCAAGATCCAAAAAAAGATGCCTTCAAGAACATTCAGAGAGTAGTGCAGCAGAAACTTCGGCACATGCGGGACTCCTGGCTGAGCAGCAAAGCTGATGAAATTCAAGGCTTTGCTGACAGACATGATATGAAAAACTTCTACGACTCACTGAAAGCGGTCTATGGTCCTACATCACCAGGCATAGTTCCCCTCCTCAGTGCAGATGGGGGAACATTGGTCACCGATAAGAAAGAAATCCTTCAACGCTGGGCAGAAGCATTTCAGCAACATCTTAAATGCAACTTCCTTCTTCGATGATGAAACCATCAACTGCCTTCCTCAAGTTCCCACAATGATACACTTGATGACCTGCCAACCATAGTGGAAGTAAACAAAGCCATCCAGCAACTCTCCAGCGGCAAGGCACCTGGTCCCGACTCCATCCCAGCAGAGATATACAAGGCAGGTGGGCCGGTCCTAACAGAGCATCTTCACCAAGTCTTTACAAACATATGGGTGAACGAGACCATGCCACAAGATTTCAAGGACGCGTCAATAGTCCACCTTTACAAACGTAAAGGAAACCGCCAATCCTGTGACAACCACCGAGGCATCTCCTTGCTTTCAATTGCAGGGAAGATACTCGCCAGAATTCTTCTCAATCGCCTCACGGCCCATCTCGATCAAGGTCTTCTTCCTGAGAGTCAATGTGGCTTCAGAAAAGAACGTGGAACTGTTGACATGATTTTCGCTGCAAGGCAGCTGCAAGAGAAATGTCAGGAACAGAACTGCGAAATGTTCTCCACTTTCATTGACCTTACCAAGGCTTTTGATACAGTCAGCAGAGAAGGACTGTGGAAGATTATGGCAAAATATGGCTGTCCACGAAAGTTTGTCCAAATAGTGCGGCTATTTCATGATGGCTATGCAGGCAAGAGTACAGGAAAATGGTGAACTGTCTGAGCCCTTTCCTGTCACCAATGGAGTGAAGCAAGGATGTGTCCTGGCACCAACACTGTTCAGCCTCATGTTTTCAGCTATGTTGACGAATGCCTTCGAGAACAACGACATTGGAATAGACATCAACTACCGCATGGATGGAAAGTTATTCAATCTCAGAAGGCTGAAAGCTAAAACCAAAATTAACAGCGACACCGTCAGAGAGCTCCTGTTTGCTGATGATTGCGCTCTATACGCCAACTCAGAGGCGGACATGCAACATAATGTTTCAGCTTTCTCACATGCCTGTGCCAACTTTGGGCTCAATATCAACTTGGAGAAGACTGTAGTTATGTACCAGCCAGCTCCAGGGAATAATCACACTGCCGAATATCAAAGTGAATGATCATAGTCTAAGTGTTGTGGACAAATTCACCTATCTTGGCAGCACTGTGTCACAAGCTGCCACAATTGATGATGAAGTGAATGCAAGAATCTCCAAGGCCAGCGCGGCCTTTGGCAGACTGTACAAGAATGTATGGGACAGAAATGGAATAAGCCTGCAAACAAAGCTGAAAGTCTACAAAGCAGTTGTATTATCCACACTGCTATATGCTTGTGAAACCTGGACTGTTTATCAGCGACACGCTAGGAAATTAAACCACTTCCACACAGTCTGCCTTAGGAAGTTACTGAAGATTAAATGGCAAGACAAGATCCCAGACACTGAAGTCCTAGAAAGAGCGTCCATGCCCAGTATCCACACTCTACTAATGAAGAATCAGATTCGCTGGGCTGGTCACTTGACTCGCATGCCAGATCACAGGCTCCCTAAACGAATTTTTTACGGCGAGTTGCGTTGTGGTAAACGCTCCCAAGGCGGCCAGAGGAAACGCTTTAAAGACACTCTGAAAATCTCACTGAATGCTTTTGGAATTCATCATGACATCTGGGAGACTGCAGCCAGAGACCGAAATTCGTGGCGTGCAACATTACGCAAGGGTGCAGTCACTTGTGAGGCAACCAGGACTGCAAGAGCTGTGAAGAAAAGACAGAACAGAAAAACCACTGCAGGAAATCCTCCTCCAGAAACGTCAAGCATTCTTTGTCCACATTGTCAAAGAACATTTCGAGCCAAAATAGGCCTTATCAGCCGTCTTAGAACTCACGTCTCCATACTTTCAACCCCACTGGATGAAATGAATGGTCATCATCATTCTTGATGGACAACCAACAATAGTGTCGCTGCAGTGTTTCTAAACTGTCGATATATAGTCTCTATACTGTCTCTATACTGTCTCTATACTGTCGCTATACTCTCTCTATACTGTCGCTGTACTGTCGCTGCAGTGTCTCTATACTGTCGCTGCAGTGTCTCTATACTGTCACTGTACCGTCTCTATACTGTCTCTATACTGTCTCTATACTGTCTCTATACCGTCTCTATACTGTCGCTGCAGTGTCTCTATACTGTCGCTGCAGTGTCTCTATACTGTCGCTGCAGTGTCTCTACTGTCGCTGTACCGTCTCTATACTGTCGCTGTACTGTCTCTATACTGTCTCTATACCGTCTCTATACTGTCGCTGCAGTGTCTCTATACTGTCGCTGTACTGTCTCTATACTGTTGCTGCAGTGTCTCTATACTGTCGCTGTACTGTCTCTATACTGTCTCTATACCGTCTCTATACTGTTGCTGCAATGTCTCTATACTGTCTCTATACCGTCTCTATACTGTTGCTGCAGTGTCTCTATACTGTCGCTGCAGTGTCTCTATACTGTCTCTAAACTGTCTCTATACCGTCTCTATACTGTTGCTGCAGTGTCTCTGTACTGTCGCTGTACTGTCTCTATACTGTCTCTATACCGTCTCTATACTGTTGCTGCAGTGTCTCTATACTGTCGCTGCAGTGTCTCTATACTGCCGCTGCAGTCTCTCTATAACATCGCTGTACCGTCTCTATACTGTCGCTGTACTGTCTCTGTACTGTCGCTGCAGTGTCTCTACTGTCGCTGTTCTGTCTCTGTACTGTCTCTATACCGTCTCTATACTGTCGCTGTACCGTCTTTATACAGGTGACCACGAGACAAGCACGGGACTGAGACAGGCACGTTGCCAAGCGGCCACGATGACTAGACAGGCGTGAGCCGACACTGAATACGCGATGACTAGACAGGTGTGAGCTGAGGCTGAATACACGATAACTAGACAGTTAGGTGTGAGCTGACACTGAAGACACAATAACTAGACAGTTAGGTGTGAGCTGACACTGAAGACACAATAACTAGACAGTTAGGTGTGAGCTGACACTGAAGACACAATAACTAGACAGTTAGGTGTGAGCTGACGGTAAATACACGATAACTAGACAGTTAGGTGTGAGCTGACACTGAAGACACAATAACTAGACAGTTAGGTGTGAGCTGATACTGAAGACGCGATAACTGAAGAGAGAATCTGAGATCTGAACTGAGACTGCAGTCACAGATAGATAACACACAGTGACATGGTTATCCTGACCTGAGATGAGCTGCTCTGGGTGGAAGAGTTGTCTGTACGTTCCAGTTCTGATTTCATCTACAACTGTGGGCTCCAAGTCCACAAAGACTGCCCTAGGGACGTGTTTCCCAGCTCCAGTTTCATGGAAGAATGCGTTGAAAGAATCATCGCCTCCTCCAATAGTTGTTTCTGACGGCATCTGTCCATCTGGTTGAATCCCATGCTCCAAACAGAAGAGTTCCCAGCAGGCATTTCCAATCTGTACCCCGCACTGCCCTAGATGGATGTTGATCACTTCTCTCATGGTCGACCTGTTGACTTGACAGTTTTGTTTCCGGGCTGTACAGAATGAATTGTGCCGCGGTGGCTCGAATGTTCTCCCTGTCTCACTCAATGTTGCCTTACTGCCTCACAGGAGCCAGACTCTGGCCTGGAAACGTCGGCACTGTGTGAGCAGGTGGAGGAGGGACGCGTGATAACCAGGATAGGGGCAGAGGGCCGTTTGAGGTGGTTCTTGTGGAGCTGGGGGTCGCCATGGGAACGTGTGTGCACGTCACAATGTACTTGCACTTCGACAAACTAAAAACAGCCATGGAATAAAACCAGAACAAAGATCAGATCATCCTGACTGCACATGGATCCATTGAGTCCCTAAGTGCTCTGATCTCTCCCCCTCCCCCCTTCCCTGGTATCTCGCTCAGCGTGTAGCGATCGACACCAGTTCTTTCAATGTTATATGCTGATATATTGTTCAGTCACAAGAAGAGACAAACCACTGCACAACACGCCATACGTCTACGTTTACTCATCATCTTTTTCATCGGGTTGCCCGACGTTCCGGTTTTCCGAGGCAGTCCTGATATTCCGAGACAGTATCGATTTTCCGAGACAGTCCCGATTTTCCGAGACAGTGCCGGTTATCCAAGCCAGTACTGGTTTAATTAAATAAAAATGCTTCCTTTGAGCCCTTTTGTCCCGGCGGTGCCCTGTCTAGTGAAAAATGTAATTATACCCAAAATGGTTCTTGATTTTCAGTTGCTAGAATTCTTTAACCTGTGTCAGAGATTAAGATCAGAATTTCTCAAACAGAAGCTGCATTTGAAAACATGAAAAATATCTTATGCAATAAGTCACTATCACTGAATGTCACAAAGAGAGTGCTGAAATGTTACCTAGAACCTGTCTTACTGTATGTCAGTCAAGTATGGAACGTACTTGAACAAATTAGGAAAAGCTTGGAAGCAACGAATTGTGGTTCCTAGTACGAATGTTGCGAATACCTTGGACTGCCAGACAATGACTGACTGAAACAGCCTAATAAAAGTGTATCTACGTTCTTTCTTCATACAACGAGAAGAGAAGCATTGGAAACCATCGACTGGAAACATCCGTCGGAGAAGAGGCAAGGGCGAACTGAGAGAAATGATGCTGGACGGACTGGGACTGTGGCGTGAAGGAAGATCATCAACAGAGTTGATCGGCAACTCAGATAATAGAGATCTAAGAAAATACACGAAAGCCTACGCCAGTTGGCAAGGCACATGATGATGATGATGATGATGATGATGATGATGATGATGATCATGATGATCATGATGATGATGATGATCATCATCATCATCATCATCATCATCATCATCATCATCATCATGATCATGATGATGATGAGTGACAACATTAATGTGTGACATGTGAGACTCTAAGCGCAGCGTCTCGGCTTCTCAGTGACAATATTAATGTGCGACATCTGAGACTAAGAGCAGCGTCCCGGCTTCTCAGTGACAACATGTGAGGTTGTGTGGGTAAATGAGGTTGTCACGTGTGTGACGTCTGGAGCAATGTCTCGGCTCCTCGGTGACTAGATGAATGTGTGATATCTAGAGCAACGTCCCGGCTTCTCTGTGACAATATTAATATGTGTGACATCTGGTGCAACGTCCCGGCTTCTCTGTGACAATACTAATCAGTGTGACGTCTGGTGCAACGTCCCGGCTTCTCGGTGACAAGATTAATCTGTGTGATGTCTAGAGCAACGTCCCGGCTTCTCTGTGACAATACTAATCTGTGTGATGTCTGGAGACACTTCCCGGCTTCTCGGTGACAAGATTAACGTGTGTGATGTCTAGATCAACGTCCCGGCCTCTCTGTGACAATACTAATCTGTGTGACTTCTGGAGAAACTCCCGGCTTCTCTGTGACAATATTTAATCTGTGTGACGTCTGGAGAAACTCCCGGCTTCTCTGTAACAATATTAATCTACAATATTAATCTGTGTGACGACTGGAGAAACTCCCGGCTTCTCTGTAACAATATTAATCTGTGTGACGTCTGGAGAAACTCCCGGCTTCTCTCTGACAATATTAATCTGTGTGACGTCTGGAGAAACTCCCAGGTTCTCTGTAACAATATTAATCTGTGTGACGTCTGGAGAAACTCCCGGCTTCTCTGTGACCATATTAATCTGTGTGACGTCTGGAGAAACTCCCGGCTTCTCTCTGACAATATTAATCTGTGTGACGTCTGGAGAAACTCCCGGCTTCTCTGTGACAATATTAATCTGTGTGACGTCTGGAGAAACTCCCGGCTTCTCTGTAACAATATTAATCTACAATATTAATCTGTGTGACGACTGGAGAAACTCCCGGCTTCTCTGTAACAATATTAATCTGTGTGACGTCTGGAGAAACTCCCGGCTTCTCTGTAACAATATTAATCTGTGTGACGTCTGGAGAAAATCTCGGCTTCTCTGTGACAATATTAATCTGTGTGACGTCTGGAGAAACTCCCGGCTTCTCTGTGACAATATTAATCTGTGTGACGTCTGGAGAAACTCCCGGCTTCTCTGTGACAATATTAATCTGTGTGACGTCTCGAGAAACTCCCGGCTTCTCTGTGACAATATTATTCTGTGTGACGTCTGGAGAAACTCCCGGCTTCTCTCTGACAATATTAATCTGTGTGACGTCTGGAGAAACTCCCGGCTTCTCGGTGACAATATTAATCTGTGTGACGTCTGGAGAAACTCCCGGCTTCTCTCTGACAATATTAGTTAGTTAGTTAGTTAGTCGACAGATCATCCTCATTGCACATAGAACCATTCAGTCCATAAGTGCTCGGATCCCCTCCTCAGCAAATCCCGCAACGTGTAGCGGCTAACGACGCCAGTTCTGTGTTGGTTTATCAATCTTCTTTGGCTTCCTGCGTAGTGTTCTTGTTTGGCCACCCCTCTTTTAATTTGCTGCTCTCGCAGTCTGGCCATTGTTGTAGATTCACAGTCATCACTTGGTTCTCGCAAAAGTCTTACTTCTCGTAGAGCATTCAGAATGTCGGCCTGGTCCATGGCGCGTCCGCCCTCCACAGTAGCCTCACCTGCGAGCTTGTCAGCCCGCTCATTTCCTTGTACTCCCGCATGCCCTGGCACGAAGATGAAACTAATCTTTGCCAGTCGAGACCGCTCCAGAGGCAGCAACCATTCTCTTCGGATCGACCCCTCCTCTATCCTCTTGATCATGTTCATTGAGTCGCTAAGGAAACAAGCCCTAGTGAATGTCTGTGTCTCGAGCCATGTTATTGCTTTACTTACTGCCATGACTTCCATGGTCAGGCTACTTGTGGTTTCAGTGAAAGCACCAGAGTCCTCCTTCACAATTCTCCCTCCGGCCCGAGCTGTAAAGGCCCATGAGCTTCTCACATGTCGGACGACCGACCCATCTGTGTAGATGACCGCGTCACCGTCTAGCGAATTCTCGAAAATCAACGCTTGTACTTCAGCCTCAACAGCAGCCGGATTTTCTTGTCTGCATTTTCTATCTAGTTGGATGCAAACTGAAAAGGATGTGCAGAAGTCTGTTGGCACTTGCACCCACTCCTCGCCAGGTTCTAAGTCCTCAAGTGAACACACCTGTTGAAGAATGTCTTCGGCTTGACCCATCCACGACCGTCCTCTTTTTAACCTGCTGCCCTTCACCTTCCTAATTTCACTATGCAGGGATGTTGTGTGTTTGCGTTAATTCTGAGGTAGGCGCGTGCCTGCAATCTTGTATTCTCTCTTCAATGGTTGGAAAACCAAGAAGTAGCACATCGCCCTGCATGCTGTATCTCTTGTACATCCAAGAATAATGCGCATAGCTTCATTCTGTATGCAAATTAACATTACTAAAACAAAGTCTAGGTTAATAGGAACCAGGCAAAGACTTCACACTCTAAACTCGCAGAGAACTCTTCAGCTGCACATTGGCAGCACGACTGTAGAAAGTGTCACCGGCCAAACATGGATGTTATCTAACAAAATCTAATTTTTAAAACAAAATTTTCATGCTCTAGTTAACAAATAGCCAAAAAAGTATACCAACGTGCCAAAATTAAAAATTTCCTATACTTCTCATATACAAACACATATTGATTACTGCTCCACAGTCTGGGATGGATGCTCCAAATCAATAACAAAACGCCTATATTCACTCCAGAAAAGGGCAGTGCGTTTAATTAATGGTGAAAAGCTTACCGACAATTCTAACCTATATAAACGTCTCCGGTTACTGCCACTCCACAAGCGCCTGCTTTTTAATAAGACCAAACTAATTCACAAAATCCTATTTCAAAATGCTCCAAGCTACCTTTGGCCATTGTTTAAATATAACGCTAGACATAGCGAACGACTAAATATACTTCATGTCCCTAAACCTAGGATAGACTTATATAAAAACAAGCTTAGCATACTCTGCCCGCTCAGTTGTGGAACAATCTTCCACAAGAAATCAAAGACACCACCAATCATGATTCATACATTCGCAACCTGTTTGAACACTACCTTAGTACAGACTACATGCCCCATAACAAATAACACAAAAAAGACAATAATGGTAAACGTATCTCAAACGACAACTAGCCAAAAACATTCCCTTATGTATGGCACGTTACACCCTCCTTAGGTATTTATAATGCCCATGTTAAACACTGCCTCAGTGAGTCATTTGTTATTGATTATTTTTCATGCGTTTTAATGTTCTTTTGTTGTCAAAAGTTGCTTCATAAGTGATGTTGAATGAAAGAATGTATGAGAGGAAATAGAGAAGAAGGGCAGAATGTCAGACTGGCCTGCGTGCCCAATTCTTAACCCTTTGAAAATAAAGACTTATTATTATTATTATTATTATTATTATTATTATTATTATTATTATTATTATTATCCTTCCATCCTTTCTATCTGCTTATGGCTGAGAGTCAGGATTGCCATTGCATACTCCAAAACAGACATGACCAACCCCTCGTACAGAAGACATAGATGGCGCTGCTCACAGTTTGCTGCCGCCATCACCCGCATCGCTGCCAAACCCCGCTTGACCTTTGTTATCACCTGGTCTATGTGCACATTATATAAGCAAGGCTTCGATCAAACCGTATCCCCAGGTAATTCATTGCCTGCGTTCTTTCCACAGTCTCTGAACACAGCATTACAGTTGGTGTTGGATTGTTGACAATATGATTATTCAACGAGAACCAAGTCACTGTTGCCTTTGTTGGGTTGACCATTGTCCCAGCTTCATCACACCAAGTACTTATGCGATTGAGTTCGGTTTGTAGTTCCACAGCAACCTCCTCTCTATCCTTCCCCTGACGATACACTAAAACATCATCGGCATATGACATGTCCTGCCAGGTCCAGTGATCTGCTCACTGGTGATTCTCACTGTGTAGGCGTTGAACAGTACCGGAGATAATGGTGATCCCTGTGGTAGACCCGGATATATTGTTGTTGGTTCCGAAGTCCAACTGCCACATCTAAAAACTACTTTCCGTTGGAAGAGGGCTGCAGCGATCCAACTAAGGAGGAATGGACTTACGTTTAGTTCGAGAAGCTGAAACATTAAAAATCTCCGATCTGACAATATTAATCTGTGTGACGTCTGGAGAAACTCCCGGCTTCTCTGTAACCATATTAATCTGTGTGACGTCTGGAGAAAATCCCGGCTTCTCTGTGACAATATTAATCTGTGTGACGTCTGGAGAAACTCCCGGCTTCTCTGTGACAATATTAATCTGTGTGACGTCTGGAGAAACTCCCGGCTTCTCTGTAACAATATTAATCTGTGTGACGTCTGGAGAAACTCCCGGCTTCTCGGTGACAAGATCTGACAACTCTAGTTCTGTCTTGTCTTTCTCGATCTTAACTTTTAATTTGACTGACTTATTTCCCTTCGTGCATTACAAGAGTTTCTTGGATTGTGTCCCTTGTACCGAGCTACCAAACAGCCATTTATTGCGTCTATATGATGTTTCAACACACATCTACACAGTCACACACGCACACTCTCACACACATATACTCTCCCACTCACACAGACGCACACTCACAGTGGGGTCCCATTACACTCACACATTAACACACACAAACTGAGTGGTCTCGAGGTGTGGTGTCCGCCTCGAGTGCTGGAGGTACCGGGTTCAAGTTTGGTGAGGGCGGGAATTTTTTCACGTGGACTTCTAGTAATAAAATTATCCCTGGTCTCTGGGTAGTGAGATCGGATGCCCGTGTGTATTGTTGCGCACGTAAAAAAAAATCCCTTGGCAGTTGGAAATCGAAAAAGAGTAGCCTAACGGTGCTGCTCGGGCAAAATTTCTAGTTAATAATCTACCCAAAGTATTTCAGGATCCTCGCCGGTGCTACGGAGTTCGTGCACTGAGCTGAGTTTCTCCAGTCTCAGGCTTGAGTTAGAAGTAGAACGGAGCACGTATAGGTTACACCCTTGTGCCGTGATGTTGATCCGTCGACCAAACTACACACACACACACACACACTCTCTCTCTCTCTCTCTCTCTCTCTCTCTCTCTCTCTCTCTCTCTCTCTCTCTCTCTCTTCTCTCTCTCTCTCTCTCACACACACCCACACACACCCTCACATTGTCCAGGTGAGTGAACAGTCGAATAAGTCACAGTTGTAGACCATACTACGGAGGTAGCACTGGCTGACATGGATTAAGTGTATGAGACGGAAATGTGGACAGTGGACGCACACCTATCAAAGATGAGAGCTGCTGACGGGAATTTGGGGAGAGGAGTTTGAAACCGAGGACATTTCGAGTGTTTCACTGAGACTAGATCAAACTGCATTGACCAATTCCAGTGTGAGTGCCAAGCCATTTACATAGGTAGAACGGAAAGACAATTCCAGTGTGAGTGAAAAGCCATTTACATAGGTAGGACAGAAAGACAATTCCAGTGTGAGTGCCAAGCCATTTACATTGATAGAACGGAAAGACAATTCCAGTGTGAGTGAAAAGCCATTTACATAGGTAGGACAGAAAGACAATTCCAGTGTGAGTGCCAAGCCATTTACATAGGTAGAACGGAAAGACAATTCCAGTGTGAGTGAAAAGCCATTTACACTGATAGAACGGAAAGACAATTCCAGTGTAAGTGCCAAGCCATTTACATTGATAGAACGGAAAGACAATTCCAGTGTGAGTGAAAAGCCATTTACATAGGTAGGACAGAAAGACAATTCCAGTGTGAGTGCCAAGCCATTTACATAGGTAGAACGGAAAGGCAATTCCAGTGTGAGTGAAAAGCCATTTACATTGATAGAACGGAAAGACAATTCCAGTGTAAGTCCCAAGCCACTTACATAGCTAGAACTGGCAGATATTTAGCAAACTGAAAAACTGAACACATACCAGGGTGGGTGGAAGAAAGTTATAGTCTGTCCAGAAATGAATGCCTTCAGTCACGATCAATTATTTTGAAAACTGTCTGTTGCATCGTTATGCAATTTTTCCTGCCGTCTTATATTTACCCCCACCTTAGGAATATGTCTTTGATAGGTCCAAAAGCAACTTAAATCATGGAAAGCAGCGACATTTCTTTGATGTTTTGGTGAAAAACTAGTGATTTATAGCTAACGAACTTGTTTTACAGTAATGCCCCGTTCCACAACGCGAGGCTCTTGTCATAAGGTCAATCGCATGTCCTACGATGTCCCACGACAAAAATTAACTATTCAACGCTAATGTTTCCGTGTGACGACGTAATACATTTAATAATGTGCATTTATCTCTGACCCGTAAATTATATACCGCAAATAAAGAAACATTGAAATCTACTGTACAATCTGTCAACTGTCATTTACTGCCAATATAGTACCTTGCGGTGTATGGCAGAGGGGTCTTTGAGCCTGGGAAATATAGGCCGCCTGGCTAGTGCAGTCGCCGCGAATTGTGCAGGTTAGGATTTTCTTGTTTCCCCCAACAGAAAAAATTCCCACACCTTACCAAGGGATCGAACCCGGGTCTCCCGAAGGAGAGTCCAGCATTGTAATCACTCGGCCAGACAATCTCCAGAACAAAATTTTTTTTGTTGGGTGGACATAATGATGAGGTTATAAGCTAAATCTCATAATTTTTCCTCAGTTGGTTACTGAGATATGGAATTTTATATTGGGGCAGACAAAAGTAAACAGACTATAATCGTTCTTGAGGGATCCCTGTGCAGTCGACAGTTCATACAACGCCATCATTGTCGATTTCTCAACACCTTATAAAATACGGACATAACGGCAACACAGACAACAATGTGTCGTATGCTATATTGGATAAACAATACACATTGCTCGCATATATTGAGGCCTTAGCGATTATGCGGTCCCCGCCAGTTTTGTGCAAAACCAGAAAGAGTTTGTGTTCAATTTAAAATGACCGTGCAGGTAACAGATGTTCCACATTTGAACAATACCTGTGACTATGGGTTTTGAATGTTGCAGTTAAAGTTGTATTCATTAATTCACTTCATAAGATATGTAACGCTTCCGTATGCACCTGACGAGAAGCAGCAAAATATGCCAGGCAATAAATCGTGCACCAGGTTGTTTGTGGCTTCTGTGTGT
This sequence comes from Cepaea nemoralis, assembly GCA_014155875.1. Classification (NCBI taxonomy): domain Eukaryota; kingdom Metazoa; phylum Mollusca; class Gastropoda; order Stylommatophora; family Helicidae; genus Cepaea; species Cepaea nemoralis. The sequence continues at coordinate 73,672 of JACEFZ010024685.1, read as the reverse complement.
AAACTTACCAAGGAAATACATCACATACCCACACAACCTCACATAACCACACAACCTCACATCCCCACACAACCTCACATACCCACACAGGTCCCTGCTACACAACCTCACATACCCACACAGGTCCTGCTACACAACCTCACAAACCCACACAGGGCCTGCTACACAACCTCACATACCCACACAGGTCCTGCTACACAACCTCACATACCCACACAGGTCCCTGCTACACAACCTCACATACCCACACAGGTCCTGCTACACAACCTCACATACCCACACAGGTCCTGTTACACAACCTTACATACCAACACAACCTCACATACACATACAACCTCACATACCTACACAACCTCACATACCCACACAACCTCACATACCCACACAACCTCACATACCCACACAACCCCACATGCCCACACAACCTCACATACACATACAACCTCACATACCCACACAGGTCCTGCTACACAACCTCACATACCCACACAACTTCACATACCCACATAAACTCACATACCCACACAACCTCACATACCCACACAACGTCACATACCCACACAACCTCACATACCCACACAACCTCACATACCCACACAACCTCACATACCCATACAACCCCACATACCCACACAACCTCACATACCCACACAACCCCACATACCCACACAACCTCACATACCCACACACCCCACATATCCACACAACCTCACATACCCACACAACCCCACATACCCACACAACCTCACATACCCACACAACCCCACATAACCACACAGGTACCTGCTACACAATCCCACATACCCACACTATCCCACATACCCACACACCTCACATACCCACACAACCCCACATGACCACACAACCTCACATACCCACACAACCTCACATATCCATACAACTGCACATGCCCACACAACCTCACATACCCACACAACCTTACATACCCACACAACCCCACAAACCCACACAACCCCACATACCCACACAACCTCACATATCCTTACAACCGCACATGCCCACACAACCTCACATACCCACACAACCCCACACAACCCCACATAGCCACACACCTCACATAGTCACGCAGTCCCAGCTACACTACTTCATTTTTTTTTTTCAATGTTGCGTGTCCTGTGCAGTGGTTTGCCATCAAGCCCAAGCCGAAGTTGGTTTTCTGGACAAGTTTACGGTCTGTATTTTGCCATTGCTTGTTGAAGTGAAGTTAACGTTGTAGCTTAACTGCTCAGTGTAGGGAACTTTCTCCATTACTCCGTCATCAGCGCACCCTAAATTCAAACGCATTAAGCCCCACAGACTACCAACAGGTTTTTGAACAACGGGTGAAAGTAACAAACACGACTGGAAGTCATTAAGTCTGTGTGAGTGTGCGTACTGTCGGCGCGGTGAGTGTGCGTACTGTCGGCGCGGTGAGTGTGCGTACTGTCGGCGCGGTGAGTGTGCGTACTGTCGGCGCGGTGAGTGTGCGTACTGTCGGCGCGGTGAGTGTGCGTACTGTCGGCGCGGTGAGTGTGCGTACTGTCGGCGCGGTGAGTGTGCGTACTGTCGGCGCGGTGAGTGTGCGTACTGTCGGCGCGGTGAGTGTGCGTACTGTCGGCGCGGTGAGTGTGCGTACTGTCGGCGCGGTGAGTGTGCGTACTGTCGGCGCGTGTGAGTGTGCGTACTGTCGGCGCGGTGAGTATGCGTACTGTCGGCGCGGTGAGTATGCGTACTGTCGGCGCGGTGAGTGTGCGTACTGTCGGCGCGGTGAGTGTGCGTACTGTCCGGCGCGGTGAGTGTGCGTACTGTCGGCGCGGTGAGTCGTGCGTACTGTTGGCGCGGTGAGTGTGCGTACTGTCGGCGCGGTGAGTGTGCGTACTGTCGGCGCGGTGAGTGTGCGTACTGTCGGCGCGGTGAGTGTGCGTACTGTCGGCGCGGTGAGTGTGCGTACTGTCGGCGCGGTGAGTGTGCGTACTGTCGGCGCGTGTGAGTGTGCGTACTGTCGGCGCGGTGAGTATGCGTACTGTCGGCGCGGTGAGTATGCGTACTGTCGGCGCGGTGAGTATGCGTACTGTCGGCGCGGTGAGTGTGCGTACTGTCGGCGCGGTGAGTGTGCGTACTGTCGGCGCGGTGAGTGTGCGTACTGTCGGCGCGGTGAGTGTGCGTACTGTCGGCGCGGTGAGTGTGCGTACTGTCGGCGCGGTGAGTGTGCGTACTGTCGGCGCGGTGAGTGTGCGTACTGTCGGCGCGGCAGACGTCATACCTGGTGGAAGTGCACTAGGGGAGAGACTGTTTGTTCTGCCAGAGGTCGGGAGGGAGGGATGGCGGCAACAGCCTGCTTCTGTCAACTGTGACACCTGCATGTCAATCATGTCGCTGGCCAGGCCGTTCGGTCGAGACCAGGTGTGCGTTCAGGCACTAATCAAGTTGTGCAGGTGGGTTATCACTTAATGAAGTAGATAAGCCGACCCAGCCAGGCCCGGCCTCGTTAAGCAGATCTGAACGTGTCCGTGGATTACAATGGATCTCAGTCTCCGCCGCCTGCACGGACTGCTGGCTGCCCTGGATAGCTTCGGTAAACTACTGACTTTCTTAGATTGATGATTCAGTGTTAGTTGTTATCTATGACAATTCCATCTCTGTCAATCTATTTCTGACTAATCTGTCCATCCACTATCTCCTGTCTCCTTGCTCACAGCCCAAGCCGGCAAGCCTTGGTGGCCATCTGGCTGAAGCTGATGCCAGTCATGTCTGGCACAGGTGTTTCTGCATGTTTCTATATAACTCCAGCCTAACTGTTTCTACAAAACTCCAGCCAACTCTGTTTCTATATAACTCTAGCCAACTCTGTTTCTATATAACTCCAGCCAACTCTGTTTCTATATAACTCTAGCCAACTCTGTTTCTATATAACTCTAGCCAACTCTGTTTCTATATAACTCTAGCCAACTCTGTTTCTATATAACTCTAACCAACTCTGTTTCTATATAACTCTAACCAACTCTGTTTCTATATAACTCTAGTCAACTCTGTTTCTATATAACTCTAGCCAACTCTGTTTCTATATAACTCTAGCCAACTCTGTTTCTATATAACTCTAGTCAACTCTGTTTCTATATAACTCTAGCCAACTCTGTTTCTATATAACTCTAGCCAACTCTGTTTCTATATAACTCCAGCCAACTCTGTTTCTATATAACTCTAGCCAACTCTGTTTCTATATAACTCTAGCCAACTCTGTTTCTATATAACTCTAGCCAACTCTGTTTCTATATAACTCTAACCAACTCTGTTTCTATATAACTCTAACCAACTCTGTTTCTATATAACTCTAGTCAACTCTGTTTCTATATAACTCTAGCCAACTCTGTTTCTATATAACTCTAGCCAACTCTGTTTCTATATAACTCTAGTCAACTCTGTTTCTATATAACTTTAGCCAACTCTGTTTCTATATAACTATAGCCAACTCTGTTTCTATATAACTCTAGTCAACTCTGTTTCTATATAACTCTAGCCAGCTCTGTTTATATATAACTCTAGCCAGCTCTGTTTATATATAACTCTAGCCAGCTCTGTTTCTATATAACTCTAGCCAACTCTGTTTCTATATAACTCTAGTCAACTCTGTTTCTATATAACTCTAGCCAACTCTGTTTCTATATAACTCTAACCAACTCTGTTTCTATATAACTCTAACCAACTCTGTTTCTATATAACTCTAGCCAGCTCTGTTTCTATATAACTTTAGCCAACTCTGTTTCTATATAACTCTAGCCAACTCTGTTTCTATATAACCCTAGCCAACTCTGTTTCTATATAACTCTAACCAACTCTGTTTCTATATAACTCTAACCAACTCTGTTTCTATATAACACCAACTCGGTTTCTATATAACTCTAGCCAACTCTGTTTCTATATAACTCTAGCCAACTCTGTTTCTATATAACTCTAGCCAACTCTGTTTCTATATAACTCTAGCCAACACTGTTTCTATATAACTCCAACTCTGTTTCTATATAACTCCAGCCAACTATGTTTCTATATAACTCTAGCCAACTCTGTTTCTATATAACTCCACCTCTGTTTCTATATAACTCTAGCCAAATCTTTTTCTATATAACTCCAACTCTGTTTCTATATAATCTAGCCAACTCTGTTTCTATATAACTCTAGCCAAATCTTTTTCTATATAACTCCAACTCTGTTTCTATATAATCTAGCCAACTCTGTTTCTATATAACTCCATCTCTGTTTCTATATAACTCTAGCCAACTCTGTTTCTATATAACTCTAGCCAACTCTTTTTCTATATAACTCTAGCCAACTCTGTTTCTATATAACTCCAACTCTCTTTCTATATAACTCCAACTCTCTTTCTATATAACTAAAACTCTCTTTCTATATAACTCCAACTCTCTTTCTATATAACTCCAACTCTGTTTATATATAACTCTAGCCAACTCTGTTTATATATAACTCTAGCCAGCTCTGTTTTATATAACTCTAGCCAGCTCTGTTATATATAACTCTAGCCAGCTCTGTTTATATATAACTCTAGCCAACTCTGTTTATATATACTCTAGCAACTCTGTTTTATATAACTCTAGCCAGCTCTGTTTATATATAACTCTAGCCAGCTCTGTTTATATATAACTCTAGCCAGCTCTGTTTATATATAACTCTAGCCACTCTGTTTATATATAACTCTAGCCAGCTCTGTTTATATATAAAACTCTAGCCAGCTCTGTTTATATATAACTCTAGCCAACTCTGTTTATATATAACTCTAGCCAACTCTGTTTATATATAACTCTAGCCAACTCTGTTTATATATAACTCTAGCCAACTCTGTTTATATATAACTCTAGCCAGCTCTGTTTATATATAACTCTAGCCAGCTCTGTTTATATATAACTCTAGCCAACTCTGTTTATATATAACTCTAGCAAACTCTGTTTATATATAACTCTAGCCAACTCTGTTTATATATAACTCTAGCCAACTCTGTTTATATATAACTCTAGCCAACTCTGTTTATATATAACTCTAACCAACTCTGTTTCTATATAACTCTAGCCAACTCTGTTTATATATAACTCTAGCCAGCTCTGTTTATATATAACTCTAGCCAACTCTGGTTTATATATAACTCTAGGCCAACCTCTGTTTATATATAACTCTAGCCAACTCTGTTTATATATAACTCTAGCCAACTCTGTTTATATATAACTCTAGCCAAACTCTGTTTATATATAAACTCTAGCCAGCTCTGTTTATATATAACTCTAGCCACTCTGTTTTATATATAACTCTAAGCCAACTCTGTTATATATAACTCTAGCCAACTCTGTTTTATATTAACTCTAGCCAACTCTGTTTATATATAACTCTAGCCAAGCTCTGTTTATATATAACTCTAGCCAACTCCTGTTATATATAACTCTAGCCAAACTCTGTTTATATATAACTCTAGCCACTCTGTTTATGATATAACTCTAGCCAACTCTGGTTTATATAACTCTAGCCAACTCGGTTTATATATAACTCTAGCCAACTCTGTTTATATATAACTCCAACTCTGTTTATATATAACTCTAGCCAACTCTGTTTATATATAACTCTAGCCAACTCTGTTTATATATAACTCTAGCCAACTCTGTTTATATATAACTCTAGCAAACCCTGTTTCTATATAACTCCCACCCTATTTCTATATAACTCTAGCAAACTCTGTGTGTGTGTATAACTCCAGCAAGCTCTGTTTCTATATATCTCTAGCGAACCTAGACCAACTCTGTTCATTTCTCGCCATTCGTCACTTTGTCCCTCCATCAACCAGTCCTGCTTCCCTGGGAATTGCCAGTTTGGCTCGCAGATTGCGTTCTGTCCGCACATTTGCCCTGATTTCCCACGGGCAATCTGGCATCATCACAAATGCGGGGTGGCCAGATTGGAAACATTCAGCCAAATCAGACTTTCCACTCGCAACTTGTTTCCAGCACTTTAATTATCAGCTTTCATTTTCCGTTAATTTCATGCAGTGTTTGTGTCATGCAGATGTGTGTGTTTGTTGTTTGCGAGCGTGTGCGTGTGTGTGTGCGTGCGTGTGTGATTGTGTAAAGAGAGAGATTTTGGAAGGGATAATGGGGGGGGGGGGGAGTGTTGAAAGGAAAGATGGGAAGAAAGGACAACAGGAGTGGAGAAACAAGCGGAAAATATAAAAAGAGAGAGGAGCAGAGAAAGAAGAGAAGAGAGAAATGGGAGAGAGAGAGAGAGAGAGAGAGAGAGAGAGAGAGAGAGAGAGAGAGGAAACGAAGAGAGTGAGAGAAGGAGAAAGGAACGAAGAGAACGTGAGACGTAGAGTACGAACGGAGAACAAATGAACTTAACTTTCAAAGGTTTAAGAAATGGTAACTCAGGCCCATCTGTCATTCAGTCCTTCTCTCTCTCTCTCTCTCTCTCTCTCTCTCTCTCTCTCTCTCTCTCTCCTCGTCTCTCTCTCATCTCTCTTCTCTCTCTCTCTTCTCTCTCTCTCTCTTTTTTTTCTTTCTCTTTCTCTCTCCTCTCTCTCTCTTCTCTCTCTCTCTCTCTCGTCATGCAATATTTATTCATGCATAACCTATTAGATTCATTTGTAGCAACAACAATAATATAAAATTTATAACGCAAGCCTGGAGAAAGCAATCATGATAACTCTCCTAAAAACAGAAATGTCCCAGTCTACCCCCCCCCCCCCTCCCCCCCCCCCCCACCAGCTACAAACCAATAGCCTCACTAGCTGTCTCTGCAAAACAATTGAGCACATCATCAATCACAGACTGCAGTGGTACGTTGAAAGTGAAAACATTCCTGTGCCACAGCAGGCTGGCTTTAGGCAGTGCTACTCTACGGAAGATCAGACAACCTACCTCTCCCAAGAAATTGAGGATGTTCATGCATTCCAATATCTATTTTTTTTTAAAAACAACAACAACTAGTGCTTGGGACATGGATAAATCAAAACAAAGCCTTCGACAAAGTTTAGAAAGGAGGTCTGATGAAGAAACCGAGAAATTATAAAGTCAATGGAAGAATGTACAAATGGGTGAACGCATACTTGCACAACAGAGGAGCCTGAAAACAAATAGACGGACTCAAGAGCAAGAAAGTTCTGTCCCCACAACTTGTCTTAATCGTTGTCAATGCCCTTTGTACCGCAATTAAAGTGGCACTGTACCCTGATGACCTATGGAGCACAAATGAACATGCACCAGTGGCCACCAGATGCGCTAAAGAGCTGGTAGATACATTTGTTGCTGGGCAAATAGATGGTGTGTCAGCATAAACACTGACAGTGCGCACCACTCTAATTACCCTCTCTCCAAAACAAAGGCAGGCATCATCCAGATAAATGAATACCCTGTAACGAGAAGATAAAGAACCAACATACCTTGGAGTAACATTTGATAACAGGCTGACATGGAGAAAGCATATCAAACAAAGCAGTAGCAAAAGCCAGAAGGAAAATAACCAGTCCTGAGAAAACTAAGGTGAACCACATTGGGGACCAGTGGGAAAATATTTAACAAAGTTTATGAACAGAGCATACGACCACACCTGGAGTACGGGTCAACTGCGTGGTGTTCGGCATCAAAAACCACACTACAAGAGCTGGACAAGGTGCAAAATCAAGCACTTAGAATCACCACAGGAGGGATCAGATCAACCCTAATAGGGAAGATGGAGAAGATGGGGAGGACACAATCACTGAGAGAGCGCAGAGATACGAAACCGCTAACACAAGCAGAAAAGTTCCTCAGCTTGCCAGGTCACCCTATGAAGAACAGATTTGAAAACCTAGCTATGGGGCGGTGGAAAGGAAAAAGTTTTATCCTCGACTCTGCAGAGTAACCACCGATCTGCCCACAGTTGGTTTGCCCCTGAAAACTATCCCAGAACGAACACGAAAAGGGGAATATAGACTATCACTAAAATCCAGACAAAGGTGAGAGGAATATTTGACAAGGAAGAACTGAACAGTGTGCAGCGCTGAAGTGCCACTCTGTTTCCTTGATGAAGAATACCCACAGGACCTCTGGATCCGAGTCTACACAGATGGGTCAGCACAAAATGCTGTTCGAGGTGGAGGAGCGGGAGTGTACCAACAAGAAAGTACTGCCATAACTATGTTACAGAAATCCAAACAATCATGATAGCAACCGAGAAATACTAAATCCCAAAACCATGGGCACAAAACCCGTGGTGCTATTGACAGATGCAAAAGTACTTGAGAGGCTCCAGTCTGGGAAATAGCCAGTACTGCGGACACTACTTCTGAACTTGGCAGTCATCGAGAGGTCACTATACACAGTACAACATAAGGTCAACACACAGTGAATACCATCTCACTGGGAGTGCCCGGAAACGAGAGAGCTGATCGACTAGCTAAGGAAGGGGCAATAGACGAACAATCTGATGTACTTGTCACTTCACCTACAGAAAAGAATCATCACATAGTCAGACAATCATCACATCAGTCAGACAATCATCACATCAGTCAGATATCATCACTCAGTTAGACAATCATCCATCAGTCAGACAATCATCACATCAGTCAGACAAACATCCCCATCAGTCAGACAATTTATCCCCATCAGTCAGACAAAAATCAACACCAGCACAACATGGTTCCCATTTTACGAGCAGACCATAATCATTATTCTGCGCCTTAGAACAGGACACAATAGATCACGCAACAACACGTTTTTAAAAGAATGCCCAGATTCACGAATCACCCATTGCACGTGCAGACGGGCACTTTAGACGCAGATGACATACTCAAGGCTGGCCCGAGGACGACATGTACAGACTGGCACTCTAGAATCAGAAAATACCCCAAGGCTGGCCCGAGACGACATGTACAGACTGGCACTCTAGAACAGATACATATCCAAGCTGGCCCGGGGACACATGTAAGACTGGAACTTTAGACATAGATGACATACTCCAAGGCGGGCCCCGAGGACGACAGTAAGACTGGCACTTTAAAAAGCAGATGACATACCCCAAGGCTGGCCCGAGGACGACAGTAAGACTGGCACTCAAACCCTTAGATGACATATCCAAGTCTGGCCCGAGGACAAATGTACGACGGCACTCTAGACATCAGATGACTACTCCAAAGCGGCCCGGGGACGACAGTACAGACTGGAATTTAGACATCAGATGACATACTCCAAGGCTGGCCCGAGGACGACATGTCAGCGGAATTTTAGACATCAGATGACATACCCCCAAAGGCTGGCCCGGGGGACGACATGTACAGACGGAACTTTAGACATCAGATGACAACCCAAGGTGGCCCAGGCCCGGTGTACAGATGGAATTTGACATCAGAGCCCTACGCCAAGGCTGGCCCGGGGGACGACATGTACAGACTGGAACTTTAGATATCAGAACATACCCCAAAGGGTGGCCCGGGGGACGACATGTACAGATAAATACTCCAAGGCTGGCCCGGGGACGAAAAAACAACTGGAATTTTAGACAGCAGTTACATACTCAAGGCTGGCCCGGGGACGACATGTACAGACGGGCACTTTAGACAGCGAGACATACTCCAAGGCGGGCCCCCGAGGACGACATGTACAGACTGGAACTTTAGACATCAGATGACTACTCCAAGGCTGGCCCGAGGACGCCGGGTTTCAGATGAAACCCCAAAGGCTGGCCCGGGGAGAATTAAGACTGGCACTTTGACATCAGATGACATACTCCAAGGCGGGCCCGGGGACGAATGTACAGATGACTACTCCAAGGTTGGCCCGGGGATGAATGTACAGAGGGCACTTTAGACATCGAGACATACTGCAAGGCTGGCCCGGGGGGACATTAAGATACACCTTCCTGGCATTCAAAACTGTATGTGCACTGAGTGAACTAAATCTTTGGAGATGAGTGAACTAAATTGTATGGAGCACTGGTGAACTAAATCTGTATGGAGCACTGAGGAATAATCTGTATGGAGACTAAATGAACTAAATCCATATGGAGCACTGAGTGAATAACATGTATGGAGCACTGAGGAACTAAATCTATAGGAGCACTGAGTGAATAAAACTGTAGGGACATTGAATGAACTAAATCTATATGGAGCACTGAGTGAATAAAACTGTATGGCCCTTGAGTGGACTAAAATTATATGGACCGCTGGGTGAACTAAACAGACAGTGAAGTTTGTTCATGAGACAACATTTGGATGTAGACAATACATTTAAGCGAACAGAAGAAGGGGAAGACATAGGGGTTTCTAAAAACTGTCCTCTTACAGCCAGCCATGGTATGTTGCCCAGTTCATGAACACGAAGCCCTGCTGTGTGCAGTAAAGAACACTGACGTTCTGGCTGAGTGCAGCTAAAGAACACTGAGTTTGGCTGTTGCAGCTAAAAAAAACCCCACCAGAAAAACGACGGGGAGTTTGCTGTGGACTGGGCTGACGGTGTAAGCTTCACAGATACCACCGTTATCAAGTGTCATAGGTGTAAGCATCACAAATACCACCGTTATCAAGTGTCATAGGTGTAAGCATCACATATACCACCGTTATCAAGTGTCATAGGTGTAAGCATCACATATACCACCCATATCAAGTGTCATAGGTGTAAGCTTCACAGATACCACCGTTATCAAGTGTCATAGGTGTAAGCATCACAGATACCACCGTTATCAAGTGTCATAGGTGTAAGCATCACAGATACCACCGTTATCAAGTGTCATAGGTGTAAGCATCACAGATACCACCGTTATCAAGTGTCATAGGTGTAAGCATCACAGATACCACCGTTATCAAGTGTCATAGGTGTAAGCATCACAGATACCACCGTTATCAAGTGTCATAGGTGTAAGCATCACAGATACCACCGTTATCAAGTGTCATAGGTGTAAGCATCACAGATACCACGGTCATCAAGTGTCATAGGTGTAAGCATCACAGATACCACGGTCATCAAGTGTCATAGGTGTAAGCATCACAGATACCACCGTTATCAAGTGTCATAGGTGTAAGCTTCACAGATACCACCGTTATCAAGTGTCATAGGTGTAAGCTTCACAGATACCACCCATATCAAGTGTCATAGGTGTAAGCATCACAGATACCACCAGTTATCAAGTGTCATAGGTGTAAGCATCACAGATACCACCGTTATCAAGTGTCATAGGTGTAGCTTCACAGATACCACGGTATCAAGTGTCATAGGTGTAAGCATCACAGATACAACGGTCAGCAAGTGTCATAGGTGTAAGCATCACAGATACCACCGTTACAACAAGTGTCATAGGGTGTAAGCATCACAGATACACCCGGAGCAAGTGTCATAGGTGTAAGCATCACAAGATACCACCGTTATCAAGTGTCATAGTGTAAGCTTCACAGATACCACCGTTATCAAGTGTCATAGGTGTAAGCTTCACACGAGACCCACGTCATCAGTGGCATAGTGGAAGCATAACAGAATACCACCCAGATCAAGTGTCATAGGTGTAAGCAATCACAATACCCCCTTAAAGTGCATGGTGTAACTTCACAGTCCCAAACCCATATCAAGTGTCATAGGTGTAAGCTAAACAGAAAACACCATCAAGGTCATAGGTTAAGCTCACAATACCCCCCATACAAGGTCTAGGGTAGCTTACAATACCCCTATCAGTTCATAGGTGTAAGCTTAAACAGATACCACCGTTATCAAAAAAAAAAAAAAAAAAAAAAAAAAAAAAACCCTTTTAAAAAAAATCAGACAGACAACAAGTAGTGTCCTTCAATAACTGTCTATCAAGACCCACACAACTTAATTTTGGGGTGCCTCAGGGCTCAATACTAGGTCCGCTGCTTTTTGGCAGTGTATATTAACGATCTTCCTTTATACCTCAATACTTCGTGTGATCTATTTGCGGACGACTGCACTATTTATACAAGTCAAGAGAGCCTTTGTGACTTAGAGAGCTCTTTCCAAAACGAACTTGACAACCTTAGTAGATGGAGCAATGAAAATCGCATGTTAATTAACATCGACAAAACCAAATCCATGCTATAACCGACCAGACAAAAAACTACAGACCCTAGCCATAACTGGGATACCGCTCGAGCTCCACGTGGACACGTTACCTATAATTATGTAAATGAACATAAAACATTAGGTCTTTTAATTGACAGACATTTAAACTGGAGCCCTCATGTTCACGCCCTTACCAAGAGAATAGCACAAAAAGTTTACCAACTTGCTAAAATTCAACACGTTTTGGATGAAAGCACACGTAAATATTCTATGCATCCTATATCCAATCACCTCTCGATTATTGTTCCACAGTCTGGGATGGCTGCCCTAAATCTAATATGAAACGATTGTGTTCGCTTCAAAACCGCGCTATACGTCTAGTTTCTAGCATAACGCACGTTGAAAGTAATAAATTATACAGCCATCTAAGACGTTCTACCACTTCAAAGCGCTTCTTTTTAACAAAGCCAAATTAGTGAATAAAATTATATCTGAAAATACCCCAGAGTATCTTCTACCGTTAATTCAATCTAATGCAATGAACAGTAAGCGCTTAAATTTATTACAGCTTCCTAAGCCTAGATTGGACTTATACAAAACTTGTTTCGCATATTCTGGTGCTCACTTGTGGAATAGCCTTCCAACAGAACTGAAAACACCAATGAGTCCCTACACATTCAACCAAAAACTCTTTCAATACTTACTTCATACCGACTATATGCCTCCATAAGTCACCTACTAGTATCATTTTTCCACTATCATTCTTCACTGTTTTGTGTGAACGAGACAGTGGGTGAGAGGAGTGAGTGAGAAAGAGTGTGAGTGGAAGAATTAGTATGAGTGAGAGTGAGAGAGTATGCATGCGCGTGTGCCTGAGTGAGTGTAAAAGTGAGTGAGTGTGTGGACATATGTGTGAGAGATTTAGTTAGAGAATGAGTGAATCTGAGAGAGTGGGTGTGTTGTGTGTCTGCCTGTCTGTGTGATAGAGTGTGAAAGTTAGTGGAGTGAGTGTGAGTTAGAGAGTCATCGAGTAAATGAGTGAGTAAGGGAGCGTGAGTGAGTGAGAGAGAATTTATGGGTATGCGTGTAATGTGCGCGAATGAGTGAGCCGTGAGAGCGAGTGAGTGTGTAAAAGAGAGAGCGTGGGTGAATGAGAGAGAGCATGAGAAAGTGTGATGTATGTGTGTGCATGTCTGGATGTGTGTATGGGTGTATATGTGTGTACATGTGTGTATCTGTGTGTGCCTCTGTGTGTATGTCTGTACGTGTGTTAAGGTGTGCGTTCATGTGTTTATATGCGTTTATATGCATGTGCGTGTATGTATGTGTTTATGGATGAGTGTGTGTGTGTGTGCTCGTGTATGTATTGTATATCTTTGTATGTTTAAGTGTGCATGCATGCAGTGTATGCGAGGGGGTATATTCGGGTGTTATGTGAGTACGTGTGAGTAAGTATATGGATGTGTGCAGGTGTGTGTCTTGCGTGGGTATGCTGTGTGTGGGTGTATATGTGCATGTGTGTGAGAGAGAAGAGAGAGAGAGAGAGAGAGAGAGAGAGAGAGAGAGAGAGAGAGAGAGAGAGAGAGAGAGAGAGAGAGAGAGAGTTGAGCGCACGCATGTCATCTAACATGCTGATCCATATGATTTGTGTATTCTCATATTTTTTTTTCATATTATCATTTTGATGCACTTGATTTTAACATGCATAAAATGAATTCATGTAAATTACTGTAAAGCAAGTGAGAGAGTTAGTGAGTGTAAGTTGAAGAGAGAGAGAGAGAGAGAGAGAGAGAGAGAGAGAGAGAGAGAGAGAGAGAGAGAGAGAGAGAATGAGTGTGAGAGTGTGTGTATGTAAAGAGAGAGAGAGAGAGAGAGAGAGAGAGAGAGAGAGAGAGAGAGAGAGAGTTGAGCCCACCGCATGTCATGTAACATGCTATTCCATATTTTTTATGTATTCCCATCTTTCATATTACGAGGTATCGTTTAATGCCACCTGATTGTCATGTAACATGCCATTCCATATTTATTTTTTTTTTAATTCTCATCTTATCATTTTGTATGCCACTTGATTTTATCATGTATAATATAACATTACTGTGATGTGAGTGAGAGAGTTAGTGTGTGTGTGTGTGTGTGTGTGTGTGAGAGAGAGAGAGAGAGAGAGAGAGAGAGAGAGAGAGCAAGAGAGAGAGAGGGAGGGAGAGGGAGAGAGAGAAAAAAGAGAGAGTTGAATTGCACCACTAATTTTTACGCTACATAATGTATATGTACAATTTTTTCTCCACTTCTTGCAATTGCGAGAATTCTCACGACAATCGTCAGTGTCTCAATTGTGTGTAAGTGTGGGAGTTTGTTCTTATTAGTTTCAGTGATCATGTGAGACATCATGTATTTGTCTAGATGTGAGGATGTACGTATGGGTGTGTATGTGAGGGATGTGTGGGTGTGTGTGTGTGTGTGTGTGTGTGTGTGGGGAATATGTGTGTGCCTATGTGTGTGTGTGTGTGTGTGTGTGTGAGAGAGAGAGAGAGAGAGAGAGAGAGAGAGAGAGAGCAAGAATTGAGTGCTCGCATGTCCTGTAACATGCCATTCCATATTTTTTGTGTATTTTCATCTTTCACATTATCATTTTGTATGTATGACACTTGATTTTATCATGTATAATATAACATTACTGTAATGTGAGTGAGAGCGTTAGTGAGAGAGAGAGAGAGAGAGAGAGAGAGAGAGAGAGAGAGAGAGAGAGAGAGAGAGCAGAGAGACAGAGAGACAGAGAGACAGAGAGAGACGAGAGAGAGAGAGAGAGAGAGAGAGAGGAGAGAGAGAGAGAGAGAGAGAGAGAGAGAGAGAGAGAGAGAGAGAGAGAGTTGAATTACATCACTAATTTTTAAGTTACAAAATGTATATGTACAATTTTTCTCCATTTTCTTTACAATTTTGCGACAATGCTCACGACAATCATCACTGTATGTGTGTGTAAAGTGTGAGAGTTTGATCATAATAGTAGGTTGGGGGATGGGGGATGTGTGTGTGGGTGGATTCGTGATGTGTGTGGGTGGGCTCAGGATGTGTGGGTGGGCTGGGTTGGATTGTGTGGGTGGGTGGGGGATTTGTGTGTGGGTGAGTGGGGGATTTGTGTGTGGATGCGTGCGAGATGTATGGGTGTATGGGGAGATGTGTTTGTAAGTGGGGATGTGTGTTTGCCTAGGTGGTTGTGGGTGAGTGGGTGGAGGAGGATATGTTGGTGGATGATTGATGGTGGGTTATGGGATAGGGTGGGGGTATATGTGTGGGTGGGGAGATGTGGATGTGGGGATATGTGGTGGGTGGGAGATGTGTGCAGGTGGGGGTAGTTGTGGGTTTGGGGATGTGTGTGTGGTGAGGGAGGTGTATGGGTGTGGGATGTTTGGGTGGATGGGTGGGGAGTGTGTGTGGGTGAGAGATGTGTGGGTGAATGTGTGTGGGGGATGTGTGTGGGTTGGGGGAGGGGTGCGTGATGGGTGGGGGTGATAGATTTGAAGATGTGTGTGTGGGTGGGGGATATGTCTGGCTGGGTGGGGGTGTGTGTGGCTGGATGGAGGAAGTATTTTTGGGTAGTGAGGGTGATTGTAGTTGGGGGATGTGTGGATGGGTAGGAGATGTGTGTGTGGGATGTGTCTTTGGGATGTGTGTGGGTGTGGTGTTGTGTGGGAGGGGAGCTGGGTGTGGATAAATGATGTTTGGTTGGGTGGGTGAAGGTGTGGTTGGGTTTGCGGGTGGGTGAAGGATGTGTGTGAGGGTGGGGGATGTGTGCTTAAATGGGTGGTTGGGATGTGTGAGTGTGGGTGGGTAGATAGGAGATGTATATGTTGATGAGTGGGTAAGGGATGTGTGGGTGTTAGTGGTTGAGGGATAAGTACGTGTGTCTAGGTATGTGTGAGGGGATGAATGTATGGGTTGGGGATGTGTGTGTGGGTTGTGTGTGCGTGGATGGGAGGTGTGTGTTTGTGAATGGGGAATGTGTTGGTGGGTGGGGATGTGTGTGAGGGATGTTTGTATGGGTGGGGAGATTGTGCGTGGGTGGGGATGTGTGTGTATATGGGTAGGGGTGTGTGGTTAAGGGATGTGTGGCTGGGGGAATGGGTGGATGGAGGATGTGTGGTTGGGTAGAGGATGTGTGGGTGGGTGATTGTATATGAGTAAGGGTGTGTGGTTAAGGGATGTTTGGTTGGGGGATGGGTGGATAGAGGATGTGTGGGTGGGTAGAGGATATGTGGGTGGGTGAGTGTGTGCAGGTTAGGAGATGGTGGGGGATGTTTGTAGGTGTGGGTTCGAGATCTGTGAGTGGGCTGGGGGAGATTGGAGATTATGTCGGTGAGTGCGGAATTTGTGTGTGGGTAGGTGCGGAATATGTGAGTTGACGGGGAGATGTGTGTGTGGCTGAGGAATGTGTGTTTGGCTGGGTGGTTGGAGGTGTGTGGGTTGAGGAGGATATTGGGTGAGTGATTGTTGGTGGGAAATGGGACGGGTAGAGGATATGTGAGTGGGTGGGGAGATGTGTGTAAGTGGGGGATGTGTGGGTTATTGAATGTATGTGTGCTGAGTGTGCTGAGTAGATTTGAATGTATGTGATTGGGGTGTGGGTGGATGGGATGTGTGGTGGGTGAGAGGTGTGTGTGGGTGTGGAGATGTGTAGGTGTAGGGATGTGGTGGATGGGTGTGGGAATGTATTGTATGTGTGTGTGGTTGGGTGGGGGAGTTGGAGTGAATGGGGGATGTGTGGGTGGGTGGTGGATGTGTCTCATAACATAGTAATATGCATTGTTTATGTTTACAAAATTCATGTGACAATGTTTTTTTTCTATGCACTGTTGATGAAAGAAAGATGAGTGATTGGAAGGGCCGAATGTAAGACGGGCCTGCGTGCCCAATTTGTTACCCTTTGAAAATAAAGTCTGTTCGTTTGTTCGTTCGTTCTCTCTCTCTCTCTCTCTCTCTCTCTCTCTCTCTCTCTCTCTCTCTCTCTCTCTCTCTCTCTCTCTCTCTCTCTCGTCATGCAATATTTATTCATGCATAACCTATTAGATTCATTTGTAGCAACAACAATAATATAAAAATTTATAACGCAAGCCTGGAGGAAAGCAATCATGATACCTCTCCTAAAAACAGAAATGTCCCAGTCTACCCCCCCCCCTCCCCCCCCCCCCCTCCCCCCCCCCCCCCCCCCGCACCAGCTACAAACCAATTAGCCTCACTAGCTGTCTCTGCAAAACAATTGAGCACATCATCAATCACAGACTGCAGTGGTACGTTGAAAGTGAAAACATTCCTGTGCCACAGCAGGCTGGCTTTAGGCAGTGCTACTCTACGGAAGATCAGACAACCTACCTCTCCCAAGAAATTGAGGATGTTCATGCATTCCAATATCATATTTTTTTTTTTAAACAACAACAACTAGTGCTTGGGACATGGATAAATCTAAACAAAGCCTTCGACAAAGTTTATAAAGTCAATGGAAGAATGTACAAATGGGTGAACGCATACTTGCACAACAGAGGAGCCTGAAAACAGATAGACGGACTCAAGAGCAAGAAAGTTCTGTCCCCACAACTTGTCTTAATCTGTGTCAATGACCTTGTACCGCAATTAAAGTGGCACTGTACCCTGATGACCTATGGAGCACAAATGAACATGCACCAGTGGCCACCAGATCGCTAAAAGAGCTGTAGATACATTTGTTGCATGGGCAAATAGATGGTGTGTCAGCATAAACACTGACAAGTGCAGCACCACTCTAATTACCCTCTCTCCAAAACAAAAGGCAGGCATCATCCAGATAAATGGAATACCCGTAAGAGAAGATAAAGAACCAACATACCTTGGAGTAACATTTGATAACAGGCTGACATGGAGAAAGCATATCAACAAAGCAGTAGCAAAAGCCAGAAGGAAAATAACCATCCTGAGAAAACTAAGTGAAACCACATTGGGGACCTGTGGGAAAATATTTAACAAAGTTTATGAACAGAGCATACGACCACACCTGGAGTACGGGTCAACTGCGTGATGTTCGGCATCAAAAACCACACTACAAGAGCTGGACAAGGTGCAAAATGAAGCACTTAGAATCACCACAGGAGGGATCAGATCAACCCTAATAGTGAAGATGGAGAAGATGGGGAGGACACAAGCACTGAGAGAGCGCAGAGATACGAAACCGCTAACACAAGCAGAAAAGTTCCTCAGCTTGCCAGGTCACCCTATGAAGAACAGATCTGAGAACCTAGCTATGGGGCGGTTGAAAGGAAACAGTTTTATCCTCGACTCTGCAGAGTAACCACCGATCTGCCCACAGTTGGTTTGCCCCTGAAAACTATCCCAGAACGAACACGAAAAGGGGAATATAGACTATCACTAAAATCCAGACAAAGGTGAGAGGAATATTTGACAAGGAAGAACTGAACAGTGTGCAGCGCTGAAGTGCCACTCTCAGTTTCCTTGATGAAGAATACCCACAGGACCTCTGGATCCGAGTCTACACAGATGGGTCAGCACAAAATGCTGTTCGAGGTGGAGGAGCGGGAGTGTACCAACAAGAAAGTACTGCCATAACTATGTTACAGACATCCAAACAATCATGATAGCAACCGAGAAATTACTAAATACCAACCATGGCACACAACCAGTGGTGCTATTGACAGATGCAAAAGTACTTGAGAGGCTCCAGTCTGGGAAATAGCCAGTACTGCGGACACTACTTCTGAACTTGGCAGTCATCGAGAGGTCACTATACACAGTACAACATAAGGTCACCACACAGTGAATACCATCTCACTGTGGAGTGCCCGGAAACGAGAGAGCTGATCGACTAGCTAAGGAAGGGGCAATAGAAGAACAATCTGATGTACTTGTCACATTCCACCTACAGAAAAGAATCATCACATCAGTCAGACAATCATCACATCAGTCAGACAATCATCACATCAGTCAGATAATCATCACATCAGTTAGACAATCATCACATCAGTCAGACAATCATCACATCAGTCAGACAATCATCACATCAGTCAGACAATCATCACATCAGTCAGACAAACTCCAACACCAGCACAACATGGTTACCATTTTACGAGCAGACCATAATCATTATTCTGCGCCTTAGAACAGGACACAATAGATCACGCAACAACACGTATTTACAGAATGTCCAGATTCACGAATCAGCCATTTGCACGTGCAGACTGGCACTTTAGACAGCAGATGACATACTCCAAGGCTGGCCCGAGGACGACATGTACAGACTGGAACTTTAGACATCAGATGATATACTCCAAGGCTGGCCCGAGGACGACATGTACAGACTGGAACTTTAGACATCAGATGACATACTCCAAGGCTGACCCGAGGACGACATGTACAGACTGGAACTTTAGACATCAGATGACATACTCCAAGGCTGACCCGAGGACGACATGTACAGACTGGAACTTTAGACATCAGATGACATACTCCAAGGCTGACCCGAGGACGACATGTACAGACTGGAACTTTAGACAGCTGATGACATACTCCAAGGCTGACCCGAGGACGACATGTACAGACTGGAACTTTAGACATCAGATGACATACTCCAAGGCTGACCCGAGGACGACATGTACAGACTGGAACTTTAGACAGCTGATGACATACTCCAAGGCTGACCCGAGGACGACATGTACAGACTGGAACTTTAGACAGCTGATGACATACTCCAAGGCTGGCCCGAGGACGACGTGTACAGACTGGAACTTTAGACATCAGATGACATACTCCAAGGCTGGCCCGAGGACGACATGTACAGACTAGAACTTTAGACATCAGATGACATACTCCAAGGCTGGCCCGGGGACGACATGTACAGATGACATACTCCAAGGCTGGCCCGAGGACGACATGTACAGACTGGAACTTTAGACAGCAGATGACATACTCCAAGGCTGGCCCGGGGACGACATGTACAGACTGGCACTTTAGACAGCAGATGACATACCCCAAGGCTGGCCCGAGGACGACATGTACAGACTGGCACTTTAGACATCAGATGACATACTCCAAGGCTGGCCCGGGGACGACATGTACAGACTGGAACTTTAGACATCAGATGACATACTCCAAGGCTGGCCTGAGGACGACATGTACAGACTGGAACTTTAGACATCAGATGACATACTCCAAGGCTGGCCCGGGGACGACATGTACAGATGACATACTCCAAGGCTGGCCCGGGGATGACATGTACAGACTGGCACTTTAGACATCAGATGACATACTGCAAGGCTGGCCCGGGGATGACATTACAGATACACCTTCTGGCACTTCAAACTGTATGTAGCACTGAGTGAACTAAATCTGTATGGAGCACTGAGTGAACTAAATCTGTATGGAGCACTGAGTGAACTAAATCTGTATGGAGCACTGAGTGAACTAAATCTGTATGGAGCACTGAATGAACTAAATCTATATGGAGCACTGAGTGAATAACACTGTATGGAGCACTGAGTGAACTAAATCTATATGGAGCACTGAGTGAATAAAACTGTATGGAGCATTGAGTGAACTAAATCTATATGGAGCACTGAGTGAATAAAACTGTATGGACCATTGAGTGGACTAAAATTTTATGGACCGCTGGGTGAACTAAAACAGACAGTGAAGTTTGTTCATGAGACAACATTTCGGATGTAGACAATACATTTCAAGCGAACAGAAGAAGAGGAAGACATAGAGGTTCTGAGGGACTGTCCTCTCTACAGCCAGCCATGGTATGTTGTCTCAGATCATGAACACTGAAGTCCTGCTGTGTGCAGCTAAAGAACACTGACGTTCTGGCTGAGTGCAGCTAAAGAACACTGACGTTCTGGCTGTGTGCAGCTAAAGAACAACTCCACGAGAACATACGACGGGGTAGTTTGCTTGTGGACTGGGCTGACGGTGTAAGCTTCACAGATACCACTGTTATCAAGTGTCATAGGTGTAAGCATCACAGATACCACCGTTATCAAGTGTCATAGGTGTAAGCTTCACAGATACCACCGTTATCAAGTGTCATAGGTGTAAGCTTTATATTTCCTCACCTCATACGATCAAATGAATCTTTGATCATGTCTTGTGTTCTTGTCCCAATCGTCACTAAACTTTCCGGATTATTCTCCTCATGTCTTGTGTTCTTGTCCCAATCGTCACTAAACTTTCCGGTTTATTCTCCTCATGTCTTGTGTTCTTGTCCCAATCGTCACTAAACTTTCCGGATTATTCTCCTCATGTCTTGTGTTCTTGTCCCAATCGTCACTAAACTTTCCGGTTGATTCTCCTCATGTCTAGTGTTCTTGTCCCAATCGTCACTAAACTTTCCGGTTTATTCTCCTCATGTCTTGTGTTCTTGTCCCAATCGTCACTAAACTTTCCGGTTTATTCTCCTCATGTCTTGTGTTCTTGTCCCAATCGTCACTAAACTTTCCGGATTATTCTCCTCATGTCTTGTGTTCTTGTCCCAATCGTCACTAAACTTTCCGGATTATTCTCCTCATGTCTTGTGTTCTTGTCGCAATCGTCACTAAACTTTCCGGTTTATTCTCCTCATGTCTTGTGTTCTTGTCCCAATCGTCACTAAACTTTCCGGTTTATTCTCCTCATGTCTTGTGTTCTTGTCCCAATCGTCACTAAACTTTCCGGTTTATTCTCCTCATGTCTTGTGTTCTTGTCCCAATCGTCACTAAACTTTCCGGTTTATTCTCCTCATGTCTTGAGTTCTTGTCCCAATCGTCACTAAACTTTCCGGTTTATTCTCCTCATGTCTTGTGTTCTTGTCCCAATCGTCACTAAACTGTCCGGTTTATTCTCCTCATGTCTTGTGTTCTTGTCCCAATCGTCACTAAACTTTCCGGATTATTCTCCTCATGCCTTGTGTTCTTGTCCCAATCGTCACTAAACTTTCCGGTTTATTCTCCTCATGTCTTGTGTTCTTGTCCCAATCGTCAACTAAACTTTCCGGTTTATTCTCCTCATGTCTTGTGTTCTTGTCCCAATCGTCACTAAACTTTCCGGTTTATTCTCCTCATGTCTTGTGTTCTTGTCCCAATCGTCACTAAACTTTCCGGTTTATTCTCCTCATGTCTTGTGTTCTTGTCCCAATCGTCACTAAACTTTCCGGTTGATTCTCCTCATGTCTAGTGTTCTTGTCCCAATCGTCACTAAACTTTCCGGTTGATTCTCCTCATGTCTAGTGTTCTTGTCCCAATCGTCACTAAACTTTCCGGTTGATTCTCCTCATGTCTTGTGTTCTTGTCCCAATCGTCACTAAACTTTCCGGTTTATTCTCCTCATGTCTTGTGTTCTTGTCCCAATCGTCACTAAACTTTCCGGTTTATTCTCCTCATGTCTTGTGTTCTTGTCCCAATCGTCACTAAACTTTCCGGTTGATTCTCCTCATGTCTAGTGTTCTTGTCCCAATCGTCACTAAACTTTCCGGTTGATTCTCCTCATGTCTTGTGTTCTTGTCCCAATCGTCACTAAACTTTCCGGTTTATTCTCTTCATGTCTTGTGTTCTTGTCCCAATCGTCACTAAACTTTCCGGATTATTCTCCTCATGTCTTGTGTTCTTGTCCCAATCGTCACTAAACTTTCCGGATTATTCTCCTCATGTCTTGTGTTCTTGTCCCAATCGTCACTAAACTTTCCGGTTTATTCTCCTCATGTTTTGTGTTCTTATCCCAATCGTCACTAAACTTTCCGGTTTATTCTCCCCATAATTTGCTCAAAACATCTTGAATGTCTATGTCTTATTTTTCTAACAATCCATAAGAAAATATAACGGTCGAGTTTACATGTGAACTGGGCTGCCGGTGTAAGCATCACAGATGCAATAGCAAGAAGAGGAGGGGAAGAGACGGAGGAAAGGAGAAGTAGAAGGAGAAGGAGAAGTCATATAAAAGATTCCACAAATCATAATGCCAGAACAAGACAGCTCATCGTGTGTAGAGACTTCCGTGTGGTAATAGGTCTCAAGTGTAACCATGGTGATGAGGAGTGACATGATGGTGTCCAGAGTCCAGATGTGTCTTTCAAAGAGCCAGATCAAACGTCTTATCTAGAACAATCATGCCTCTTCTGTTTGTGCTCGTGTCTCCCAGGAAAGATCGATCAGGTCCGGATTACTACAATCCCTCTACTGGGCGGATGAAGGCAAGGCCAGCCGAGACCAGATGCAGGTGTGATGGGCCAATCAGGGGACGCCGGAAATGGAATCAACCAATGGCGGAAGTCCTTGGCGGATAATTGGCACGCGCCTGCACGTGGCGGCATGTCTGTCTAAAAGCTACGACATCTTTGTCCAGGAGAATTTGTGGACAGGAACTATAGCTTGCAGCTCTGATGTCCTACATATGACAATGTACATGGTGTCCTGTGTATGGTCAATGTAAAGTATGTCCTCTGTATGGTCAATGTACATGATGTCCTGTGTGTGGTCAATGTACAGTATTTCCTCTGTATAACAATCTGTGAACCACTCTTCGTGTCTGTGAACCACACTTTATTTCTGTGAACCACACTTCGTGTCTGTGAACCACACTTTATTTCTGTGATCCACACTTTATTTCTTTGAACCACACTTCGTGACTGTGACACTGAAACACACTTTGTTTCTGTGAACCACACTTCGTGTATGTGAACCACGGTTCGTGTATGTGAACCACATTTTGTGTCTGTGAACCACACTTTGTTTCCGTGAACCACACTTCTTGTATGTGAACCACTTTTTGTGTATGTGAACCACACTTCGTGTATATGAACCACACTTTGTTTCTGTGAACCACATTTCGTGTATGTGAACAACACTTCGTGTACGTGAATCACACTTCGTGTATGTGAACCACACTTCGTGTATGTGAACCACACTTTGTTTCTGTGAACTACATTTTGTGTCTGTTAACCACACTTCGTATATGTGATCCACACTTTTTGTACGTGAACCACACTTTGTATATGTGAACCACACTTCGTGATCCTCGAACATGATCCTCAGACACGATCTGTGGTCCTGAGTAGGGTTGCCAGACTTCCGGCAAAGAGAGGACATGTCCTCCTTTTTAGCCTAATGTTCTCCGTCAGGCAGGCAAAGCTAAACACCTTTAAAATGTCCGGCTTTTTTAACATTTTATGTTATCATTTTTATGTATTGTTGTTACAACTTACAATGTATCTACACTCTACCGTGTGTTTACATTCTTCATTAAAACCAATTGCTTAATAATATTTATTTAATTTTCCTATTTATACCAAATGTGAAACACCAATTATTTGTATAATTTGAATCTAACTGTTGCTCTATTCTTCAACACTAACAGTGCTGTAGTCTCTATTGTCAAAATGTTAATGTTATTTCCGGTTCCGGTAGCAGAGACGCCACTTAAAATTGTTTTTTTAATTTGTAATTTTTGCCGTCTATGTTTATGAAAATGGCTTCGACAAAGAGAAAATGCAAATTCTCGAACACTATGAAAAATAGGTCTCCACGCTTCGATGAAGGACGCAACGAGAATGAGGCAAAGTGTACGATTTGCGATAGTTACGTGTTCGTTGCCAACTGACTTGGAGCGCCATGTTGACAGTGAGAGACATAGAAACCTAATCAAAGTGTCCACGTCATCTAGAACATTGAAGTCTTTTTTTTTCAGCCTAAGTACTCAAATGTGTTGCTGAAAGCGTATGCGGCTGAAGCATCTTTGGCATTTCATACAGTTAGTCATCATCAGTCTTACAATTCGATGACCTGCACAGCTGGTTTGATGCACACATTATTTGAAGATTCAGAAATTGCTAAAAATATTGCTTGTGCAAAAACAAAGACTGAAGCAATAATAAATAAGGTAATTGCCCCCCAAACACACACACACACACACACACACACACACACACACACACACACACACACACACACACACACACACACACACACACACACACTGTTGATGAATTGGATACATCTTTAAGTGGTATTTCATGTTTCGGTCTTTCGACAGATGTTAGTAATCACAGTTCGCAGAAAATATTTCCGATCGTTGTTCAGTACTTTGACTGGAAAGCAAGTGGAATCCAAACTAAGATTCTCGAGCTAGACAACACACCAAATGAAACCTCAGAAACTATATCACAGTATATTTTGAGAACACTCCAAAAACATGATTTGTACTCCAAATGTGTTGCTTTTGCTGGTGACAATGCCAATGTGAATTTTGGAGGCATTAACAGAAGAGAAGGTAGAAATGTGTTCTCGCATTTGAAGGAAGCCTTGAACAAGCCATTAGTAGGCATTGGATGTTCTGCTCATGTTCTGCACAACTGCATCCAACACGGCGCAGATTTAATGCAGATTGACGTTGAATCTATTGTCTTGAAGATATTCAATTACTTTTCTATACACTGTCAGAACAGACCAATACTGCAATCTTAAACCACTTGTGCAAGACAAGAATGAACAGTTTTTTGAAAGACTCTTGCATGAACAGTGGAGTTTATTTTTTCCAAACTTGCCCAAATGCATGTTGCTTTTCAGAGTTACTTAAAATTTGTGAAGTATTCTTCTGTATCCCATGACACAATGGCAATGTGGAAAGAGTGTTCTTCTTGATTAATGCTCGATGGACAACGGAAAGGAACAGACTCTTACTCATCTCTGTAAAGGGCATCATTCTCACAAAGTAAAATTTGAAGAATCTTACCTGTGAACAGTTTTATACATATGTGATCGGGTAGCGGGGTAGGGGTATCCCCTATCAAAGGAGAAGTAAGGCGCCTCCTTCCCTCCACTAGCCTACGGGACACCCTAGGGCAAGGTGGAGTACCCGTTTAGCCCCCCGATCAGGGTTACGTGAAGCCATGTGTGCAGGTGCTGGATGAAGATGGAGAGCAGCCGACATATAGTTGTAGGTTATGGTCTCCACCTTCACGACGGTAGGCAGAGGATCTCAATTTTGAGGAGACAATGGCTACGGTCACTGACCAGTATGGTCACTGCTAGGAGGGAAAGCAATGGCAAACTACCTTCTTTACAGATGCCAAGAAAATCATGTTGTGTGAAATCATCGATAATCAGAGAAACGGCGTAAATGGGTGCTCCAAAGGAGCAGCCTCGCCCGGTAGGGATAGTCATGCGCACCAGGTGACTCCAGACCGTCAACAGGCTACTAGGTGCAACAGATTAATATCATTGAAAGTAGGAACTTGGAATGTTAGAACAATGAGTGCAGATGGAAAATTAGAAAACATCAAAAAAGAAAAGGAAGAGAGAGAAGATTAGCATATTAGGAATATCGGAAACGAGATGGAAAGGAGCAGGGATAAGGACAGGAGAGGATTGTAAGATTATGTACTCTTGGGGAGAAGAACATCAAAGAGGTGTAGCCATTATATTAGATAAGCAAACATCAAATTCTGTCAAAGGATATCGGGCTGTGTCAGACAGAGTTCTATTAGTAAAATTAAACGGAAGACCTTTTAAAATAAATGTCATTCAAGTATATGCCCCAACAAGTGAATGCAGTGAAGAAAGCATAGAGGAATTTTATAATGACAAGGAGTCTGCTTTGAAGAACTGCAAAAAATCAGAAATAAATATCATAATGGGTGATTTCAACGCAAGAATAGGACAGCAAGGCGATGGATGCAGTGTAGGCAACCATGGTTTGGGAGAGAGAAATGAAAGAGGATACAGACTTGTAGAATGGGCAAAAGAACAAGAAATGGTTGTAGGAAACACCTGGTTTAAACAGCATCCTAGAAGATTATGGACATGGAGGAGTCCAGACAGCAGGATTAAAAACCAGATAGATTACATCCTGATTAGCAAAAGGTTTCGAAATGCGTTAACAGTCGTAAAAACAGTTCCAAATGCAGACTGTTACAGTGATCACAGATTAATTACAGGCACATTGAGGGTAAAGTTAAAGAAAGTCAAGTATACAGCAGGAAACCCTAAATATGACTTGTGCAAATTGAAAACTGACAAAGAAATACAAGATAATTTTAACATAGAAGTAAAGAACAAATGTGATATATTGTCTGATCTAGAGATCCTATTTCAAGATGTAGATGATCAGTGGGAAATGATGAAGAATTCAATCAGTTGTGCAGCAGAAAAAACTATTCCAAAAGTAAAGAAAGTGGGCCGTGAGACATGGATGACTGAAGAAATTTTACAACTAATGGAAACAAGAAGACAGAACAAAAATAATCCTGCCAAATATGAAGAAATTCACAGAAAAGTGAGAACCTTATGTAAGAAAGCAAAAGAAACATGGCTTGAGAAAAATTGCAGAGAAATTGAAAAACAACACAACAGTAACAATGCGAAACTAATGCACAAAAGAATTCAGGAGCTTACTAATCAAAGAACACGTACATCAGCAGGCTGCCTAAAGACAAAAGATGGAAGAGTCATAATAGAAAAAGATCAGATATTACATGAATGGTCAGATTACGTGAAAAACATGTATGACGATAACAGAGACGAACAGTATAATGTTCAAAATAATAATGAAGGACCAGCAATTTTGAAGATGGAGGTTCAGAATGCTCTTAACCATATTCTTCTTCTTCGTTCATCCGGAGTTTTTTTTCGGATGTGATTGCGTTGTGCCTGTTTACAGCAGAGCTGCGTTCTTGCGCCGTTAGGCCGACACATCCGACTTCTGCGGGCATTTGTTGACCGGGTTAACCTTCCCGGGGGTTTCTTAGGACGTTTGACTCTCACTGTTGTGGTGTTATCCCCCATCCCAGCTGGTCCATATAGAACAGCCAAAGATCCTGGTCAGCCCTCAAGGGAAGGCAGGGGCAGACCATGGGCATTCCCCGCCATCCAAGGAGGCTTCCATACTTGCAGAGCCGATACATAGCGCTCTGGTACTGGGCTCACCCAAGGAATCGTCACGTCCTGCACATGGCTGCTTAGCCTCACTTCCGTATATTGGGCCTTCCGTTCACCATAGGCTGTTCTTCCGGAAACCAGAAGTATGCAGTCTGCAGATGACATCCACACAGTGAGCTTTCGATTCGGACTTTCCACGTAATGGATTTGCTATCCAAGCAATATTCCATTTCATGCCACTAGGACACTTTTCCACCTTTTATGAAGCCCACACAATGGGCTTTTGATTCGGACTTTCCACGTAATGGATTTGCTATCAAGCAATATTCCATTTCGTGCCACTAGGACACTTTTCCACCTTTTATGAAGCCCACACAGCGAGCTTTCGATTTGGACTTTCCACATAATGGATTTGCTATCCAAGCAATATTTCATTTCATGCCTCTGGGTCTTCATGCACCTTTAAATGTCAACCTGTATGTAGTTAAAGTAAGCTGCGGTCAACTTGAGCTTGTTGATATCTCCATAGAGCTTGTCCTCAAATGAAGCAGGTGTGGGCCAAAATATCTTTCTCTGTTCTGCATACGTTGGGCAATCCTGCAGCAAATGTTTTGCTGTCATTTTTCCAGTTCTACAATTACATTCATCAGTATCTCCTATCTTTAGTTTATTGAACAAGTGGTATTTCAGCCTGTTATGTCCTGTGCGGAGTCTGAAGATTGCTACTTGTTCTCTTCGGTCGAGTTTGTAATATGCATCATCCTTCTGATGGCCTGGATGCTCAGATTCCCATTTGGTTCTATAAGTGCTTTTTATCAACCTCTTTGCCTCATTATAGGTTATGTCTATGTCAGGCTGTGGTAGTCGTCCGCCCTCTTTTGCCAGTCTGTCAGCCTCTTCGTTTCCAGGTATACTGCAATGTGATGGGATCCACTGTATTACAACTTTTTTGGATTTCTGGCATAGACCATGGAGTGCTGCTCTTAGGTCAGTTAGTTCTGTGCTGTTATTGCTCTTGAGTATTGAGACAGCTGACTTTGCATCTGTGAAGATAGCTATTTGCTTCTCTTTATTTTCCTCCATCAGGAGCATTTCTGCTGCAGTTTTCAAAGCCTCTACCTCCGCTTTGAAGTTACTTGAAAATTTTCCAGTTGCCATTGAATGTGTTTTTTTCAGCTCCATTTTTTAAATTTAGGAGAATTCCTCCTCCTCCATTCTCTATTGAATTTTTGGCTGATCCATCTGTATATGCATGGGTCCAATTCCTGCTTGGGTAATGTTCTTTTATGTAGTTTAGGGTTATTTCTCTTCTTTCGGTTTCATGCTGAGTGTTCTTTTTCTCAATACCAGGAATGTTTTCTATCATCTCAGGCAGTTGCTGCTGTCTCCAAGCTGGGAAGTTGTGTGCATTGTGTATGGGCTTGACTGTTGATATGTTAAGTATAGGATCTGCCCTAATCCTTCGTTTTGCAGTTTCTACAAAGTTGCTACGCTTCAGTCTTCCCTTTCCAAAACCATTAAATCTGTTGTACATAGGGTGGTCTGTCAATCTTCTAAATTTTTCTGCTTGTTGCTGGGCTCTGCTATCTCTTCTATCCTGCATTGGTTGTAAACAAGTGATCTTTTCTAGTTCATTAATAGGCGTTGTCTTCAGGCTTCCAGTTATGATTCGCATTCCTTGGTTTTGGACTCTACTTATTTTGTTAAAGTTTGACTTAGCTGCTGTTGCCCAAGCTGCAATGCCATATTCCAGTACTGGCCTCACCCGTCCAGTATATAACTTCTTGAGAACTTTCTCATCTGCTCCCCACGTTGTACCAGCAAGCTTTTTCATGATTGCCATTCTCTGCCTTGCTCTTGTTCGATTTTTCTCAACCTGTGTCTTCCATGTCAGGCGACGATCAAAGGTGACTCCTAGATAGTTTGGATTTTCTTCATGGCGCAATATTTTCCATTCAATACCAGCTTAGGTTGCTGAGTTTTATTTGAGAGGGAGAACA
Organism: Cepaea nemoralis; assembly: GCA_014155875.1. Classification (NCBI taxonomy): domain Eukaryota; kingdom Metazoa; phylum Mollusca; class Gastropoda; order Stylommatophora; family Helicidae; genus Cepaea; species Cepaea nemoralis. The sequence goes on along the minus strand of JACEFZ010024685.1, from coordinate 43,756 downwards.
CTGTGCATGTTGTTTTCTCCTCACTTATCTTCACTAGCCATGATTTTGACCAGTCCTCTAGCGCTAATAAGGCTTGCTGTATTCTGCTGTTAGCTGTACTAATATATTCTTCAGATGTCCATATGGCTAGGTCATCTGCAAAGGAGGATGTGTGTACTCTGGCTGGAAAATTTTCTGTGATGTCATTTATATATGCTAGGAATAATGTTGGTGAAAGAACTCCTCCTTGGGGGACACCTTGCTCCAGCAGCATCATTTTGCTTGTTTGTCCTTGTACTTTTGTCCTGGCAGTTCTGTTCTCAAGGTAGTGGCTGATCCATTTATACATTTTTCCACAAACATGCATGTTTTGCAGTTTTACTTTCAGTCCTTCCTTCCATACTTTATCAAATGCTTTTTCTAAATCTATCCAGACTGCTAGTGTGTGCTTTTTCTCTTGGAAGGCATCCTCTATTTCCTGAGCTATATAGGTTATTTGATCTTCAGTGGATCTGTATTTTCTGAATCCTGCTTGGTGTGGTGTTAAGAGTTTGTTTTCTTCCAGATGCCATGTTAGCCTGCCATTGATAATGCGTTCCATTAATTTTCCTACACAGCTCAGTAGACTGATAGGTCGATAGCCATTTGGTTCTTCCAGGTCTTTTCCTTTCTTTGGGACTGGTATTAGTATAGCTTCCTTCCATGCCTGTGGGACTATTCCTCTCTTCCAGCTGTTATTTAGGACTGCTAGTAGTTTCTTCTTTGCCTTGGTGCCTAGTCCTATTAGCATTTCATTTGTGATTCCATCCTTTCCTGGTGATTTCTTCTTTTTTAGGGTATTCATTGCCTGTTCCATTTCTTCCATTGTTAGATTTGCCATCATATATTCTGCTGCTGTCTCTGTATTTCTATGATGTATCTGTTTGTCTTTGATTGCTTTCTTCTGTTCGGTTGTAATATCAATGTGGTTTGCATTTGCATAGTGTTCCATTAGTGCATTTGCAGCCTTTTTTCCTGTAAGCAAGGCATTTCCTTGTTTAATTGTTATTTGTTTGTTTCTAGGTCCTTCATTGTTCATGGCTTTCACTAGTTTCCATAGTTTGTTTCCATCCCTGTCAAAATTCAGGTTTTCTGTTTTTTCCCTCCAACAATCTCTTGTTGTTTGATTTACTGTTCTTTTATATTTTGCTGAGATGGCTTTGAGAGAGATGTTTGCTTCAATTGTTTGTTCTCTCTCTGCTGTCTTCCTGGCATCTTCAACTTTGTCCTCCAAACTTTGTAGTTCTTCAGTCCAGTATGGTTTGTAATTTTTCCTCGCTCCTCTTGGAATGGACTCAGTGGCTGCCTGTATTATCGCTCTGTTTAGACTTTCCACCATTTGCTTTATGTTGCCATATCGTGTATTTATGTTTTCACAATATTTGTCTGTTAGTATGGCAAATCTGTCCCAATCTGCTCGTTTGTAATTCCAGCGGGGCAAGGGCTTTTGCTCCTGTGGAACATACTCCATATTCATTTCAAGCTTGATTGGTCTGTGGTCACTACCTGCTAATTGGTCCAGCACATGGCGATCGATTTTGTGGAGGATGTCTCCTGTGCAGAAAGCTAAGTCTGGAGTAGAAGTGGTAAGCCATCTTCTGGAGTAGAAGCTCGGTGTGTCATCCGCTTTGTTGAGTAGATGGAGATTTGAGTCTATTTCCCAGTCCTCCAATTCATCTCCTCTTTTGTCAGTATCTGGGTATCCCCATCTTTCTGAACGGCTATTAAAGTCTCCGACAATAATGCAGTTTGTGTCAGTTATTTTCATGTTTGAGAGTGTAAGGTCCTTATCTGCTGGGCTATACAGATTGTAGATTCTTATTTTGACGTCCTTTATCATTATATCAACACCTATAATTTCCGTTTGGTTGTCAGAGATCACAGATACTTCGCTGCAAGGTATTGTATTTCGTGTAAGTATTAGAACTCCTCCTTTGTGTCCTTCGCGGTCGAAACGTGTGGCCTGATATCCTCTGACTGAGAATTTGTGATTGGCGTTGAGGTGTGTCTCTTGAATGCATGCCACATCTATTCTATCTTTATGAAGACGCTGTGTTAGGGAGTCTTTCTTCTTGTAAACTCCTTCGGCATTCCACTGTAGTATGTTGAGTGTCCGGGGTATTTGGTCAATAGCTCTTAACCTACTCCTCTGTGCCTTGACTCCACAGCACAGGGGAAGGTGACCACCAGTAGTCATGGGTGGACCCCCTCGAGGCAGGGGGCCCGGCACTATCACCGCCTGATGGGACTTCACGGGATTAGCACCATATCGATTAATTTTGATTTGTGACATCATGAATTAAGTTACGTTGCACTGCTTTGTCAAGCCTGTGGCTCAGTACATCCGATTTCGACAAGCATTTATTCGGGATGCTTTCCCTAGCCTTTGACTGTCCCCAGTCTACCTACAAGGCAGCAGGTTTCACGTTGCACTGCTTTGTCAAGCCTGTGGCTCAGTACATCCGATTTCGACAAGCATGTATTTGGGGTGCTTTCCCTAGCCTTTGACTGTCCCCAGTCTACCTACAAGGCAGCAGGTTTGTGTGTCTCTTCGTCTGGTCCCTCTCCCTTGACCTGTCCGACATGGGTGGCCCTACCAGTAGCTGTGCTACCGTCGGCATAGCTCTTGGGGTCATTGGGACGCACAAGCCCCTCTACCTCGTCACGGTGGACACACAGCAGAGGGGCTCTTAACCATATGAAATCTGGCAAGACCCCCGGTTCAGACAGCATCACAACAGAAATGATTAATGCTTTAGAAGAATATGGAGTAGATAAAGTTACCAGTCTGGTTAATACAATATATGATACTGGAAATATACCTCAGGAGTTATGTAATTCTGTATTTATTGCAATCCCAAAGAAATCAGGAGCCTTGGAATGTGATCAACATCGAACAATTAGTATAATGAGTCACATCACGAAGATTTTGCTAAGAATTATCATGCAAAGAGTTAGGAGGAAAATACAACCTGAAATAGGAGAAGAACAATGTGGGTTTGTAGAAGGCAAGGGTACAGTAAATGCTGTGTATATACTGAGAACCATAATCGAACGTTCTATAGAAGTAAACAAAGATCTACACCTTTGCTTTATTGACTACACATAGGCTTTTGATAAAGTGAGACATGTCAACATGATAAGGATGCTTGAAGATCTACAAATTGATGGAAAAGATCTTAGACTTGTAAAAAACATATATTGGAAACAACAAGCTGCCATAAGAGTTGATAATGAAGTAAGCCAATATCAACCTATTAAGAGGGGTGTGAGACAGGGATGTGTAATGTCGCCAGATCTGTTTTCCCTGTACAGTGAACGTATTTTCAGAAATATTGAAGATATGGAAGGAATCAACATTGGGGGACGATGCATCAAATCAAAATCAAATCAACTTTATTAGGGTCACAAATTGGGCGCGCAGGCCCGTCTTACATTCGGCCCTTCCAATCACTCGTCTTTCGTTCATCAAGAGCATTATACATTTACATAGGAAGAAATATAAACATTGTGAAATGAATGTTGTAAACATAAACAAGGCTAATTACCATGTTATGAAGCCCATCTCCCACCTATCCATACATCACCCCACCCACACAACACCCCCACCTACCCACACATACGCGCACCAAGGGACACATACACATCCCCACCTACCGACACACACGCACACCAAGGGACACATACATACCCCACCAACCGACCCATCCCCCTCCCGCACATCCCCCACCCACACACACTGCCCTCACCTGATCCCCCAACCAAAACACACTCGCCACCCACAAACATTCCCCTTCCAACCCACACATCCCACGCCCATCCACATACACATCCTACCCCACACATCCTCTCCCCACCCACACCTCAAACCACCCATCCCCCAGCCACATCTCCATCATCAATAACATTAGATATGCAGATGATAGTCTTGATTGCAGACAATGAACAGGACCTGCAAAATTTAGTAGATGCGATTGTTACACACAGTGAACAACTAGGGTTAGAATTAAATTGTAAAAAGACACAGATTATGGTCGTCACTAGGAAGAACGAAATACCACAATGTAATATACAAGTAAATGGGAATATTCTTCAACAAGTGAATAGGTACAATTATCTCGGAACAGAAATAACATCTGATGGAAGATGCCTTGAAGAGATTAGAACAAGAATCGCCATGGCAAAAGTAGCCTTTAGCAAGATGAAAAACATACTGACCAATAAAAAGATGTTTTTTTCAAAGAGAAGTCCTGATCGTTCGGGTCCCATCGATTGACGGACGTCGGTCGCGGCGATTGGGCGATCTTGAGCATAGCCTACGATGGGTGGCGTTGTGGTATTCTGTTATGATAATTTGGTGTGTCCAGTGTGTGCCGCGTGGTTACACACCCGCTTCACACGCGTGATCCGGGACTGTTTCCGGATCCGGTCAGGGATGTGCACTACTGACGAGCTCAAATGAGGGCGAAACTCGAGTCTAGTGCTTCCATATTGGCGTGGATAGGCCTTAGGTTCATACCAGAATGCGATCAGCGTTGCCAGTAGTGGGTTGTGCTCAATATTAAATTTCAAATCCCGAAACAACCACATAATCAATTTGATTGTTGCTCACTGGATTTTAGGAGGCCTGGTGTTCCTTGCCAGTGAGAAGTCCTGATCGTTCGGGTCCCATCGATTGACGGACGTCGGTCGCGGCGATTGGGCGATCTTGAGCATAGCCTACGATGGGTCGCGTTGTGGTATTCTGTTATGATAATTTGGTGTGTCCAGTGTGTGCCGCGTGGTTACACACCCGCTTCACACGCGTGATCCGGGACTGTTTCCGGATCCGGTCAGGGATGTGCACTACTGACGAGCTCAAATGAGGGCGAAACTCGAGTCTAGTGCTTCCATATTGGCGTGGATAGGCCTTAGGTTCATACCAGAATGCGATCAGCGTTGCCAGTAGTGGGTTGTGCTCAATATTTAAATTTCAAATCCCGAAACAACCACATAATCAATAAAAAGATGTCAATTGAAACGAGAAAAAGGGTGCTGAGATGCAACATAGAACCTGTACTTTTATATGGATGTGAAGCTTGGACAATGAGGAGTCAAGCTGAAAAACATCTGATGGCTGTGGAAATGTGGTTTCTGAGAAAAATGCAAAGAATACCATGGACAGCCAGAAAGACCAATGAACAAGTTCTTCAAGAAACAAATGAAGATCGTAAATTGATTAGAGAAATTAGACGTAGACAGTCAAAATTTTTTGGGCATGTTATGAGAAGAAATGGATTGGAGAACTTGGTGACGACTGGTAGGATCGAGGGTAACAGACCAAGGGGAAGACCTAGAAGCAAATACCTGGATGGCTTGGCCTCGTGGCATGGTCGAGACAGAAACACGGAGCTGATCCACGACTCTGGTGATCGAGTGAGATGGCAAAACATGACCGCCCACGCTTACCGGCATGGCACATGATGGATGGATGGATTGCTAACGAGGATTTTCTACGAAACATTGGCTCCTCCGATAAACATGTTGCTTAATTAATAAAGATTATAAGGTAATAATTGTACAATCGGCTGTTTAAATAATGGTGTTTTTTTTTTTTTAGCATTTTGAAAAAGGCCGCCATTGAATTTATATTTTAACATGATTGTTTCTTGGTCGATTCACTAACAGTAAGAGACACTTATTGGCAGCTATTGTAATAACATTGTACTGATTGTGGGTTTAATCTGGAAAGATTTAAATGAATCATTCAATATGTCCTCCTTTGTCCTCCTTTTTGCCTTATTATGTCCTCCTTTGTCCTCCTTTTTGTCTTATTATGTCCTCCTTTTGGTGCCCACGTATCTGGCAACCCTAGTCCTGAGACATGGTGTGAGAACCACTGCGGACAGCCTGTCAGTTGATGAGCTCACAATAAGATGGCGTCTGCACGCAGGCTGCAACAAATGACGGCGCCTGATTACACAGAAGCAAGTTAGTCAGCGGTAGATAATCACTTAAGCAGCTTAGGTTTCCCTGTTCAGATGTTTGCGGCCCAGAAAATGGCAGGTCGGTGACGATCCTGTCTAGTCATTTTCATTAGCGACCGGCACAAACTCCGTAATCAGCTTCGATCTGTGCCCGGCGCTGGCGAGGCCCAGGTGCTACTCATTATGAACGACAGGCAGCAAACGTCGTGTGGGATTACAGGTGATCAGCGCGACACGGGAATCGATGGCTACCTGGATGCCTTCTGTGAGGCTTGTCGTCTGTTTGTGAGTGCCTTCCGTGAGTCGTTTCTTACTCACAGGCTTAACTCGACTGTCTATCTGTCTGTCTGTCTGTCTGTCTGTCTGTCTGTCTGTCTGTCTGTCTGTCTGTCTCTCTGTCTGTCTGTCTGTCTGTCTTCCACTCAAGCTACCATTCATCGGCAAGCTCTTGGAACTAACGTGTCACACTGGTTAAAGTGTGTGTGTGTGTGTGTGTGTGTGTGTGTGTGTGTATGCGTCTGTATGTGTGTACGCGCCGTGCTGGTGTGTATATATGTGTGAGTGTGCTGTTCTGGGGTGTATGTGTGTGTACGTACGCGCCATGCCGGTGCGTGTATGTCCTTGTTGCCTAACATTAACCATTCTTCACCTGGTGTTCATTCGGTCGTCATCGGTTTGCTAATTGTACATTTGTTCTATGTTCTTATTCTATATTGTTTTTGTTCTATAATGTCAATGTTCTTATACTGTTCTTACACTGTATTGTTCTTGTTCTATATTGCCGTGTTCTATGTTCTTGTTCTATGTCCCTTTTGTTCGATATTTATATTTTTCTATATTATTTGTATTCTTCATTGCTTTTGCATTATATTGCTCTTATTCTATATTTTTCTAGCTCTGTGTTGCTCTTTGTTCCATGTTGTTGCTTTTATGTTGTTCTTGTTCCATGTTGTTCTTTAATGCTGTTCTTGTTCTGTGATGTTATTTTATGTTGTTCATGTTGCACGTCGTTCTTATTATATATTGTTAATCTTTAATGTTATTAATGTTCTATGTTCTTGTTCTATATTCTGCATCTAATTTGCCTTTGTACCGTTCATGCTATCTGGTTATTGTAGTCGGTATGTGTTATTATCTGTTGCTTGTTTAATTAGTTCTTGTTTCTGTAGATCTTTCATCAGTTCTACAGTTCTGCTCTGTTCCACTATGCTCACCCCATCAGTTCCGTAATTGTTCAATTGCTGGTTTCTATCATTAACTCTCTTATTGTTGTCACTTCTATCATTAACTCTCTTATTGTTGCCACATGCCCCTGAAGATATGACCTGGCCTCCGGCACTTCCAGATGACGTTTCCCCGATGTCATCCCTGCTAATCCCTACCTCCGCGGACGGCAAATGCTCGGATAATTCGTGTACATTGATCTCACCTGATTGAACGCCCTCGACATAGAAAACCTATATAGGGGCCTTGCGGCACTCGGCGTGTCCTCGGTCAGATTTCCCTTTTCTGGCAGGGTTTCGGGGTAGAAGAGCCGAGATGGTGACGTTTTACACAGATTATTGCTCAATGAAATCCGCGCGCACGTGAGGCTGTGGCGAGTGCTGGGCACGCGCCGAGAGACTCGGAACAAAGATGCAGGGTAATACAGCTGTGTGAGGAACAAAGAGGCCCCAGACCTGGGGATCGGACGAGAGCGCACGTGCAACCTTATTAAAGGCACATTGCCACATGGCAGGCGTGAGCGGGTATCTGGTGAGTCGATGCTTGAATTATGTATTCGCACATGTCCACTATACTCTCCCCTCCCCCAGCTCATGATCTATTTATGTACAGCTTCACTGCTGCAATTGTTCCCACCTTCTGTCAGGTCGGCAATGTCATCTCGTGAACTGTCAATACCCGAGCAGGATACCTGCATATGGTCAGGACATTCATACCACACACAGATGGGCATGATTGGCATTTATACAGCAGGACATTCACACCACACACAGATGGGCATGATTGGCATTTATACAGCAGGACATTCACACCACACACAGATGGGCATGATTGGCATTTATACAGCAGGACATTCACACCACACACAGATGGGCATGATGGTCACTCAGACAGCAGGACATTCACACCACGCACACATGGGCATGATTGGCACTCAAACAGCAGGACATTCACACCACACACAGATGGGCATGATGGTCACTCAGACAGCAGGACATTCACACCACGCACACATGGGCATGATTGGCACTCAAACAGCAGGACATTCACACCACACACAGATGGGCATGATTGGCATTTATACAGCAGGACATTCACAGCACACACAGATGGGCATGATTGGCATTTATACAGCAGGACATTCACACCACACACAGATGGGCATGATTGGCATTTATACAGCAGGACATTCACACCACACACAGATGGGCATGATTGGCATTTATACAGCAGGACATTCACACCACACACAGATGGGCATGATTGGCACTTTATACAGCAGGACATTCACACCACACACAGATGGGCATGATTGGCATTTATACAGCAGGACATTCACACCACACACAGATGGGCATGATGGTCACTCAGACAGCAGGACATTCACACCACGCACACATGGGCATGATTGGCACTCAAACAGCAGGACATTCACACCACACACAGATGGGCATGATTGGCACTCAAACAGCAGGACATTCACACCACACACAGATGGGCATGATTGGCACTCAAACAGCAGGACATTCACACCACACACAGATGGGC
>JACEFZ010024685.1:0-32500 GCA_014155875.1 Cepaea nemoralis | reverse complement strand
CAGACATTTAGCCAGGTGTACAAACAGACATTCTACCGGTAGTACAGAAAAAAAGAATAGACAATTATTTAGGCGGTAGGATATGCAGTCAGTCAATCAGTCAGTCAAAATGTTCTTCGATCAGTTAATCAGTCAGTCAAAATTTTCTTCGATCAGCCAATCAATCAGCCAGACAATCCGTAGATTAGTCAATGAGGTAGAGACGGAAACAAACAAATATACGTGTGAACTGATACATGGACAGATAGACAGGCAGAAAGGTTGATGGATTAACAGACAGACAGACAGACAGACAGACAGACAGACAGACAGACAGACAGACAGACAGATAGGCAGACAGATTGATGGACTAACACACAGACATGCTGTCGGACAAGTAGATGAGTGGACAAAGGGACGAATAGACAGTCAGACAGACAGATAGATAGACAGACAGGGTTCAGAAAGACGTACCCGGTGACTCAATGACTGTTGGCTTGTGTGATTGTGTGAACGTGACCGTGAAATGAGGTCAGACAAGCGAGCCTGTTGCTACCACTCGCCTAGACGTCCCGGGAGGCAGGGTTAGTCATGCACACATCTGGACACCAGGAGGCGGCCATTCCGTCAGTCCATGTGGCTATCTGACAGAAGCCCCTGGGACACGGCCTCCATTTGCTCAACCTGGCCAGCGGACGTCTAAACTAGGCGGGGGGCCATCGCTGGCCAGATGGCCGTCCATAGACCAGGCTCGCGTAATACGGCCGTCCATAGACAAGGGTCCTGTGGGTTGCGGCCGTCTATTGACCAGGGTGGTAATGACCACGGCCGTCCAGCTGGCGGGAGGACCTTTCAGGTTGAGGTTTGCCATGGTAAGAAATGATCTTGTTGATTTCTGTTTCATTTTTAGTATACTTGTGTGGACAGACAGAGAGAGAGAGAGAGAGTGAGAGAGAGAGAGAGAGAAGGAGAGAGAGAGAAGGAGAGAGAGAAGGAGAGAGAGAGAGAGAGAGAGAGAGAGAGAGAGAGAGAGAGAGAGAGAGAGAGAGAGAGAGGAGAAGAAAGTATTAGATAATAGAGCCACGTGGAAGACGGGTGATCCGTCATCGTATCACCAACCCAGGAGGTGGATGTTTGTGGTCCAGTCGGCATGGCACAGGATGATGATACGTGTGTGTCCGTTGAACGTTGCCACCATAAGATCGTTCAATGCCTGTTCCGTTGTGTGGTTGTATGTGTGTGCGTGCGTGCGTGTGTGCGTGCGTGTGAATGTGTGTGTGTGTGTGTGTGTGTGTGTGTGTGTGTGTGTGAATTGTGTAGTAAAGCTAAGAGTGGTCACATGGTACATTGACTTTACAAGGTTATGTGGTGAAGGGACATTAACAAGGAATAAACTGTGTGAGGGGACATAGACAAGGAATAAACTGTGTGAGTGGACATAGACAAGGAATAAACTGTGTGAGTGGACATAGACAAGGAATAAACTGTGTGAGGTGAAGTGAACAAGAAATAAACAGTGTGAGGGGACATGGGCAAGGAATAAACTGTGGTTTAGGGCGGGGGGGGGGGGGGGGGGGGGGGGGGTATGGCTGCATGAGATCAAGGTCACACGATTCGAGAATTTCCTCCATGTAAAGATACAGCAATTCTTTTTCACAGATATGCTAGTAGGGAAATAATGCTGCTGATGATGCTGATAATGACGATAATGATGATGATTATGAGGACGATGTTGATCACAGGAGATACATTTAAAATGCCATGGTGTCATACTACCCCCCCCCCCCCTTTCCAAGTTCCCTCTCCCGATAGTTTAGAGACGGATGGGAAATGTAGTCCAACCCTATAATGGCGGCATGCACTAGGGGTCACGGCATGCACTAGGGGTCACGGCATGCACTAGGGGTCGCGGCATGCACTAGGGGTCGCGGCAGCACGGCGCCCACGTTCGGTGGTTGACAACCCAACAGAGCAGGCCTAAGAAATGCGTAGCCCTGACTCATGTGTGTTTGTTTGAACCCCAGTAGTCGCGACTAGAGGCTGGTAATACTACCACTGAACCATCAAGCTAATCTGTGATTGGCATTATCTGCTGATCTACATACACACAGAGACGCGGATACACAGATATACGTGTATCCTAGATAACATACAGACCCATAAATACACAGATATACGTGTATCCTAGATAACATACAGACCCATAAATACATTACAATAGATGCATACACACATTCACTCACACTCACAAATACATTTTGGAAACACCCCCATCACACCGCAAGTACTACAGACTAGATATCTCTGGCAGGACGCCGGGCCTGCAGTTCAACCGTCAGTTTAGACGGCCATGGCAGCCTGGCATGCTTCAACATGGCGAGCCAGCTGGCGCGCACTCACAGCTTCCACCGTGTCCCTGAGTGAGGGTTGTAAATTAGAGCTGTCAGCCTGGCCCTGGTCTCTCACACACATACACACTCACACGCGCGCGCACTCACACACGCACATGGAAGCGCACAGTTACACGACTGGTGTCCGCATGTCGGTCAATATCTGGTAATGTCCCTACATGCCATAGGTGGCACTGGTGTTTGCGGATCACGTGATATTGACGTCACGTGATCGAGACCGGGGGGGGGGGGGGTGCGAGTGAAGACAGAGGGCGGGGAGGTTACACATCAGGGGGGAGGGAGTGGCGGAGGGCCAACTCAGAGGGTTACATCTAGGAGAGATTGCACGCGACATGTAGGAGTGTGAGGACAGTTGGTGAGATGTCTCTGTTGTCAGGTATTGGAGGATGTTGGTCAGTGTGTGTCCACAGCGGCGAGTTATCCAAACATGCTGGTGGCACCGATGTACACTCTGTGTACAACACGGGAACACCAAGCTGTCACCGATGTACACTCTATGTACAACATGATAACACCAAGATGTCACCTATGTACACTATATGTACAACACGGGAACACCAAGTAGCGTAGCCGCCCATCCCGCAAATCATACATCATCTTCAGTTGTCCCACAGCTTTTGCCGTGAGGAGTCTCAGAGAGGAGGCAGATGGCAGTGTCTGCGTTCCGCTGGTCTTGTTGCTTCTACTAACACCATGTTTGATTTCTTCAATGTCTCTTTTAGTCCATCTAGCCAATCCTTCCTGGGTCGTCCTCTCACCTTGTATCCCCATATTCTCACGTAGAACTCTCTACCCGCTGGTTGATCTTGTTCCTGGTCGCCCCCCTCACCTTGTATCCCCATATCTCACGTAGAACTCTCTAGCGGGTTTATCTTGTTCCTGGGTCGTCCTCTCACCTTGTATCCCCATATTCTCACGTAGAACTCTCACCCGCTGGTTTATCTTGTTCCTGGGGCGTCCCCCCCGCCTTGTATCCCCATATTTTCACGTAGAACTCCCACCCGCTGGTTGATCTTGTTCCTGGGTCGCCCTCTCACCTTGTATCCCCATATTCTCACGTAGAACTCTCTAGCCGCTGGTTGATCTTGTTTCCTGGGTCGTCCTCTCACCTTGTATCCCCATATTCTCACGTAGAACTCTCTACCCGCTGGTTGATCTTGTTCCTGGGTCGTCCTCTCACCTTGTATCCCCTGTTTCGTAGAAATCTCTAGCCGCTGGTTGATCTTGTTCCTGGGGCGTCTCTCACCTTGTATCCCATATTCTCACGTAGAACTCTCTACCCGCTGGTTGATCTTGTTCCATTCTAGCTAAAGGTCCAAACCACTTCATCCTTTGCTCTATATAATCAGTATTCGGTGTTATATTCCCTACACTTGTTCTTAGTTTCTCATTTGCCTCTCTATCTCTTCTTGTTTTTCCAGCTGTGTTTTTATGTCATCTTATCCCACATGGTGTGATTTGACACCTGTTTGTTTCAAGGACTGCCCATGGTTGGCACTGATAACACAACACAGTAACAGACAACACCTGAACAATAATTACGGCAGTCACGCGTCCTGCAGAAGTACCTCGCATAGTTGGAGAGATGTCTCACATTGTTGGAGAGATGTCTCACATAGTTGGAGAGATGTCTTACATCGTTGGAGAGATGTCTCACATCGTTGGAGAGATGTCTCACATTGTTGGAGAAATGTCTCACATTGTTGGAGAGATGTCTCACATTGTTGGAGAGATGTCTCACATTCTTGGAGAGATGTCTCACATCGTTGGAGAGATGTCTCACATCCTTGGAGAGATGTCTCACATCGTTGGAGAGATGTCTCACATCGTTGGAGAGATGTCTCACATCGTTGGAGAGATGTCTCACATTGTTGGAGAGATGTCTCACATCGTTGGAGAGATGTCTCACATCGTTGGAGAGATGTCTCACATTGTTGGAGAGATGTCTCACATTGTTGGAGAAATGTCTCACATTGTTGGAGAGATGTCTCGCATTGTTGGATAAATGTTGTAGAAAAGGACTGCAGTACGCTTCACAATGTCGAGTTATCTGTCTTCACAATGTCGAGTCATCTGTCTTCACAATGTCGAGTCATCTGTCTTCACAAGTCGAGTCATCGTCTCACAATGTCGAGTTATCTGTCTTCACAATGTCGAGTCATCTGTCTTCACAATGTCGAGTCATCTGTCTTCACAATGTCGAGTCATCTGTCTTCACAATGTCGAGTCATCTGTCTTCACATGTCGAGTCATCTGTCTTCACAATGTCGAGTCATCTGTCTCACATGTCGAGTCATCTGTCTTCACAATGTCGAGTCATCTGTCTTCACAATGTCGAGTCATCTGTCTTCACAATGTCGAGTCATCTGTCTTCACAATGTCGAGTCATCTGTCTTCACAATGTCGAGTCATCTGTCTTCACAATGTCGAGTCATCTGTCTTCACAATGTCGAGTCATCTGTCTTCACAATGTCGAGTCATCTGTCTTCACAATGTCGAGTCATCTGTCTTCACAATGTCGAGTCATCTGTCTTCACAATGTCGAGTCATCTGTCTTCACAATGTCGAGTCATCTGTCTTCACAATGTCGAGTCATCTGTCTTCACAATGTCGAGTCATCTGTCTTCACAATGTCGAGTCATCTGTCTTCACAATGTCGAGTCATCTGTCTTCACAATGTCGAGTCATCTGTCTTCACAATGTCGAGTCATCTGTCTTCACAATGTCGAGTCATCTGTCTTCACAATGTCGAGTCATCTGTCTTCACAATGTCGAGTCATCTGTCTTCACAATGTCGAGTCATCTGTCTTCACAATGTCGAGTCATCTGTCTTCACAATGTCGAGTCATCTGTCTTCACAATGTCGAGTCATCTGTCTTCACAATGTCGAGTCATCTGTCTTCACAATGTCGAGTCATCTGTCTTCACAATGTCGAGTCATCTGTCTTCACAATGTCGAGTCATCTGTCTTCACAATGTCGAGTCATCTGTCTTCACAATGTCGAGTCATCTGTCTTCACAATGTCGAGTCATCTGTCTTCACAATGTCGAGTCATCTGTCTTCACAATGTCGAGTCATCTGTCTTCACAATGTCGAGTCATCTGTCTTCACAATGTCGAGTCATCTGTCTTCACAATGTCGAGTCATCTGTCTTCACAATGTCGAGTCATCTGTCTTCACAATGTCGAGTCATCTGTCTTCACAATGTCGAGTCATTTGTCTTCACAATGTCGAGTCATCTGTCTTCACAATGTCGAGTCATCTGTCTTCACAATGTCGAGTCATCTGTCTTCACAATGTCGAGTCATCTGTCTTCACAATGTCGAGTCATCTGTCTTCACAATGTCGAGTCATCTGTCTTCACAATGTCGAGTCATCTGTCTTCACAATGTCGAGTCATCTGTCTTCACAATGTCGAGTCATCTGTCTTCACAATGTCGAGTCATCTGTCTTCACAATGTCGAGTCATCTGTCTTCACAATGTCGAGTCATCTGTCTTCACAATGTCGAGTCATCTGTCTTCACAATGTCGAGTCATCTGTCTTCACAATGTCGAGTCATCTGTCTTCACAATGTCGAGTCATCTGTCTTCACAATGTCGAGTCATCTGTCTTCACAATGTCGAGTCATCTGTCTTCACAATGTCGAGTCATCTGTCTTCACAATGTCGAGTCATCTGTCTTCACAATGTCGAGTCATCTGTCTTCACAATGTCGAGTCATCTGTCTTCACAATGTCGAGTCATCTGTCTTCACAATGTCGAGTCATCTGTCTTCACAATGTCGAGTCATCTGTCTTCACAATGTCGAGTCATCTGTCTTCACAATGTCGAGTCATCTGTCTTCACAATGTCGAGTCATCTGTCTTCACAATGTCGAGTCATCTGTCTTCACAATGTCGAGTCATCTGTCTTCACATGTCGAGTCATCTGTCTTCACAATGTCGAGTCATCTGTCTTCACATGTCGAGTCATCTGTCTTCACAATGTCGAGTCATCTGTCTTCACAATGTCGAGTCATCTGTCTTCACAATGTCGAGTCATCTGTCTTCACAATGTCGAGTCATCTGTCTTCACAATGTCGAGTCATCTGTCTTCACAATGTCGAGTCATCTGTCTTCACAATGTCGAGTCATCTGTCTTCACAATGTCGAGTCATCTGTCTTCACAATGTCGAGTCATCTGTCTTCACAATGTCGAGTCATCTGTCTTCACAATGTCGAGTCATCTGTCTTCACAATGTCGAGTCATCTGTCTTCACAATGTCGAGTCATCTGTCTTCACAATGTCGAGTCATCTGTCTTCACAATGTCGAGTCATCTGTCTTCACAATGTCGAGTCATCTGTCTTCACAATGTCGAGTCATCTGTCTTCACAATGTCGAGTCATCTGTCTTCACAATGTCGAGTCATCTGTCTTCACAATGTCGAGTCATCTGTCTTCACAATGTCGAGTCATCTGTCTTCACAATGTCGAGTCATCGTCTTCACAATGTCAGTCATCTGTCTTCACAATGTCGAGTCATCTGTCTTCACAATGTCGAGTCATCTGTCTTCACAATGTCGAGTCATCTGTCTTCACAATGTCGAGTCATCTGTCTTCACAATGTCGAGTCATCTGTCTTCACAATGTCGAGTCATCTGTCTTCACAATGTCGAGTCATCTGTCTTCACAATGTCGAGTCATCTGTCTTCCATTGTCCAACTTCACAATGTCCGTCATCTGTCTTCACAATGTCGAGTCATCTGTCTTCACAATGTCGAGTCATCTGTCTTCACAATGTCGAGTCATCTGTCTTCACAATGTCGAGTCATCTGTCTTCACAATGTCGAGTCATCTGTCTTCACAATGTCGAGTCATCTGTCTTCACAATGTCGAGTCATCTGTCTTCCATTGTCCAACTTCACAATGTCCAGTCATCTGTCTTCACAATGTCGAGTCATCTGTCTTCACAATGTCGAGTCATCTGTCTTCACAATGTCGAGTCATCTTTCTTCACAATGTCGAGTCATCTGTCTTCACAATGTCGAGTCATCTGTCTTCACAATGTCGAGTCATCTGTCTTCACAATGTCGAGTCATCTGTCTTCACAATGTCGAGTCATCTGTCTTCACAATGTCGAGTCATCTGTCTTCACAATGTCGAGTCATCTGTCTTCACAATGTCGAGTCATCTGTCTTCACAATGTCGAGTCATCTGTCTTCACAATGTCGAGTCATCTGTCTTCACAATGTCGAGTCATCTGTCTTCACAATGTCGAGTCATCTGTCTTCACAATGTCGAGTCATCTGTCTTCACAATGTCGAGTCATCTGTCTTCACAATGTCGAGTCATCTGTCTTCACAATGTCGAGTCATCTGTCTTCACAATGTCGAGTCATCTGTCTTCACAATGTCGAGTCATCTGTCTTCACAATGTCGAGTCATCTGTCTTCACAATGTCGAGTCATCTGTCTTCACAATGTCGAGTCATCTGTCTTCACAATGTCGAGTCATCTGTCTTCACAATGTCGAGTCATCTGTCTTCACAATGTCGAGTCATCTGTCTTCACAATGTCGAGTCATCTGTCTTCACAATGTCGAGTCATCTGTCTTCACAATGTCCAGTCATCTGTCTTCACAATGTCGAGTCATCTGTCTTCACAATGTCGAGTCATCTGTCTTCACAATGTCGAGTCATCTGTCTTCCATTGTCCAACTTCCCCAGACAAGAAGATGGTTGTAAACATCCGTGAACCGGCGAAATGAAGATCCCGTCCCTGAAGTGAAGAATGAGTGTGGGTGTCACATGTGCGTGTGAAGAATGAGTGTGGGTGTCACATGTGCGTGTGAAGAATGAGTGTGGGTGTCACATGTGCGTGTGAAGAATGAGTGTGGGTGTCACATGTGCGTGTGAAGAATGAGTGTGGGTGTCACATTTGCGTGTGAAGAATGAGTCTGGGTGTCACATGTGCGTGTGAAGAATGAGTGTGTGGTTGTCACATGTGCGTGTGAAGAATGAGTGTGGGTGTCACATGTGCGTGTGAAGAATGAGTGTGGGGTGTCAACATGTGCGTGTGAAGAATGAGTGTGGGTGTCACATGTGCGTGTGAAGAATGAGTGTGGGTGTCACATGTGCGTGTGAAGAATGAGTGTGGGTGTGAAGGATGAGTGTGGTGTGAAGGATGAGTGTGGGTGTCACATGTGCGTGTGAAGAATGAGTGTGGGTGTCACATGTGCGTGTGAGAATGAGTGTGGGTGTGAAGGATGAGTGTGGGTGTGAAGGATGAGTGTGGGTGTCACATGTGCGTGTGAAGAATGAGTGTGGGTGTCACATGTGCGTGTGAAGAATGAGTGTGGGTGTCACATGTGCGTGTGAAGGATGAGTGTGGGTGTCACATGTGTGTGTGAAGAATGAGTGTGGGTGTCACATGTGCGTGTGAAGAATGAGTGTGGGTGTGAAGGATGAGTGTGGGTTGTGAAGGATGAGTGTGGGTGTCACATGTGTCGTGTGAAGAATGAGTGTGGGTGTCACATTGTGCGTGTGAGAATGAGTGTGGGTGTCACATGTGCGTGGAAGAATGAGTGTGGGTGTCACATGTGTGTGTGAAGAATGAGTGTGGGTGTCACATGTTGCGTGTGAAGAATGAGTCGTGGGTGTCACATGTGCGTGTGAAGAATGAGTGTGGGTGTCACATGTGCGTGTGATAGAATGAGTGTGGGTGGTCACATGTGTGTGTGAAGAATGAGTGTGGGTGTCACATGTGTGAGTGAAGAA
This sequence comes from Cepaea nemoralis, assembly GCA_014155875.1. NCBI lineage: Eukaryota > Metazoa > Mollusca > Gastropoda > Stylommatophora > Helicidae > Cepaea > Cepaea nemoralis. Next base: position 23,355 of record JACEFZ010024685.1, on the reverse strand, counting down.
TGAGTGTGGGTGTCACATGTGCGTGTTGAAGAATGAGTGTGGGTGTCACATGTGCGTGTGAAGAATGAGTGTGGGTGTCACATGTGCGTGTGAAGAATGAGTGTGGGTGTCACATGTGCGTGTGAAGGATGAGTGTGGGTGTCACATGTGTGTGTGAAGAATGAGTGTGGGTTGTCACATGTGCGTGTAAAGAATGAGTAGTGGGTGTGAAAGGATGAGTGTGGGTGTGAAGGATGAGTGTGGGTGTCACATGTGCGTGTGAAGAATGAGTGTGGGTGTGAAGGGATGAGTGTGGGTGTGAAGGATGAGTGTGGGTGTCACATGTGCGTGTGAAGAATGAGTGTGGGTGTCACATGTGCGTGTGAAGAATGAGTGTGGGTGTGAAGGATGAGTGTGGGTGTGAAGGATGAGTGTGGGTGTCACATGTGCGTGTGAAGAATGGTGTGGGTGTCACATGTGCGTGTGAAGAATGAGTGTGGGTGTCACATGTGTGTGTGAAGAATGAGTGTGGGTGTCACATGTGCGTGTGAAGAATGAGTGTGGGTGTCACATGTGCGTGTGAAGAATGAGTGTGGGTGTCACATGTGCGTGTGAAGAATGAGTGTGGGTGTCACATGTGCGTGTGAAGAATGAGTGTGGGTGTCACATGTGCGTGTGAAGAATGAGTGTGGGTGTGAAGGATGAGTGTGGGTGTGAAGGATGAGTGTGTGTGTGAAGAATGAGTGTGGGTGTCACATGTGCGTGTGAAGAATGAGTGTGGGTGTGAAGGATGAGTGTGGGTGTGAAGGATGAGTGTGGGTGTCACATGTGCGTGTGAAGAATGAGTGTGGGTGTCACATGTGCGTGTGAAGAATGAGTGTGGGTGTCACATGTGTGTGTGAAGAATGAGTGTGGGTGTCACATGTGCGTGTGAAGAATGAGTGTGGGTGTCACATGTGCGTGTGAAGAATGAGTGTGGGTGTCACATGTGCGTGTGAAGAATGAGTGTGGGTGTGAAGGATGAGTGTGGGTGTGAAGGATGAGTGTGGGTGTCACATGTGCGTGTGAAGAATGAGTGTGGGTGTCACATGTGCGTGTGAAGAATGAGTGTGGGTGTCACATGTGTGTGTGAAGAATGAGTGTGGGTGTCACATGTGCGTGTGAAGAATGAGTGTGGGTGTCACATGTGCGTGTGAAGAATGAGTGTGGGTGTCACATGTGCGTGTGAAGAATGAGTGTGGGTGTCACATGTGCGTGTGAAGAATGAGTGTGGGTGTCACATGTGCGTGTGAAGAATGAGTGTGGGTGTCACATGTGCGTGTGAAGAATGAGTGTGGGTGTCACATGTGCGTGTGAAGAATGAGTGTGGGTGTCACATGTGCGTGTGAAGAATGAGTGTGGGTGTCACATGTGCGTGTCAGTGCTTGTGTGTGCGTGTGTGTGTTAACGTGCTGCACGCACGTGTATGCAAGCGCGCTGACAGAAAGTGAAAGAGGAGAATTCGCCTGCAGGTGTCACCCAGGTGACATGAGATCCGACCAGGCCCTTGAAGTGGGCACGTTTAGCGTGACAGGTGGTAATACAGGTGTGACCTGACGTGGCACAGTCGGGGATCTGTCGCTGCAATTGTCATCACTTCATTTATGAACCCTGCTGTGGGTTTGTGACCCACTCAACTGTGGGATATTGTGTTGGGTATGTTGAGAGAACACAGATGCAAGTTTTATGTGGGATTTCTGTGGGAACATATACAAGCCGCATGTGGTACTTGTGGGGGAACACACACGCAAGCTTCTGTAATGTATGTGTTCGTATGTGTGTGTGTGTGTGTGTGTGTGTGTGATTTGTGTGGAGGGAAACACACATCCTGGCTTCTGTGTGATGTATGTTGGATAAGTATGGACATCATAATTCTAGGTCACGTGTGGGGTGATGGTGTGTGGCTTGTGCCGGGGTACCACAGATTCACGTGATCGTGTTTCTCGCGAGATCTTCAGGGCACACAACAAGTGAACGGATTGTGATGTCCACTTATGTCTACTGCTAGATAACCACCCTATATCTGGGCGCCAGTGGTTCGATTCCCCGTGCTACCTGGCACTGTCTACAAGAAATAAATTAGGACAATGAATGTATTTTTAAGCCAGCTATATGCCAAATATAGTTGGTTGGCTCTACGGTCTTGAGTGGAATGTATGAGACTAGAGGGGCAGGCGTAACACTGACAGTTATCAAGTTGAGGGGCTTAATTCCTGTTCGCTATATGAGGACCTCATCCTTCATTACAAACAGGTTTTAGTAGTCTCATCCGCTGCTTCACCTTCCCTCCACCGATGACGCAACGCTAGATAGAATTATAGGGGGCGGGTTGTCCAGTTTACGCTCGTTACATCTGATAAAACATGACCTTCCTTGACAGTGTCACGCCCTTGCTTCAAGGTCTCTTCAAAGGCAATCTCACACAACTATACAATTTCACAAAACTATACAATTTTACAAAACTATACAATCTTACATAACTATACAATCTTACACAACTATACCATCTTACACAATTATACAATCTCACACAACTATACAATCTTACACAACTATACAATCTCACACAACTACAAATCTCACACAACTATACAATCTTACACAACTATACAATCTTACACAACTATACAATCTCACACAACTATACAATCTTACACAACTATACAATCTTACACAACTATACAATCTCACACAACTATACAATCTTACACAACTATACAACCTTACACACCTATACAATCCCCTGCTACTCCACAATCCCCTGCTACTCCACAATCCCCTGCTACTCCACAATCCCCTGCTACTCTACAATCCGCGGCTACTATACAATCCCCAGCTACTCCACAATCCCCTACAGTATCTATTTGTCTGTCTGTGTGTCTACCTGTGTGTCTGTCTGTCTGTCTGTCTGTCTTCTTCTTCGTTCATCCGGATTTATTTTTTTTTCGGATGTGACTGCGTTGTGCCTGTTTACAGCAGAGCTGCGTTCTTGCGCCGTTAGGCCAACACATCCGACTTCTGCGGGCATTTGTTGACCGGGTTAACCTTCCCGGGGTCTGTCTGTCTGATTGTCTGTCTCTTCCACTTCACCACTTAGACAATACCCATACGTTAGAAATTAATACCCTGATAATACGACAGACGTCCCATCTACATCCTGATAATACGACAGACGTCCCATCTATATCCTGATAATACGACAGACGTCCCATCTATATCCTGGTAATACTACACAAGTCCCATCTATACCCTGGTAATACGACAGACGTCCCATCTATATCCTGGTAATACTACACAAGTCCCATCTATACCCTGGTAATACGACAGACGTCCCATCTATATCCTGGTAATACTACACAAGTCCCATCTATATCCTGGTAATACTACACAAGTCTCATCTTATGCTGGTAATACAACACACGTCCCATCTATATCCTGGTAATACAACACACGTCCCTCAATACGCTGGTAATACAACACACGTCCGATCTATATACTGGTAATACTACAGACATCAATACCCTGGTAATACTACAGACATCAATACCCTGGTAATACTACAGACATCAATACCCTGGTAATACAACAGACATCAATACCCTGGTAATACTACAGACATCAATATCCTGGTAATACAACACACGTCCGATCTATACCCTGGTAATACTACAGACATCAATACCCTGGTAATACTACAGACATCAATACCCTGGTAATACTACAGACATCAATACCCTGGTAATACAATAGACATCAATACCCTGGTAATACAACAGACATCAATACCCTGGTAATACTACAGACATCAATACCCTGGTAATACAACATACATCAATATCCTGGTAATACAACAGACATCAATACCCTGGTAATACAATAGACATCAATACCCTGGTAATACTACAGACATCAATATCCTGGTTATACTACAGACATCAATATCCTGGTTATACTACAGACATCAGTACCCTGGTAATACAATAGACATCAATACCCTGGTAATACTACAGACATCAATACCCTGGTAATACTACAGACATCAATATCCTGGTAATACTACAGACATCAATACCCTGGTAATACTACAGAATCTATACCCTGGTAATACAATAGACATCAATACCCTGGTTATACAATAGACATCAATATCCTGGTAATACAACAGACATCAATACCCTGGTAATACAACAGACATCAATACCCTGGTAATACTACAGACATCAATACCCTGGTTATACAATAGACATCAATACCCTGGTTATACTACAGAATCTATACCCTGGTAATACTACAGAATCTATACCCTGGTAATACTACAGACATCAATACCCTGGTAATACTACAGAATCTATACCCTGGTAATACTACAGACATCAATACCCTGGTAATACTACAGAATCTATACCCTGGTAATACTACAGACATCAATACCCTGGTAATACTACAGAATCTATACCCTGGTAATACAACAGACATCAATACCCTGGTAATACTACAGAATCTATACCCTGGTAATACAATAGACATCAATACCCTGGTTATACAACCTATACCCTGGAAGTCCCACCCTGGTTATACTACAGAAGTCACTATTGCTATCCGACGCGAAGAGGCCCTAACATCAAGACGGTTTCCGATGTCCACGGACAGACGGACAATGGCAAGAGAATGTTCCAGAACTCAGGTAATGCCGTGTCTGGAGGGATTCCCGACCACAGGGCGGCTGTTATCCTCGGCTGGTTCTCGGGTCCGCTACATCGCCCGGCCACGTGTACACGGCTTGACACAGCTGGATGTGGTGTCTACATGGGTAGACTGGCGTTTGTGTGTCCGCGGCGCCCCGTCACCGTGAATTCTCTCCTTGTATATATCCATGCCAACAAGTGCGGGAGGACAAGGCTGGCCATCACACAGTCACGAGTCAGGTGTGTGTTTTTGTCCCATGCATGTCATGAATAGACGCATCCATCTGTCTGCCTTCATCTTGCTCGTGTCACATGCATCTTCCCAGGTGTCACCAAGTGTTTTAGTTGATTTCTCCTCACAGCCAAACGTCTTGTGCGTGTGTGATATAGAGAGAGGGAGGGAGAGAGAGAGAGTAGTTCTAGGGTTGCAAGAAGGCAGCATCAACATCCAGCGTGAGCTATCATATTTCTAGAGGCACGAAACCATCATGCCGGCGCCCAGCCCTGTCCACGTTGCTACATACAGTAACGCTATTGAAGGACAAAACTCCCGCCCAGCCGTTGTTGTAGCTCTGTCTGTCTCTCCAATGTCAGTTCCCAAGCCTAGCTCACGTAAGCACGCCTGGCCAGTTTGTTGTCTGTCTCTCCAATGTCAGTTCCCAAGCCTAGCTCACGTAAGCACGCCTGGCCAGTTTGTTGTCTGTCTCTCCAATGTCAGTTCACCAAGCCTAGATCAGATACTAGATCAGACCAGCATGGATTTACTTTGGATATTACAAACACGTTAAGGGGAGACATGATTGGTTGGCTGGCTCCATGTTGTTTATGTAACACAGAAGTACACGTTTGCGCATGTGTGAAATCATCCAGATCTCAGTACCGCAAGTCATGGCATCAGGATGAGGTGGCAGGGCTGTGAAATCATCCAGGTCTCAGTGCCGCAAGTCATGGCATCACGATGAGGTGGTAGGGCTGTGAAATCATCCAGATCTCAGTGCCGCAAGTCATGGCATCACGATGAGGTGGTAGGGCTGTGAAATCATCCAGATCTCAGTACCGCAAGTCATGGCATCACGATGAGGTCGCAGGGCCGTGAAATCATTCAGATTTGAGTACCGCAAGTCATGGCATCACGATGAGGTCGCAGGGCTGTGAAATCATCCAGATCTGAGTACCGCAAGTCATGGCATCACGATGAGGTGGCAGGGCTGTGAAATCATCCAGATCTCAGTACCGCAAGTCATGGCATCACGATGAGGTCGCATGGCTGTGAAATCATCCAGATCTCAGTACCGCAAGTCATGGCATCACGATGAGGTCGCATGGCTGTGAAATCATCCATATCTCAGTACCGCAAGTCATGGCATCACGATGAGGTGGCAGGGCTGTGAAATCATCCAGATCTCAGTACCGCAAGTCATGGCATCACGATGAGCACTACAGTTCCCTTCTATAACTGTCTCCTGCCTGACCTCACTGTCTTAGTTGCCTGTCTGTGAAGACAGGTGTGACGTCACTGTCTCAGCTGCTTGTCTGTGTGAGGACAGGTGTGTGTGTGGAAGCCATGTCCAGGAACCTAGCGGCTCAAGTGGGAGGGAATCCCTGGCTGCAAATAGAAACACTAAGACCATTGGTAATTAGCTGCCACCCACACAACTAAACTAGCTAGATTTGTGTACACCTGTAAGATATCTCATGACGTCACAGCGTCCACTCCATGTCCTTCCATGTGTCCAGTCGTGTTGATTGTAAGCGCCATAGAAGACGTCCGGTGTGTGATCCCGGACTGTCCGGACATGAGAAGGCTAATTTATCGAGAGTGCGGATTACTGCAGGGTTGAGTTTGGGCAAACGTGTGGGCTACAAGTTGTCTGTCATCTTCGGGGACGGATTAAGTGACGTAAGCATGGTCATAATGCTTGTATCAGGTCAAGGGCGTCACTAGATGATGCAGGGGGAGGTTCGCACCGAGTGCGATCACACTAGTCAACAATCAAAATGTACGGACTAGAAATGATCTGATCTTAGCTCATTTTAGTGGGCTAAAAACGAAAATGACATTAAAAAATACGCGCGCCCGCGCGCTACTATTTTTTTGTTTTTAGCATATCCTTTACAGGACTTAGCTGTCAACACCAGCATCTTTCAGCTGTATGTAAAATTACGCTCAGTAGTTTGCCATTGCTTTCTGAGCGGCCGGCTCAGTATCCCGCAAGTCACGAGCAGGGGTCGAACCGCCTCAGCTCTCGCTCCGCTACGAGACTCTGCGTGATAAACGGGATTACAGAGAGAAAGTGTTGTAACCCCACAGCCAGAGAGACCGGCCGCGCTACTATAGTGCATTTATATTTGGTTGCCTGCGTATAAAAATCCATATCTCAGTAACCAACTGAGGGCAAATGATGAGATTTAGCATATAACCTTATCATCATGTCCACCTAACAAACAAATTTTTGTTCTGGAGATTGTACAGCAATTTCAATGTTTGTTTATATGCAGTATATAATTTACGGGTCAGGGATTAAGTCCATAATTTTAAATGTATCACACCTTCGGCCAGAAAATCAGCGTTCAATGTTGAATATTCTCCGTGGTTCACGGGATTGGCCTTATAGCAAGAACCCCGCGCTGTTTAAATTGGGAGTGTTCAGAGGTGTCGTCAATGTGGGTTCTTTCATGAAACCTGATTTTTTTTTTTTTTTTTTTAAATGTTACCACTTATCGCTAACATTGGAATGTGTGAATATTGTTCAATGGGACTGAATGTGAAATTTTATACACTTCAAAGCATCGCTGTGAAGTTTTACACATAATTTTGTCAAGAAGCTGATCGCATGAAACTTTCATACCATTATAAAATAAAAGTTTAGTTGCATGTCCTTCACAGGACGTAGCAGTTAACCCCAGCATATCTACTGTTCGTGAATCCTGGGCAAATTTTATGTTCAGTAGTTTGCCATTGCTTTCTGAACGACCGGCACCTATACCTTTTTCGAAAGACCAGCACTGCTGTGTTTCGAACCCGGGTATACGGGTTCACAAACCACATTTGCAAGCCCTTAGCCACAGCGACAGGCCGTACTATTTTACTATTATACTATTGCACTATTATACTATTACTATTCTATTACACTATTATACTATTCGTACTATTCATACTATTACAAATTCCCAAAAAAGAACAGTGCATGCATTGGGTCTGTGCAAACGGTTATTTCGTCGATGGGTGCAAGAAGCTGGAATGAAACTAACACGCGATAAGCAAACGGTAGGTAGAAAGGCTATTGTAGATAGCTTTGACAAAGATGTCATAAGGCGAGCTATATTAAAAATGCCACTCTTGCACATTATGCTGGGTCTCATGAAAAACTTTGTCAAAGTAATGGAGACAACAGATGAGGCTCTAAAATATCTCATCAGGAAATTTCCAAGACTGAGTGAAGCTAATATGTTTGTCCTCAAATTTCTTTGTGATGACGAGTTTCTTTGCGTGTTGCATGGGAAGGAAAAAGAAGCATGGGTAGCATTTAAGTCAGTGGTGGACAATTTTCTTGGAAACAACAAATCTAATAATTACAATGAAATTGTAGGAAATTTCCTTGTGAAGTATAAGAGTCTTGACTGAAACTCTTTGAAAATTCAATTTTTGGATTCTCATCTGGACTTCTTTACATCAAACTGTCGGTGATGAGCATGGTGGACCATTTCACCAGGACATTGCTGATATGGAGACAAGGTATTAAAGCAATTGGAGCTCTTCAATGCTGGCTGATTACTGTTGGACTGTGACAAGAGACACCTCATCGATTGACTACAAGAAGCAGGCAAAGAGAGCTCGAACTAAGTGTTGTAGCAACATATACAGCTTACCTAAAACAACAACATATAAACATGATGATTACATAAGACAGTATAACAATACAGACACATGGACTACATAAAGTGTTATAACAACATATATAGAGACGTTGATTACATAAGAAATTGTTAAACAACAAAGACACTGGATGAAACTAGAAACATACAGACAATATCATGAGCACAAGGAGGACTCCAGGCTGAATTAGTTGAAGAGATTTGATATTTTATTTGTATACCATCTCATAAATAATAATACATGAAATCATAATCTCGTAAGTTTTAAGTACACAATGTGGATGTCAGGATATCCACGGAACATCCACAGACAAGCTGTCTGACAGCACGCGTCCACTGACTGACTCAATCATTCAGTATGTTAGCGAACAACATAGACAGACAGGTCGCAACTATTCCACACAAACAGAACATCACACATCTAGAACAGAGGTGAATGGAACAGAACATCACACGTCTAGAACAGAGGTGAATAGAGCAGAACATCACACGTCTAGAACAGAGGTGAATGGAGCAGAACATCACACGTCTAGAACAGAGGTGAATAGAGCAGAACATCACACGTCTAGAACAGAGGTGAATGGAGCAGAACATCACACGTCTAGAACAGAGGTGAATGGAACAGAACATCACACGTCTAGAACAGAGGTGAATGGAGCAGAACATCACACATCTAGAACAGAGGTGAATGGAACAGAACATCACACGTCTAGAACAGAGGTGAATGGAGCAGAACATCACACATCTAGAACAGAGGTGAATGGAACAGAACATCACACGTCTAGAACAGAGGTGAATAGAGCAGAACATCACACGTCTAGAACAGAGGTGAATGGAGCAAAACATCACACGTCTAGAACAGAGGTGAATGGAACAGAACATCCTGGAACAGTCCAGCGGTTACACAACATCCGGGGAACCAGTGTTATCTGATCATGTGACTAGTGAGGTCAGGTGAATAAAGTGTACAACGTCATGTATCAAGTGTCTCATAATGATCATCAATTTACATAGAACATATCTGCCTGCCCAAAGCATTAAACATATGTATTACACATCACAACACATAAAACATATGTATTACACATCACAATACATCAAACATGTGTATTACACATCACAACACATCAAACATGTGTATTACACATCACAACACATCAAACATGTCTGTTACACACCACACATGTCTATTACACATCAAACATATCTAGCAAATCACCACACATCAAACATGTCTATTACACATCAAACATGCCTAGCAAATCACCATATATCAAACATGTCTATTACACATCAAACATGTATAACTCACACATCTGAGCATACACGTCTCGCTCCATTTATCCACAGACCTGGATATAATCATCCAATCACACCTGCGCACGCACACACACACACCCACACACACGAATACAGATATATATCAGCTGTACATTTTGATCTTGGAAATAATTACAACAAAAGGGCCATAGAAAAGTCCACTTCCTGGTGAGGAATGTCTGTCCAGTGTGAGTGTGTGCGTGCATGTGCATGTGAGTGTGTGTGCATGTGAGTGTGTGAGTGAGTAAGTGAGTTTGTGAGTGAGTGAGTTTGTGAGTGAGTGAGTGAGTTTGTGAGTGAGTGTGTGTGTGTTTATGCATGTGTGCATGCAGTTCGTGCATGCTGAAAAGAGAGAAGAATTAACTGTGGCCATGTCTGAAGTGAACTGCGTCCACACTGTCTTGATAGTCACTTGATCTGGGTCTCATGAACCAGCGGATCTCTGCCATGACAACCAGTGGATCCCTGCCACAACAACCAGTGGATCCCTGCCACAACAACCAGTGGATCCCTGCCACAACAACCAGTGGATCCCTGCCACAACAACCAGTGGATCCCTGCCATGTTAACCAGCAGATCCACCACCAAAAATGACAAATCCAGCGTGCACACATTGGGCTTGTCTATTGATTAGGATGGGATCCAATACTTGGGTCTCACAGATGACACGTGGGTCTCACAGATGACATGTGGGTCTCACAGATGACACATGGGTCTCAAAGATGACACATGGATCTCACAGATGACATCCAGGTCCAGATGATATCCAGGTCTCACAGGTGACATCCAGGTCTCATAGGCGACATCCAGGTCTCATAGGCGACATCCAGGTCTCACAGGCGACACATGGGTCTCACAGATGACATCCAGGTCTCACAGATGACATCCAGATCTCACAGTTGACATCCAGGTCTTTCGAATGACAAGCTGGACCAGGCAAGACTTCATGTCAGTAGTTTATAAGTAAAAATCACAGCCGCTTGTTCTGTAGAGCAGAAAACAACATTCCACTTGACATGATGACACAGATGACACATGATCAGGAGAAATCGTCATAACTAGAAAACTACTTTAATACAATTGGAGCAGAAATGGGCACCACATTCCAGAATGCCACAGCCTCGAATTATGACACCTTGACAGTTGTCCAGTGAGCAGCACCTGGCGCAACCACCTGGTTGTTGTGATTGAACAGCTGGCACTAGAGATGTGTCACGCAACAGATACATGCAACTAGCACACAAACAGAACAGCTAATATACAAACAGAGCCATAGCTAGTATATACCCAAGCATACAATTAGTATATAAACAACTATAGCTGGTACACTCACTCAAACAGAAACACACCTAGGTAGGTTACAGCTGTGACAGTTACAACCCAGTCACCAGACAGGTTACAGCTGTGACAGTTACAACCCACAGTCACCAGACAGGTTACAGCTGTGGCAGTTACAACCTACAGCCACTATGAAGGTTACAGCTGTGACAGTTACAACCCACAGCCACTATGAAGGTTACAGCTGTGACAGTTACAACCCACAGCCACCAGACAGGTTACAGCTGTGACAGTTACAACCCACAGCCACCAGACAGGTTACAGCTGTGACAGTTACAACCCACAGCCACCAGACAGGTTACAGCTGTGACAGTTACAACCCACAGTCACCAGACAGGTTACAGCTGTGACAGTTACAACCCACAGCCACCAGACAGGTTACAGCTGTGGCAGTTACAACCCACAGTCACCAGACAGGTTACAGCTGTGGCAGTTACAACCTACAGCCACTATGAAGGTTACAGCTGTGACAGTTACAACCCACAGCCACTATGAAGGTTACAGCTGTGACAGTTACAACCCACAGCCACCAGACAGGTTACAGCTGTGACAGTTACAACCCACAGTCACCAGACAGGTTACAGCTGTGACAGTTACAACCCACAGCCACCAGACAGGTTACAGTTGTGGCAGTTACAACCCACAGTCACCGGACAGGTTACAGCTGTGACAGTTACAACCCACAGCCGCTATGAAGGTTACAGCTGTGACAGTTACAACCCATAGTCACCAGACAGGTTACAGCTGTGACAGTTACAACCCACAGCCACCAGACAGGTTACAGCTGTAGCAGTTACAAACTTTTTTTCAAAATGGATGACTGCATCACTTGGACGGACGCCCTTTATCTGCTGGCAGCTGGTATTATTCTTTATCCAAGGAACACACACACACACACACACACACAAACACGGGGAGGGAGAGAGGGAAAGGTTAGAGAGGCGGGAGGAGTAAAGAACGGGAGAGGAGAGCAAGTTGAAAGAGAGAGAAAGAGAATAAACAGACCAGGAATATGCTGGTAAGATAACACAAACAAGAGAACAGAATGAACCAGACACTGGTGAATATGGTCAGTGGAGACGAATCCCTCAGCTAAACCTATCGCAGGGCTGTCAGTCCTCCACTTATTCTAGAATACGGCTTTACAACATGAGCTAGCCAGTTCGCTTCCTCGCCGGGTTGTCTGACCACAAAAGAAAACTGTGGTACTATCGGGTCCGCCAAATGTCTTGAACAAACAAATCCGTTGAAAAGTGCATTAGTGCAGTCACCTCAGGACCAAGAACTAATCGGCAACTGTCATTATCTGCTGGACGTTACCACCCGCCCTCCAGCCTGGCTAATATAACGTCTGCAATGTGTACATAAATTGTACAACTCGCTGAGTACACACACATGCCTGACTGGCTGGCAAGACGTTCTCTACCGCTACAGACAGCCCGGCTCATACCGTCACTTAACACAATCTCAGCCAGGAAAGTGGAGGGCGGTGGGGGGATAGAGACGTGAGAGGGAGACACCAGGGCGCACACCTGTGTGCCGCAGTCATGTGAAGGCGCCAGTCTGTCTGGCCTGGGCCGCCAGTTCAGCAACAGTTAGCGCACCTGGCAGAAGGGTGGGGGACCCGGGAGAGAGGGGGAGCCCGACTAACCAGGTTGTAAATACGCTAGCTGTGGGGGGCAGGCCAGGTCTGGAGCAATCTCACATGGCCAGTTAATCTGAACAAGTAGTGTTGTCTGGCGGGCTGGCTCTAAATATACTGGCTGCTGGGACTAAAAGGTCATTAACATTTGAACACGCTTAATTTGGATACCGAAGACACAAATACGCGGTTTATTGCCTGACATATTTGGTTGCATCTGGTCAGGAGCATTCTACAGAATTTATACAACAAGCTAAAATAATAATATAGAACATATAAATTCTGCAGAATTTATACAACAAGCTAAATAATAATATAGAACATATAAATTCCCACAAACATGTAAATTGTCTAAGACGGTCATTGCACAAAGCTGGCTTGTCTATACATGTATACAATTTAAATTACTGTGGGAATGTATGTGTTGTTTCAGCTCATAAATGCCTTTGAATATAAATGTTATAGACGAATTCTAAGAATATCTTGGATACAGAAAAGGACAAATACATCCATACAATTAAGAGCTGAATATTGAAGAAGGTTGGCAAGACGATAAAAGAAAGAAAATAGAAATATTTTGGTCACTTGAAACAGGACAGTTTGGAGAAAAGCGATTATGGATGGGTATAATGCCTGGGAAGAGAGGAAGAGGACGGCCAAAGAGAAGATGGGTGCAGGAAGTGGCGCATGGGTGTATCGACTTGGAAGAGGGACATCTTGCTTATGATCAGCGAGGTTCTGCAAAGGATATGCTACTGAATGAATGAATATTTCACTTGGATTTATCTTGCTGCTTTTGTCTGGCCAATGGGCAATTGGCAATCACACAATGGAAACACAGCTGCAGGCGATTAGGCAGCAGCAGACCACATTGCACTGGTGTTCATGAAATGGTATAAGTTTCGGTCATTCAAATAGCAATGGCAAATTACTGAACATAAACTTGCCTACAAATCACAAACAGGTTAAAATGCTGGGGTTGACTGCGACGTTGTCTAAAGAACATGCAACAAACTTGAGTTAATGTGGTATGACTTCTGCAGAATGCACCTGAGAAGATGTGAAATAAGCCAGGCAATCAATCGTAAAAATGTATTCTTTGAGTCATCCTTATTCAAATTCACTACAGGAGAACGTTTGGAATATTGTCCAATGTTTGAGGGGCCCACTTCATTGCTGGCCCTTAGGCAAGCCCCTGCCCGGTCAGCCATCCACTTAATGTAACTGTGAAGGGGAGAATGTTAGACAGGCCTGCGTGCCCAATTCTTAGCCCTATGAAAATTAAGTTGCTTCTTTGGTTTGCTCACGTGAAAGATGTTCGATGCTGATGGGTATGTGGAGAAAAACCACTGGCCACCTCACTCAGTATGCCATGAAACAAGTTGAATTCCATGCCCCGAGGGGCATTCTTGTCTGTGCCAGTTTAGACTTGTATACACAAATATTTGTTGCAGAATCACTGAAGCAACTAAGACAGTGGTAATGTAATATAACACACAGATAAAGTAATATCTCACACAGATAAAGTAATATCTCACACAGATAAAGTAATATCTCACACAGATATAGTAATATCACACAGATATAGTAATATCACACAGATATAGTAATATCACACAGATATAGTAATATGACACATCAAGTAATAAGTCACACAGATCAAGTAATATCTCAGTTTAAATAAAAGATCCTTACCTTGAAGAATATATTTATTTATTGCGAAGGTGGTCGAATATCACAATCCACTCTTTTTAATACTGAATCATCTGAGAATGACAACCGACGGACAGGAACCTGTCAGATAAAGACAAGTTAATTCACTATGTTTGCTTCAGGCAACAAACATTCTTACCTGCAAACATTATACATCTATAGAATCAGCATTAACCTATACAGTAATCACAATTATCATATCTATCTATATCCATCCATCCAAATGGCTAGATCCCCATCCATCTCCCTCCCTCCAAAACACCCACCCATATATATCATCGTGTGCCATGCCGATTAGTGTGGGCGGTCATGTTTCGCCATCTCACATGATCACCAGTCGTGGATCAGCTCCATGTTCTTGTCTTGACCATACAACATGAGCAAACCATCCAGGTATTTACTTCTCTGCCTTCCCCTTGTTCTCTTCCCTTAATCTTGTCAGTTGTCACCTAGTTCTCCAATTTATTTCTCTTCATAATATGTCCGAAAAATAATGTTGACTGTCTACGTCTAATTTCTCTATTCACAGTATGATTTTCATTTGTTTCTTGTAGGACTTGGTCATTCGTGTTTCTGTCTGTCATGGTAGTCTTTGCATTTTCCTCAGAAACCACATTTCCACAGCCATCAGATGTTTTTCAGCTTGTCTGCTCATTGTCCATGCTTCACATCCATACAAAAGTACAGGTTCTATGTAGTACCTCAACACTTTCTCATTGCAAATTACATCTTTTTATTGGTCAGTATGCTTTCCATCTTGTAAAAAGATGCCTTCATCATGGCGATTCTTATAATTTCTTCAAGACATCTCCCATCAGATTATGACTGTTCCAAGATAATTGTACCGATTCACTTGTTTAAGAACATTCCCATTTACTTATATATTACTTTGTATTTCCTTCTTCCTAGAGACAACCATAATCTGTCTTCTTACAATTTAATTCTAACCCTAATTATTCACTGTGTGCAACAACCGCATCTACTAAATGTTGTAGATCCTACTCAATGTCTGCAATCAAGACTGTATCATCTGCATATCTAATAGTATTGACGTTACATCCCCCAATGGTGATTCCTTTCATATCTTGTACATTTCTGAAAATGTGTCCACTGTACAGGGAAGTCTCAAGTGGAGACAAACATCCCTGTCACACACCTCTTTTAATAGGCTGATACTGACCTACTTCATTATGAATCTTTATGGTAGCTTTACTGGACTTGAAGACCAATAAACGAGGACAATGAAATATTTTGGACCAGTAAAAAACCAAAGTCAAGACAAGATCATCACGGAGGGAAGTACACCAGCGGGTGGAACCTTGCCTGTCTTCATAATGAGAAGTTTTGTGAATACAGTAATCAAGCACTGTCAGATGATATTGACTGTCACTATAAGACTTAGACAACACAGACTAACAGACAACACAGACAGACGACTCACATGAAAGACACCACAAGCAGGGCTACATGAGTGCCACACCTGTTGGGAGACGTGTTAAATGAGGTGCTACATGTGACATCATGCTACACATGTGACATGGGAGAGGTGCTACATGTGACAAAGAAGCTTCATGTGACCTCAGCTGTGCTACATGTGACATGGTGAAATAATACTAATGACATACCTGCGTGGAGACTGTGTTGTCTATAGACTTCTCTGAAAGTGGCTCTCTCGTGGAGTTGTCTGTTGGTAGTTTGGGCCTCCACGGAGAATAATTTGTTGGTGAGCTGTCTACGGTACTGTCCAACTGCAGTTCCAGGTCTAGAATATAATCTATGACATTCTGAATGAGGACAGTGCCATCAATATTGCCCTCCTCATTGCGGGGAACTTCTGGTAGCATGTCCAGCAGCTGTCGGAAACATTCCTGTCAGGATTGAAAATGATTGATCTGTCATGTGACACACGATATAGACTAGACTAGTGATTGCGTATGCTGGCATGGAAATACATAACATACCTGCATACCATTCATTTACTCCTACACAACATACCAAAGTGACAAACAAACCTACAGAATATACCAAAGTGACAGACATCTCTACAGAACATACCAAAGTAACAAACAACCGTACAGAACATACCAAAGTCACAAACAACCGTACAGAACATACCAAAGAGACAAACAACCGTACAGAACATACCAAAGTCACAAACAACCCAACAGAACATACCAAAGTGACAAGCAGCCCTACACAATATACTAAAGTGACAAGCAACCCAACACAACATACCAAAGTGACAAACAAACAACCCTACACAACATACCAAAGTGACAAACAACCGTACAGAACATACCAAAGTCACAAACAACCCAACAGAACATACCAAAGTGACAAACAACCCTACACAACATACCAAAGTGACAAACAACCCTACACAACATACCAAAGTGACAAACAACCCTACACAACATACCAAAGTGACAAACAACCCTACACAACATACCAAAGTGACAAACAACCCTACACAACATACCAAAGTGACAAACAACCCTACACAACATACCAAAGTGACAAACAACCCTACACAACATACCAAAGTGACAAACAACCCTACACAACATACCAAAGTGACAAACAACCCTACACAACATACCAAAGTCACAAACAACCCAACAGAACATACCAAAGTGACAAACAACCCTACACAACATACCAAAGTGACAAACAACCCTACACAACATACCAAAGTTACAAACAACCCTACACAACATACCAAAGTCACAAACAACCCTACACAACATACCAAAGTGACAAACAACCCTACACAACATACCAAAGTGACAAACAACCCTACACAACATACCAAAGTCACAAACAACCCTACACAACATACCAAAGTCACAAACAACCCTACACAACATACCAAAGTGACAAACAACCCTACACAACATACCAAAGTCACAAACAACCCTACACAACATACCAAAGTGACAAACAACCCTACACAACATACCAAAGTGACAAACAACCCTACACAACATACCAAAGTCACAAACAACCCTACACAACATACCAAAGTCACAAACAACCCTACACAACGTACTGAAGGACAGAAAAAAAATACATAACATTCCAGTGTGACAAATAATCCTACAGAACAGACTGTCACACAGGCACTAAACTCAATAACATGAAATACTTTTTTAAAGTTAGTTACAAGCCCTTTTCTTTACAGGATGTTGCAATCAACCCCTGCATTTATCAACTGTTCTTATGATTAACTGGACAATGCTAGCTACTAGCTATGTAGTTTGCCATTGCTTTCTGATAGGCTGACACCTCATGCCATCAAAATCACCCACAGCTGGTTTTTAAACCCTCAACTGTGTGACCAGGAATTATGATACTGCATCTCAAGGTCGCCTAAGCCACAACAGCTGGTTACTACTGGTACACTTATATATTGACCTTTGTGTGACACCATACATGTATTCATGATAATCACAGTATTGATCCTCATGTTACACCATACATGTACATTTTAATCCCAGTGCTGACTTTCGAGAGACACCACACATATCTTACATTACAATCTCAACATACACACTTCTGTAACCTTAGTCTTTCCGTAATGACCCTCATGTCACACCATAGATTTCTAACATTAAAATGTCAATTTATATCGGTACTGACACTCACGTTACACCATAGATTTCTAACATTACAATATATATATATATATATATATATATATATATATATATATATATATATATATATATATATATATATATATAGGAGAATATACAAGAAAAAGAGTGTTGAAGTGCTACATAAAACCTATACTTTTATATGGATGTGAATCGTAGGCAATGAATAGCCAAGCTGAAAAACATCTGACGGCTGTGGAAATGTGGTTTCTGAGGAAAATGCAAAAAATACCATGGACAGCCAGAAAGACCAATGAACAAGTCCTTCAAGAAACAAATGAAGATCGTAAACTGATTAGAGACATTAGACGCAGACAGTCAAAATTTATTGGGCATGTTATGAGAAGAAATGAATTAGAGAACTTGGTGACAACTGGCAAGATCGAGGGGAACAGACCAAGGGGAAGACCAAGAAGTAAACACCTGGATGGCTTGGCCACGTGGCATGGTTGAGACAGAAACACGGAGCTGATCCACGACTCTGGTGATCAAGTGAGATGGCAAAACATGACCGCCCACGCTTATCGGCATGGCACATGATGAATGGATATACACACAACCGTGTATGTGTATATATATATATATCAGTACTGACTCAAGTTACCCAGCTGTCCAATAATTGAATTAAATGTGAAATGTGTATATGTATATGACTTTACAAAAAATTAAGTTGCATGTCCTTCACAGGACGTAGCAGTCAACCCCAGCATTTTCGCTGTTCGTGATTCCTGGGCAAATTTTACGTTCAGTAGTTTGCCATTGCTTTCTGAACGACCGGCCCCTATACCTTTTTCGAAAAAACCAGCACCGCTGTGTTTCGAAAACCGCGTTCGCAAGCCCTTAGCCACAGAGCCCGGTGTATGTGACTACTTATACCCATACCCTGTATTATAATATATTATGTTTACTGTAATAGTTACTAACTATATGATACTAACTAGTAGTAGTAGTATACCTTGTTACTGTATTATGAATTGTGTTTACTATACGATTCTAGTTAGTACACCTACCTTCATCTCCTCGCTGACTGGTAATTTTTCCCCACGAAAGTCAATTCTGGTTTTCATGATCAGACAACTGGATTTCTTCCTGACTGCTAAAATGCTGCTTGTGCTAGATCTGTGTCGTGTTGGAGCAACCACCTTCATGCTGGCCTTGATGAGACGATACAACGATTGTTGTTAAGAGTTGATGATAAAACTGATCTGTAGCAAGCGTTGCTGCAATGGAATGACCAGTCGAAGATGGGCAATAATTGAAGAGAACTCACACAGTAGACAGATGAAGGTGTATTATATTATACACGTGACGCTCCGGCCATTAGAGAAACATTTACAATCCACAAGATATGGCCGTGCCAACGGTCGAAGATCTGGAGCTGTTGGTACGACTACAACAAATATTAACCACAAAACGTACTATCACACCGACTCACAACATTCACTTGTGACTGAACTACAAGCCCGGTTGCTGTCTGACGATTATATTTACTCCAGGCATTCCCGCACGAGTCACGTGTTGTCAGCCAGGCCCCGCCCCACAACCAGGCCAAGCGTGAGGGCTGTGAGAGATGAGGCTGCTCTAGCCCCTCCTACACAACCCGTCCCTCCACGGCTGGCTAACCCACTTTCCCACGATCTGCACTCCTTTCATTCTCTCTCAAACAGCATCAACGACAAACTCCGGACCTTGTGCAAACATTTTTTTATTCAAGGGAAATACCTGTACAGCTGTTTAGGGGCCTTTATTCTAGGTCCTTTGGCAGTCGAGCTCTGTTCACGGTTGGGGCACACACACCTCGCACCTGTGTGGTCCTTTGTGTGACCAACAATCCAGGTTGTGACACGTGATATAAATGTATGCCTGCGGTGACCTGTCCTGCCCGAGCTCCAGACAGGCTGGCGCCGACACTGTGACGTCACAGCCAGTTTGTAGTGGGGGGACTGTTGTTTGAATGCCGACCGGTTCTGAGACCAGACACTCCGACCGTCTCGCGCTGCTTGGGGGTAGCCTGGGGGTTCCATAAATAGTGGTGACCTAACTTTATAACCAGGAGTTTAAATAGCGTGTCCTCTATCTGTCACCCCTACCTGTACATAACCTGGCTGTCACGCACCTGGGCATTATTAGCTACTTTATTCCCTGATTCTTTCTTGCTTATTCTTCCTTAACATACCGTTCATCCCCCTTTGTTTGCATATCCTATTTACAGGACATCGCTGTCAACACCAGCACTGCTGTTTGATGTCTTCTATCCCTCTTGGGTATATTAAATATATAACACATATTTACGCATTCAGGTTGGTATATAATGTTATACAGATATCGTTTTTTATCGTATAGTTTTGTAATGTATATATAATGCGGCGGTGGCATCTATGACTCGGTGTGTGTGAACGCTGTGTCTCAAGTCCTCGACAGACCGGGTCTGAGATTCGAGATTTTCACAATCCCCTAGTCACAGACTGCGGTGTCGAATCTCCGACGCAGTGCCACAATTACCCGATAGGTCGGGTCGGAGGTCGAAACCTGTCGTTTGGAAACAAATCCATCCATCCATCATGTGCCATGCCGGTAAGCGTGGGCGATCATGTTCTGCCATCTCACTCGATCACCAGTGTCGTGGAACAGCTCAGTGTTCCTGTCTCGACCATGCCACAATGCCAAGCCATCCAGGTACTTGCTTCTAGGTCTTCCCCTTGGTCTGTTCCCCTCGATCTTACCAGTTGTCACCAAGTTCTCCAATTCATTTCTTCTCATAACATGCCCAAAAAAGTGTGACTGTCTACGTCTAATGTCTCTAATCAGTTTACGATCTTCATTTGTTTCTTGAAGGACTTGTTCATTGGTCTTCTTCTTCTTCTTCGTTCGTCCGGAGTTTTTTTTCGGATGTGATTGCGTTGTGCCTGTTTACAGCAGAGCTGCGTTCTTGCGCCATTAGGCCGACACATCCGACTTCTGCGGGCATTTGTTGACCGGGTTAACCTTCCCGGGGGTTTCTTAGGACGTTTGACTCTCACTGTTGTGGTGTTATCTCCCATCCTAGCAGGCCCATATAGAACAGCCAAAGACATCCTGGTCAGCCCTCAAGGGAAGGCAGGGGCAGACCATGGGCATTCCCCGCCATCCAAGGAGGCTTCCATACTTGCAGAGCCAACACACAGCGCTCTGGTACTGGGCTCACCCAAGGAATCGTCACGTCCTGCACATGGCTGCTTAGCCTCACTTCCGTATATTGGGCCTTCCGTTCACTATAGGCTGTTCTTCCGGAAACCAGAAGAATGCAGTGTGCAGATGACATCCACACAGTGAGCTTTCGATTCGGACTTTCCGCACAATGGATTTGCTATCCGAGCAATATTCCATTTCGTGCCACTAGGACACTTTTTCCACCTTTTTTTGAAAGCCCACACAGTGAGCTTTTGATTCGGACTTTCCACATAATGGATTTGCTATCCAAGCAATATTCCATTTCATGCCACTAGGACACTTTTCCACCTTTTTTGAAGCCCACACAGTGAGCTTTTGATTCGGACTTTCCACGTAATGGATTTGCTATCCAAGCAACATTCCATTTCATGACTCTGGGAGGCTTTTCTAACCGACATACTTGTGGTATGAAGTGTGGCAGTCTGAATACTTCTTCATACACCTTTAAATGTCAACCTGTATGTAGTTAAAGTAAGCTACGGTCAACTTGAGCTTGTTGATATCTCCATAGAGCTTGTCCTCAAATGAAGCAGGTGTGGGCCAAAATATCTTTCTCTGTTCTGCATATATTGGGCAATCCTGAAGCAAATGTTTTGCTGTCATTTTTCCAGTTCGACAATTACATTCATCGGTATCTCCTATCTTTAGTTTATTGAACAAGTGGTATTTCAGCCTGTTATGTCCTGTGCGGAGTCTGAAGATTGCTACTTGTTCTCTTCTGTCGAGTTTGTAATATGCATCATCCTTCTGGTGGCCTGGATGCTCTGATTCCCATTTGGTTTTATAGGTGCTTTTTATCAACCTCTTTGCCTCATTATAGGTTATGTCTATGTCAGGCTGTGGTAGTCGTCCGCCCTCTTTTGCCAGTCTGTCAGCCTCTTCATTTCCAGGTATACTGCAATGTGATGGGATCCACTGTATTACAACTTTTTTGGATTTCTGGCATAGACCATGGAGTGCTGCTCTTAGGTCAGCTATTTCTGTGCTGTTATTGCTCTTCAGTATTGAGACAGCTGACTTTGCATCTGTGAAGATAGCTATTTGCTTCTCTTTATTTTCCTCCATCAAGAGCATTTCTGCTGCAGTTTTCAGAGCCTCTACCTCCGCTTTGAAGTTACTTGAAAACTTTCCAGTTGCCACTGAATGTGTTTTTTTCACTCCATTTTTTAAATTTAGGAGAATTCCCCCTCCTCCATACTCTATTGAATTTTTGGCTGATCCATCTGTATATGCATGGGTCCAATTGCTGCTTGGGTAATGATCTTTTATGTAGTTTAGGGTTATTTCTCTTCTTTCGGTTTCATGCTGGGTGTTCTTTTTCTCAATACCAGGAATGTTTTCTATCATCTCAGGCAGTTGCTGCTGTCTCCAAGCTGGGAACTTGTCTGCATTGTAAATAGGTTTGACTGTTGATATGTTAAGTAAGGGATCTGCCCTAATCTTTCGTTTTGCAGTTTCTACAAAGTTGCTACGCTTCAGTCGTCCCTTTCCAAAACCACTAAACCTTTTATACATAGGGTGGTCTGTCAATCTTCTAAATTTTTCTGCTTGTTGCTGGGCTCTGCTATCTCTTCTATCCTGCATTGGTTGTAAACAAGTGATCTTTTCAAGTTCATTAATAGGCGTTGTCTTCAGGCTTCCAGTTATGATTCGCATTCCTTGATTTTGGACTCTACTTATTTTGTTAAAGTTTGACTTAGCTGCTGTTGCCCAAGCCGCAATGCCATATTCCAGTACTGGCCTCACCCGTCCAGTATATAACTTCTTGAGAACGTTCTCATCTGCTCCCCACGTTGTACCAGCAAGCTTTTTCATGATTGCCATTCTTTGACTTGCTCTTGTTCGATTTTTCTCAACCTGTGTTTTCCATGTCAGGCGACGATCAAAGGTGACTCAG
>JACEFZ010024684.1:0-22716 GCA_014155875.1 Cepaea nemoralis | reverse complement strand
CCCCCGCCTCATGTCCAAGGTGAATACAGTGTCCTGCGTCCATCTTCGTTGGGATCGACCTCTGCCTCATCTGCCAGGAACCCTACCCTCCATCACTGTTCTCTCCTAGCCACTGTAACGCTTGATATGGCCAAACCATTTAAATTTCCGAAACGTGATACTTTTTATTAGCTGGTTTTCACGATGTTTAGATCACTTAAAATGTGAATATTTGTCTTTGTTCTTCGGTGCACGATATGCGCGTGTGGCTGAGCTGTCCTTAGTAGCGCCGTCAGATTTATTGCCGTCATTTCTGCTACCCGTACTCGCTTTACCGATGTTCTCTTCACCGGTTAGGGTAACAACAACAATAATAGTAATAATAATAGTAACAATAATAATAAAAGAAATAATAAAGTAATAATAATAATAATAATAATAATAATAACAATAGTAGTAGTAGTAGCAGCAGCAGCAGCAGTAGTAGTAGTAGTAGTAGTAGTAGTAGTAGTAGTAGTAGTAGTAGTAGTAGTAGTAGTAGTAGTAGTAGTAATAGTAGTAGTAATAGTAGTAGTAGTAGTACAGTAGTAGTAGTAGTAGTAGTAGTAGTAGTAGTAGTAGTAGTAGTAGTAGTAGTAGTAGTAGTAGTAGTAGTAGTAGTAGTAGTAGTAGTAGTAGTAGTAGTACAATAATAATAACAATAATAATAGTAATAATAATAATAATAATAATAGTAATAGTAATAATAAAAGTAACAGTAATAATAATAGTAATACTAATACTAATAATAACAGTAGCCAAGATAAATAGTCCCATGGCAGATACCTGCCGACGGTAGCACAACTACAGTTCGGACAGGCCTTGAGATAGGGACCAGACTAAGAGAGACACAACCTGCTGCTCTGCAGGTAGACTGCGGATGGCAGTCAAAATTTAAAATCAGGCGCACGTAGCCACAAACTTGGTTCGGACACTTACACTAAGCCCTTCAGCTGAACGCCTCTAACCTACAACCCTTGAATGAGAGAGCCGGGCGGAGACTCACCTACCGTAAAACGGAGGTGAGGTGCTTCAGCACGCTACATGCTTAGTTCAGATACTGCCGTATGGGTGTGAAATACTGTGTCTGTTTTGTTTGTTTGTTTGTTTGTTTGTTTGTTTGTTTGTTGCAATGTTTGAATTGTGAAAGACGCGATGTGCGAGGCATCTGAAAAGAACGTACTTTGATATTACTATAGCCTTCTTGGCAGAAAAAATAAAAACGAAGACAAATATTTTACTCAAATGCAACATAAAAGTGAATTTAACCAATTTGACAACGGTAAGTGTGTGTGAGAATTTCGGTACTTAATAACAGCAGGTGGAAGAGGCATTAAGGAGGTTAAAAGTAGAATAACCGAAACAAACACAGCATTTCATAAGATGAAAACATATTCCCTGCAATTTATCTTTGTCAATCGAGACGAAGAAACGTATTTTTGAGAGCTATTTAGAACCAATCGTGATATACGGAAGTCAGTCATGGACAATTAGCAGACAAGTGAGGAAATGGATGGAAGCAGCTGAGATGTGGTTTTATAGAAGAATCATGAGAACACCATGGACAGGTAGGAAGAACAATAAAGACATCGTAAAAGAAGTTAACTCACAAAGATAACTGGTTACTTTGTGATGACGTTCTTACCAATTTTAGAATAGTGGTTCTCAACCGGTGGGGAATTCGTGGGAAATTAACATTATTTGAAGACTGCGTTAATACAAGAACCGATTACATTCCCTCCATACTTTACGGTTCTGTACTTCTCGTCCTTCTGAAATTCATTTTACAACGTAAGTAGACCCGCAAATCACGTTTCACGTAGACGTCTAGACTTGTTCTAGTATGTGTTATTAAATTTAGCTTCCATTTTTACGAATACTGTGTAATGATATCACAGAAGGGGAAAATTCGAACACAGACAAACAACGGGTAGGCAACGACACAAGTGGGAAAATAACGTAGAAATTTGGTCGAAACAGCAGTCGTCTTTTTCTTCCGCTCTTTATCTTCCATTTGAACAAGAGCCCTTACCCACCTCACGCCAAGCCCTTCTATCTTTCGTTATCTCCCGCAGCTTCTTACGTGTCCTCCCAATATTCTCTCCCTCTAATCCCCTTCTCAGTGTGTTTCAGGTCTCCAGCTATTTTGCATATCCACATTTTAACTTCCTCGTTAGTTCTCGGGTATTTCTAATGGGCTCTGACTTCAGCAGCCCTGGTATTGCTATTATCAAAATCTACTTGTTTATGTTTCCTTTCTTCAATTTTTAACTGATTCAATGCCGAAGGATAGTATATCGCCATATGTGATCTCTCATTTGGACAGAATGACGATATATTGCCAAACTAGTGTCATCGTCTGTTGTTGTTGTTGTTTGTTTTTTTTTTAATTATTTTATTTTGATATCTTCCATAATGTCAATGTTCTGTGAACGGAAATTTACATTATAATACTTGCTCATTTGAGTATACGCAATGTATGGTTCAAACCTACTTTTTGTTTTGCACTGAATCATTTCAGAGGCTTGGACGTTGTCCGCACTTAGTGATTATATTTCCTTTTTTCCGGGGACTTCTACACACATTGGTTCCAACTACTTTTATCCTTCTGGAGGCAATCATCAATACTCACCTTTTCTACTCCCTGTTGCATGCGCTGGTAGATATTAGAAACTGGCCATAAAATGTTCCTTAGTTTCTGACTTTCTGAGACATTCTGCGTGAGAATGGCGGTGGCAGCAGTAACAGAGGCATTCCGGTGGTTAGAGGAGACCACTGCAACACACATTTTATGCATTACCGGTACAAGGAATATGCTTAGTAAGGTGGAGAAAGGAATGTTTCGTGTGGAATGGCTTACCTCGCTTCAGAGGTCATAGATTGTTAGAATTGTATGGATGTTTTGCTCTGGCCATGCGGGAGTGCGGGAGAATGAAAAGGCTGATAGACTAGCAGGGAATGCACCTCTTTGTGGTAGATGCCCCATAGAGAAGGGCGAGGTGATCGTTCGTCTGTTGGACCAGGTGGAGAAGGCGTGGGAACAGATTGAGAACCTGTATGTGGGAAGGATGAGATTGCGGGGGATTGGCAGGGGTTCTAGAAGAATCTCAAAACTGAGAGGGAAGACCAGGTCACATTTCAATCAGATAGCGGTAGGAACGATTAGTAGTGCCACTCTTCGCTGGTGTTGAACGAGAAGACGGAGCGCGTATGGTCTTGTCCTGAGTGTAGTGATGTCAGTCCTTAGCTCAACTCAACTCAACTCAACTCAGCTCAGCTAAACTTGCTTTCTGGGGTATCCTGCATTGTATTGATAACCACGTTTATATGGTTATATTTCTTTTAGCAGACTAAGAGATATGGGATGATTAATCTCTTAGCGATTCCCCGTATCTGCCATAGTGTTATATATCGCTATATATATCGCTATATATCGCTATATATATATATCGCTAAATGTTGTCATTATGTAATAATATAACAACTTGTCTGCTACTATAATAATAACTTTAAAGTCATAACCATGACACACCCCTACTTCCCTTTTCTCGCCATCCATTTATGTTTGGTCCAGACCTTCTTTCTGTTTTGCAATGAATCAGTTAATTTTATCTATCAGATACCGAAGCAAAGTACCAGAACAGGTCCAATCTCTCATTTTTCCGGTATTGATTTTTACACTGTTCAAACAAACGAAAACAAATCTGTTTGTTGACGGAACAAACCTAATCAATGTAGGCGTGGCACATAACCCATTAACCGACATGTGCTATATGACAGTACACAAAGGCCTTATCATTCATTGTCCGTTTTTGTTATTGTCCGACTGACAACAGAGAGTACCAGGGTCTGCGTGTGTTTGTTTACTTGTCTGCTGTGGACAAATTATTTTGACATAATCTCGAGTATTCTGTTGTTTCTGTGGCTCCGGGATTTGTGAAACGCATTTTCTCTATTCTCTGACAAACTGAGTCGAGAGTTCAAAATCATCCCTGGGATATTTGGAAACAGATCGCTTCGCGTTGATTACGATTGTATGAGGCGTCAGCCATTAGGAAAGTAATGGCAAACTAGTGCACGTTAAATTGTGTAGTACATAACAAACATCAGATGAATGCTGGGGTTGATTGTAACGTCATGTATGGGATATATAGCTAACTCTGTTGTGTTTTACTCTTTGTGCTGGTCTGTCTGTCTGCCTGATATTTTATCTCTGTCTGTCTGTCTGTCTGTCTGTCTGTCTGTCTGTCTGTCTGTCTGTCTGTCTGTCTGTCTGTCTGTCTGTCTGTTTGTCTGTCTGTCTGTCTGAATGGGCCGAATGTAAGACGGGCCTGCGCGCCCAATTTGTGACCCTAATAAAGTTGATTTGATTTTATTTGATTTTCACCCATGTAACCATCCACTCACCTATCTATTCATCCATCGATCTTGCCATCCATTTACCCACCCATCTATCAAGCTTCCCATTCATCAACCCATTCACTGTTCTTCCCATCCACCCATCAATCGTCCCATCCATCCACTCTTCCACGAATACTCCCATCAATCAACCCATTCACCAATCTTCCCATCCACCCACCCTACATAAATCTTCCTAATTCATCCACCACTCATCCATCCATCCACCCACCCACCCATCCATCCATCGATCCATTCAACCACTTACCCATCTACCCACTCACCCGCCCACCCACCCACACTACCACCTAAATTCCCCAATAACCCTGACTTTGAACTGCAATGACCTCACGCTGTCTCTCACAACAGTGATTATCCTGGACTAACCTTGACATTCAGACACCTACATTGTCCATAAACTTCTGCCCAATAGCAAAAACAAACCTGGCAGATATATCAGCTTCCCTGGCCAGGGCGATAGTCAAAACAAGCCAAAACCATTCCCCAGCAGAAAATAAATATCGATCTCCTAAAGTTGTTGTTTCCGTGCCTTCCCTCACCTGTTTACAACGAGGTCATCACCCGAACAGCCGTGTGGTCTAGTTGACATTTTGATAATTAATTATAGATTAGCCGCTGATCGAAACTCGGGGGAAATCGATCGGCAAATCGGTCAGAGCGCAATAACCTAGCGTAGCCACAACATCCCGGTCCAGCGCGTGTGGAGTTTGGGTGAGTTTGGGGGACGGGTGGAAGGGGATCAGTGTATAATGGCAGGAAATGGAAGCACTCACGATTGTCGTGTATGGAGAGTGGATCGGGTTGCTATCTGCACGTTGTATGCACATGCGCAGTTGGTGAGGGAAGTTGGTGATGAGCGGGGCTGGATGTTATGTAGTCTATGTTATGATCGTTAACCGATGCTGTTATGATGGTTTGGGAGCTGCGGTAGAGCAGTGGCGAGTATGTTTTGTCCTGCCGGCCCGGAGGTCACGCGTTCGAATTCCCCTTCGAGGTGGCGGATATTATTTTTCCGCTGACCTCGACTTGCAGGTCCGTCAATCTTAAAATGTGTACCGTGAAATATAGTCCGGCAGCGTCATATTAAACAAGTAACCCATCCAGGCCGAGCTCCCTGGCGAAGGCGTTCTCCATAATCTCGTATATCTACGTGAGGAACAGAACTGCACGAGATTCGACAGCAGGTCGCCTCGCGTTGGTTACTTACGGGGTACGTGAGCCGGTCACTCAAAAAGCAATGGCAAACTACTGAGTGTAATCTTGCCAAGAACATCAACAACAGCTTTAAAATGATGGTGTTGACAGCAATGTCCTGTTGAAAAATAAATAACAAACCCATCCAGTGTCAGCCAATTCGACGAAATATATGTCGATAGCACTATAAGCCGGCGCGGTGGCTTGGGGGCAGTGAACACACTTCACAATTTCTCGACGTACCTAGTCGATATCTTGGACGTATGATCACAGAAGATGGTAGACTGGACAGAGACATCGAACTCAGATGTCAAATAGCAAGTGCACTTACATATCAACTATCACCCTTACTGAACTTTCAAATATACCCATGTCCGCTAAACGACAGATAGTAAACAGCATATTCACACCAACCTTATGCTACTAATCTCAAACTTGGACATTATCCAAATCACACTTTCGCATAATCAACACCTGTGAGATCAGATGCCCGAGGAGAGCTGCCAACTTAACAATCCGAGACCGAGTAAGAAATGCTGTTATCAGACAGATAGTGGGATCAACACCTTGTGCCACATTTATTGAAAGACAGAAGATCAAGTTGTTTGGCCATCTTGTTAGAGTGTAACACCAGCAACTACCAGCAGTGGCCCTACATCAAAGGTAATCTGCGTCAACAGCAAGAGGACGCCCGAGGAGACAGACATGAAAGAGTTTTGTACTAATCACACGGAATGACACCATCCAGTGCCACCCGTCGGGCGCTGGAGCACAATTATTCCTCCCCACGACGCTTGATGGCAAAAAGTGGAAGTTGATGATGATGAAGACCGAGTCGAGCATTCGAAATCAGCCGCAGATGATTTGCAAGCAGACCACCTATCGCTGATTTCAATGGTATGCCCGTCTATTGTTCAGAACGCAATGGCAAACTACTGAACGTAAATATTGCCTAGTTAATCATACACATAAAAAAGCTGAGGTTGATTACGACGTCAGTAACTACTGTACATCGATACATCTAAAGGAGGGTAAATAGAGCCGTTAACTTTTTCTTTAAAACAGGACTCGTGCTATGAAAATAGGGTCCATTACTTACTGTTACTTATGAAGATATCCAAACAGAGAGCTCGTGAATACTGGCATCCTTCCAGCTTCACAGACGATAGTTTGTTACATTGTGCTTAAAATAACAAAAAGGCCTAATACTCGCATCATCTCCACAGCACAAATCATGGGCTGAATTGTAGAGACCATGTGTTGCCCATGCAGCATGATCCATCTCTCGGTCTGCCTAGTTTACTCCAGAGATAAGGTAACACCAATTATATCTGAATATATAGCTTTCAATATATGTATGTTGTCTTGTGCGTCCTCTAATCCCTGCTTCTTTCCTCTACTTCTAAGAGCGCGAAACAATACATGTGTGTTTATTTACGTTCAGTAGTTTGCCATTCATTTCTGAATAAGACGCCAATGTTTAAGTCCAACTGACCCGTGTACGGAACGAACCCATTGCCCCGCTATCAGCCCTGAGTTAGTTTAAGTGCGGAGGCAATATACACCTCGGCCACGCTGATCCTTACGAAAGAGTGGAAGATCTGAAATATGGATAGACAGATAGTCTGTCAGGCGTGCGGACGGACATGTAGATAGACAGGAAGACAAGTAGGCACATAGGTAGGTGGACGGGCAGGTATGTAGGCAGGTAAGTATGCAGGTAGGTAGATAGATAGCTATGTAGGTAGGTAGTAATATAAAACACATATGAACAGCTGGATCGACTTTTCTGTAAAGACAACTTATTAAAAAAGTGCTAGCAACGCTCCAGATAATTTAATGAATATTTTCCACACAGGTCAACATCCTCCGACGATCTCATTACATAAGCCAACGATCTCAAGGACACGAGAGTAAAGTTCAACAGTTGAGAATTCGGGGATGTTATCTAACCATTTAGAGAGGTATTTTTCACTGATGACTTTCTGTCTTTAGTTACAGAAAACCCCCTGTAGAATGTTAAGCTATTATCTCTGTTGATCCCTTGACACGGATGTTTCATACTTATTTGTTTACTTGCAGGTTAAGTCAATATAGCAATTTCTCTTTGGACTATGGAAGTAATATCTAGATCCAAGACACGTTACCCAAGTTATGGAGGTAGGCAAACTGCTGATCAATGTAGAGTGGTCTGGGCTCGGTACCCGTCAAAGGTGGATTATTTTTTCAGTTGACCAGTATGGCTAGCGGGACCGACCTAGTTTAATAAAGCTGGGGGTCATACAGAAGACCCAAAACAATGTATTCCCTTGGTGAATTTCAACACAGAAATCACATACAATGTGTTGCACGATTTACTGCAGAGCACACTTCGCTGGGGGATACAGATTCTCCACATTTGAACAATACCTGTGACTATGTGTTTTAATTGTTTCAGCTCAAGTATTATTCATGTATTCACTTCATTTGATATATCACTCTGCAGTGTGCACTTGACGAGATGCAACGAAGTATGCCAGGCAGTAAATCGTGCGACATATTGTGCGTGACTTCAATGTGTAAATGTATAGCAGGCTCTTTGGAGAACGTCTCTCACACCAGGACTCACCGAAAGACTCTCGGCCCCTTGCTTATTCCCCTGCCTCGTGCCTTGTTATGCCCAGTGTATCTTCCATTCCTCCATGTCCATCTTCGTGTTGATAAACACACAGGTATTGCTTGACACCCATATAAGTAAACGAAGGAAGTAGAGGCTTGAGGACCCACTAGACAACATAAAAATTGAAAGTTGTAATCAACGACCGGGATTCTAACCTGTCACCTCCAAATGACGACAGCGCCTCGCTCCAAGAACATCTAAGTGTTCTGTCTGTTCTTTAGGGAACCATGCTTCCTTTTCTGTTGTTCCCAAACCACGTAATTTTTAAGTGGCCAAAGTAGTTTTGCTCCCGATGCTTAATGCTGTTTGTAAGCCAAATGTGCCGTCTCCCTGGCCAAGGGGTTGCACGACTTTCTCCGCAATCCCGTATACTCTCGTGAGTAATGTGACGTGCGCGAGAATTGGTAGCGGTTCTTTCCGCGTCGGTAACCTACGGGGTATGTGAGCCGGTCGCTCAGAAAGCACAGGAAAACTTCTGAGCGTAATCTTGCCAATAAATCAGTTGAAAGATGCTGATGTTGACAGCGATGTCCTGTAACGGATATGCGAACAAAAAAAAAAGCCAATTTTTAAATGGGTTTAAAAGACACGATGATCAACTTCATTGCACCGGGTTTTACCCCATATGGCTCAGTTTCTTTCCGCGGGGCGACCTGCCGAAAGCGTCACACATTGCACGAACTCCGTAGCTCCAGCGACGACCCCCAGGAGTCGTCGAGAAAAATACACACTTGAACCAAACGACGTAACCAGGTATGGAATCCACAACCTTCGCTTTGGAGACTCCCAGCCAGATCTTTCTGGTGTTCATAAGTAGCATGTCAGTGTGTTTCTTTGTCTTGACCCGCAGCATTCTTCTTCTTTTACTTCTGCGTTCGTCTGGAATGTTGCGTTGTGCTGTTTACAGCAGAGCTGCGATATTTGCACCTTTCGGACGACACATCCGACTTCTTCAGGGATTTGCTGTCCAGGTTACCTTCCCGGGGATCCGCCGCATTCTAAGACCCTTTGTCCAATATTTAGTTTCAAAAGCCACAGTTTTATTCTGTATTGATTACTAAATGGCTTCCGGTCCCCAATATAGTGGATAGGCATTGAACCGTTAAGGCCTCTGGGGTGTTTATGCTTGTGGCTACGGGTTGTATTCGCATTTACCTCATGTTGGACTGGTAGTACATGGTTCCGTCGCCCTGCTACTGAGTGAGTGAATGGCGCGACACTGTGAGCTGCGAAATCCGTAGTGGAATTCTTTTACATCTGTCCGCTGTTGTTTGTAGCGTGAACTGCATGTTCGGAACAATGGCGGCCGTCTGTCGCTGAATTAAATGGTTTGCCTTTTCGGGTCATGAGTGCATTTTTCAGGAGATTCCTGGCAGTCGTCGTTGGAGTTACGGAGTTCGTGCTTTGTGCGGCGCTTTCGGCGGGTCGTCCTGCGGAAAGAGACCGAGCCATGTGGGATAAAAACCAGGTCAATGAAGTCTTTCTGGTGACTGCCGATTCCATCGACGATGAACTGTATTCTTTGTGGAAAACATTTGTGTTGGAATTCTGGCGGCGGCATAAAGCACCTGTGCGACCTGTAGGCCTGCGGGGACTCCTGTCTGTTCAACTTTTCACATTGTGCAGTGATGAGCATTTTGTGTGATATTCACTGTCACAGAAACGGAGCATTATGGGGACGACCCATTGCCGTAAAGTTGGAACCGCGACTAACTAACTAACTATTAATTACAAAATGATGATTGACTCACATCCTTGTTGTCATCTTCTGTATTGATTACACAATGATCATTGATTCACATCCTTGTGTCAACATTAGGTGTAATAATGTTCTCATACCTTTTATTTTGTAGGTCAGCATATGTTATTAAACATCCGGTGTGCTGATTCCGAGGTAAGGGCACCCCTCCACCGGACAGTTGGATTAAAATGTTTACCTGACGTCCTTGACTTGAGGACGTTAATTACAAGTACATCTGAAGTCAGAGTGGGTTCGCCTGATGACGAGGGACACTGTTAAGAAGTAAAGCTAATCCACACGCAAAATTCAGTCCAGCACTATTAGAAGTAATGTGTATGGACTACGATTGAGTTCAAAGCGAGCGAGCGCAATAAATAAATAAATAAATAAATAAATAAATAACCTTTTAGTTTAATTTGTTTGCTAGTGTTCTGTCATGCGCTCGTATTACATTTTGACCTCTGCATCATTATAGTTAATCTCCTTCTGATTTCAATGTGAACAGTTTTCATTGTTTTTAATTATGGCGCCAAGATATTCAAAGTGTTGTCACTTTCAACTTCCCCAGCGTTGAATGTAATAGTTTGTTGCTACGTAGTTTTATCTGTGGACATTATTATTATTTTATTGTTAAGTTAAGAAAAACGATTTTGATCTTCGCTGTATCTTTTAAAGATAGCATGACCTCTTCAAACCACCTTTGCACTGCGGCGTAGTAGGGCGGTGTCATCTGCGTATCTGAGTTCTGGAGCTGGATTTCCACCAGTTATGAGTAAATCAGAATTGTCGCGGGCGTCGCCATGTTTGATCTGCCACATTGCAATTTCCTTATAACGGTTACAAAATTATTGAGAGAGAATACAGTCCTCTCTTACCCCTTTTTGCGTCTCAGAACAGTTTGATATTTCACCTGCCATTCTTGACAATTGCTTGTTGTTCGTGATATAATGACGCATTTAATTGGGCCATTTCTGACGCGCGGAACTGAATCACGAGCAATTAACAGACTATTGATGAATTATGTGAGAGCTGCAGAGATGTGGTTGTTACAGACGGATGGAGAGAACACTACGGATGGGAAAAAAATGCATAATAAAGTATCTTCAAAGAAGTTAAGTCACAAAGGTAACTGGTCACTCGCATCAGAAGAAAATAACCCGCGTTCTTTAAGCACGCCATTCGAATTATGTAGCTGGGGTACGTTTTGATAACGAGAAAGCTGTAGGGAAGGCGAGACAGGGAAAGACCGAGAAGAAATATGCTAGACAGGCATCACGGGATGGAGGAATATCGGAATCAGAAAAGATTGGCGATACACGAGACAAAAGGCTGTCTCCAAGCATGATCATCAATGAAACTCATTCATTCATTCATTCATTCATTCAGTAACATGTCCCTTGCAGAACCTCGCTCCCATAACAACCGTCCGGAAAACTTTTCGGTCATAAGCAAGATGTCCTGCGTCCGATACACCCACCTGGAGATCATCCGCCACATCCTGCAGTCATCTTCTCTTAGCCTTCCTCTTCTCCTCTTCCCAGGCATATATCCCTCTATGCTTGTTCTCTCCAAACTGTCATGACGTTTCAAGTGACCAAAATATTTCAATTGTCTTTGCTTTATTGTCTTTAATAGCCTACCTTCAATCACTGCTGTGCCATCTACAGCTATCATTACTATGCCATCTACAGTTATCACAACTGTGCCATCTTCAGCTATCATAATGAGTCATCTACAACTATCACCATTGTGCCATCTACAACTATCGTACTGTGCCATCTGCAAGTATCACTACTGTGCCATCTGCAAGTATCACTACTGTGCCATCTACAAGTATCACTACTGTGCCATCTACAACTATCACTATTGTGCCATCTACAACTATCACTATTGTGCCATCTACAACTATTATACTGTGCCATCTAAACTATCACTATTGTGCCATCTAGTTACCACTACTGTGCCATCTACAACTATCATACTGTGCCATCTACAACTATCACTATTGTGCCATCTACAACTATCACTATTGTGCCATCTACAACTATCGTACTGTGCCATCTGCAAGTATCACTACTGTGCCATCTGCAAGTATCACTACTGTGCCATCTACAACTATCACTATTGTGCCATCTACAACTATCACTATTGTGCCATCTACAACTATCATACTGTGCCATCTACAAGTATCACTACTGTGCCATCTACAACTATCACTATTGTGCCATCTACAACTATCACTACTGCGCCATCTAGTTACCATTACTGTGCCATCTTCAACTATCATACTGTGCCATCTACAACTATCACTACTGTGCCATCTACAACTATCGTACTGTTCCATCTACAAGTATCACTACTGTGCCATCTACAACTATTACTACTGTGCCATCTACATTTATCACTATTGTGCCATCTACAACTATCATACTGTGCCATCTACAACTATCATTACTGTGCCATCTACAACTATCACTACTGTGCCATCTACAACTATCACTACTATGCCATCTACAACTATCACTACTGTGCCATCTACAACTATCACTACTGTGCCATCTACAACTATCACTACAATGCCATCTACAAGTATCACTACTGTGCCATCTACAACTATCACTACTATGCCATCTACAACTATCACTACTGTGCCATCTACAACTATCACTACTATGTTATCTACCACTATCACTACTATGCCATCTACAACTATCACTACTGTGCCATCTACAACTATCACTACTGTGCCATCTACAACTATCACTACTGTGCCACCTACAACTATCACTACTATGCCATCTACAACTATCACTACTGTGCCATCTACAACTATCACTACTATGCCATATACAACTATCACTACTGTGACATCGACATAACGAAGATTGTGTATATTATAGCCTCCATCTCGTGTTCCTGATAAATTAATAATAATTATAATGATTGATAGATTGATTGATTGATTGATTGATTGATTGATCTAGGAACCGACATCACAGCATTCGGGGCATTCTCATAGGCGCTCCGTCCCCATCCTCAGCAGCCAGCGAAGAGTTCCAACACCTAATAGTACCAGTAGCAATCTGATTATATGTGCCGTCTCGCCTTTCCTCTGAGCGTCGAGCGTCGGCCAGATCCCCTCGTCACTCCTCGCTGCCTCATTCTTGCCTGACCATGATGATCCATTTGCTCCTCCGAGGTGTACACGTGCTCCCACAAGATCGCAACCACATCTGCCTTGTCATGCATCAATACTCTCAACAAGTTTTGCAGAGCCAGCTAATCTGTCCGCCTGTTTATTCCCCAACACAGCAGCATGCCCCGGAGAAAAGATCCATGCGATGCTTACCACCCGTGACCTCCGAAGCGAAGCAAGCCATTCTGCACGAAGCATGCCTGTCCTCACCTTCCTCAGCATGCTTTCTACGTCAGTTACAATCACGATGTGTGTGTGTGTGTCGTATTCTCTATCCAGCGGAAAGCTGCAGTGACCGCCTCCACCTCCATTCTTAAGCTAGATGTAGCTAGATAATAATTATAAATAAATTGTCCCCGAAGCAGCGTCATGCTGAGCTGTCCTTGATGTGACAGTGCTATCACATGTTGTAGGACTGGATGCACGGAGAAATAGATCAGTAATGATTTCGCTATGCAAATAAAAGAGATTATAGGCATCCTTGTCTTACCCATTGCTTTGTTTGTTAATAAATAATGGAGGGGTGGGGGAGATGTATGGAAAGTCAGATATGCATAAACACATTCGCTTAGGAAAAAAAAAAACAGGACCTTGTGGGCGTTAAGCTTTCACCAGCCTGCCCACACAAACAACAACAACAACAACAATGAAGACATAAATGGCAATAATGTAACTATAATAAGACATAATAATAGCCATTTCTGCATAATACAGTTAATCCTTTGTAAGGTGGTAGACTGACATGTTATATAAATCGGTATTTGAATCTTCGGAATGAATCACTTGACATGACAAATGACGGACCCAAAAGCACAGATTAACCACTTGAATAACCACGGAACACTTTATTCATGGCAAAGGTATTATTTTTGTGTTCACTTTGAAATGTAGGTCAATAACAACAAAGAAAAGTGCATCTTGCACGTAAGTTTACAAAATCATGTTTTCAGAATATACAATCAACAAATCTGAGATCTATACTTTAATAGCTCCAGGCCCTTGCCCTCAACCCACCCTTTTGCCTATCAAATATTAATAACCCTCAGTATATAGCATAAGCTTCTTACACTACAGCACAATGGAAATTGCAGCGCTCGTTACTTTGCTAGCAAAGAAGATTGCTTAAAGTGGGTAAAAGATAAATGGTTTTCTAAGGCTTGTGAAGAAGATGATAAATGTACTTACTGGTATTTAAAATCTGTATAGATCGATGACTGCATATTTGAAAAGCAGCATAACTCGAAGTTGGAAAAGAACGGACACGGTCATCGGTCTGGAAAAAGTCGGCTAAGCAGCCTGACTCTTCTCCGGAAAGGTAGATTCAAGAGTTCTGGCTTCCAACTCCATTTACGATGTGCTTTGGTAACTGGATCTAAGTTGAGAACTGTGGGCACTGACCAGACTAGGCGAGGATGCAGAGGAACCTTTGTTCATGAACATGGTCGTTTTCCATCTAGAGCAGTGTTTCCCAACGTGGGGCCCACGCCCCACAGGGGGGCAATTTGACTGTTAAGGGGGGCAATTCGAAAATGGAAGAAATCGGCTGAATATAACAAAACGGGGAGACTTGAGACTGAAGTTAACTAAATTGGAACCTGACATAAGATCTCTTTGCAGCAAGCATCAAGCGCAAGGATCTCACTAAATTTAAATAATAAATAATTACTAATAATTAAAATAATATAGAAAAATCTTTCATTAAAATTATTTTGTACTTGAATTTCAGTTCTCCATTATATGTTTTGAAAATTTACTTACTGTGTTTGCTCAATAATTACCTAGTGTATTCTTCTTAAAACCTATCATTCAAGTTTCTTTAGTGAACATTTCAATTTTTGAATATTAAAAATAATGTATATGTTGAGAGGGGGGGGGGGGCGTGGGGCGGGGGAGGGGGGCAATATGAATTTTAGAAAGGCTTAAGTGGGGCATGGCACAAAAAAGGTTGGGAAACACTGATCTAGAGAGTTTACAGTTCAACATATTCGTAGAAGAAGGAAGCATCTGATGATCTTCAGACGGGGTAAACACCGTCTACCACTTACGTAGGTTTAGCGTTGGTAAAATGCTAGGGGATTTTCCAACCATTGAAGAGAGAATGCAAGTTTGCAGGGCACGCGCCTACCTCAGAATTAACGCAAACACACAGCATCCACTGCATAGTGAAATTAGGAAGGTGAAGGGCAGCAGGTTAAAAAGAGGACGGTCGTGGATGGGTCAAGCCGAAGACATTCTTCAACAGGTGTGTTCACTTGAGGACTTAGAACCTGGCGAGGAGTGGGTGCAAGTGCCAACAGACTTCTGCACATCCTTTTCAGTTTGCATCCAACTAAATAGAAAATGCAGACAAGAAAATCCGGCTGCTGTGGAGGCTGAAGTACAAGCGTTGATTTTCGAGAATTCGCTAGACAGTGACGCGGTCATCTACACAGATGGGTCGGTCGTCCGACATGTGAGAAGCTCATGGGCCTTTACAGCTCGGGCCGGAGGGAGAATTGTGAAGGAGGACTCTGGTGCTTTCACTGAAACCACAAGTAGCCTGACCATGGAAGTCATGGCAGTAAGTAAAGCAATAACATGGCTCGAGACACAGACATTCACTAGGGCTTGTTTCCTTAGCGACTCAATGAACACGATCAAGAGGATAGAGGAGGGGTCGATCCGAAGAGAATGGTTTCTGCCTCTGGAGCGGTCTCGGCTGGCAAAGATTAGTTTCATCTTCGTGCCAGGTCATGCGGGAGTACAAGGAAATGAGCGGGCTGACAAGCTCGCAGGTGAGGCTACTGTGGAGGGCGGACGCGCCATGGACCAGGCTGACATTCTGAATGCTCTACGAGAAATGAGACTTTTGCAAGAACCAAGTGATGACTGTGAATCTACAACAATGGCCAGACTGCGAGAGCAGCAAATTAAAAGAGGGGTGGCCAAACAAGAACACTACGCAGGAAGCCAAAGAAGATTGATAAACCAACACAGAACTGGCGTCGTTTGCCGCTACACGCTGCGGGATTTGCTGAGGAGGGGATCCGAGCACTTATGGACTGAATGGTCCGATGTGCAACGAGGATGATCTGTCGACTAACTAACTAACTAACTAACTAGGGGAAAGAACGATTACCTTACTTTATCTCTACCATGAGGACCACCTTGTCGTGTTTCAAAGAAAAATGGTCTTTGATCGCAAGGTTCCAGTAGTGGCATTGCACAACCCGCTAGTGTCTGAGCATGGGGACAGACGGGAGGCCTCTGTGACACGGTCTTCGCAGAGATGGTAATGTGGCACCATGTGGGCAAGAACATCTCTGCACTCCAGCAAAAAAAAAAGGCTGAAAAGACCTGAGAGCCAACGTACCGAATTTAAGTGCTCAAACTTGATCTTTGAAAGGATTCACCAGACCTCCAAACTGCCAACCAATCGACCAACAAACCAATCAACCAACAAACCAACCAATCAACCAA
Organism: Cepaea nemoralis; assembly: GCA_014155875.1. NCBI lineage: Eukaryota > Metazoa > Mollusca > Gastropoda > Stylommatophora > Helicidae > Cepaea > Cepaea nemoralis. The sequence continues at coordinate 6,030 of JACEFZ010024684.1, read as the reverse complement.
CCAATCAACCAATCAACCAACCAATCAATCAACCAACCAATATATATATATATATATATATATATATATATATATATATATATATATATATACACTAGCTGACCCGGCCCGGCTTCGCCCAGTCCCTGGTGGGGAGCATCTCATTTAATTCATATAAGTAGTCATATAAGTTCTCGTTCCCGTTACCGACTGTCTGTCTGTCTGTCTGTCTGTCTGTCTGTCTGTCTGTCTGTCTGTCTGTCTGTCTGTCTGTCTGTCTGTCTGTCTGACCCGGCCCGGCATCGCCCAACTCCTGGTGTGGAGCATCTCATTTAATTCATATAAGTAGTCATATAAGCTCCCGTTCACGTTCCCGATTATCTATCTGTCTGTCTGTCTGTCTATATGTCTGTCTGTCTGTCTGATCCGGAACGGCTTCGCCCAGCCCCTGATGTCGAGCATCTCATTTAATTCATATAAGTAGTCATATAAGTTCCCGTTCCCGACTGTCTGTCTGTCTGTCTGTCTGTCTGTCTGTCTGTCTGTCTGTCTGTCTGTCTGTCTGTCTGTCCCTCCTTCTCTGTCTGTCTGTCTGTCTGCCTGTCTGTCTAATCATTTATTGGTTGCAGTTAGAACAACCTTAGATAAACGAAGACAAACTTACAAAAAGCATTAGAAAGAGCACTTGAAAGATCTTTACATCTTCCCCAACAATTAACTTGGGTAAATGGAGCGGCGGCACCAGCATCAGCAGAAGAAGGAAAAGGAGGAGTAGGAGCTGGGAGGAGGAAGAGGGAGGTGGAGGAGGGGGGAGTAGGAGGGAGGAAGAGATAGGCGGAGAGAGGAGCAGGAGGGAAGAGGAGAGAGGAGGAAGGAGGAGGAGGAGTAGGGAGGAATAGGAGGGAGGAGGAGGGATTAGGAGGAGAAGAGAGGAGGTAGGAGAAGGGAGGAGGAGGGATAGGAAGGATGAGGAGGCAGGAGGAGGCAGGAGGAGGAGGCAGGAGGAGCGAGGAGGAGGAGGGGAGGAGGAGTAAGAGGAGGGGGAGTAGAGGGAGGAGAAGAGGGAGGAGGAAGGAGAAGGAGGAGGAGGTCGAAGGAGGGGAGAAGAAGCACGGGGGAGGAGGAGGAGGGAGGAGGAGGGAGATGGAGGAGGAGGGAGGAGGAGGAGAGAGGAGGAGGAGGATGCGGACTGGTGAGGAGGCGGAGGGAGGAGGAGGAGGGAGGTGGAGAGAGGAGGAGGGGCAGGAGGTAGGAGGAGGAGGAGGGATCAGGGGGAGGACGTAGGAGGAGGATGTGTAGAGGAGGGAGTAGGAGGAGGAAAGGAGAAGGGAGGAGGAAAGAAGAGGAGTGATTAGGAGGAGGGAAGAGGAGGGAGGAGGAAGAGGGAGAAGGAGGAGGGAGCAGAAGGAGGAGGAAGAGGGAGGAGGAGGGAGGATAAGGGAGGAGGAGGAAGAGGGAGGAGGAGGAAGAGAGAGGAGGAGGAGGGATGTGGAGGGAGGAGGAGGGAGAAGGTAGAGGGAGTGAAGAGGGAAGAGGAGAGAGGATGAGGAGGGAGGAGGAGGAAAGGGAGGAGGGAGGGAGGAGGGAGAGGGAGGAAGGAGGGAGAAGGAGGGGGAGGAGGTAGGAGGCAGGAGGGAGGGAAGAGGGAGGAGAAGAGGGGAGGAGGGATGAGGGAGGAGGACGGTAGAATTAGAAGGAGGGAGGACAGGGATTGGGAGGAGAGAGGAGGAAGAAGGGAGGAGGAAGGAAGAGGAGTGATTTGAGGAGGAGGGAGGAGGGCGGAGGAGGTGAGGGAGGAAGAGGGAGGAGGAGGAGGTAAGGAGGAGGAGGAGAAAGAGGGACGGGATGAGGAGGGAGAGAGAGGTAGGGGGGAGAGGAACGAGGGACGGAGGAGGAGGGGAGAGAGGAGAGGATTTTAACGCATATGCCTGTAGACAACTGCAGCGAAAAGGTGGGTCTGTCTAGTCTATCTGACCCGGCGTGGCTTTGCCCAGCTCCTGGAGGGTAGCGTCTCATTAAATTCATACAACAAAAAAAGTAACTTAAAAGAATGTCCTTTCACACAACATCCATTATTTTTAATGAAAACTCTTTCTAATCACCTGCATGACTACAGTAACTTCTTAAGCATAAAAAGATGAGTTACAATGTTATGCATTGTGCATTATTTTTATGAAAACTTTGAAAATGCCTTAAAGATTGTATCATTATTTATTATAACTCATATGCCGGTATATAACTATAGACACAGAGTTTATAAATCTTTGAAAACGATGCAACAATATGACTATAAGTTATACAGAAAAGTTATTAAAAGTTATGCCCCCCTAAATAACTTTTACAGAGTTAAGTCCCCTTGCTGTATAGAAATTATAATGAAAAATGGAAAATTAAATAATATTCAGTAAGCAGTTGATTGCATACTAAAAAAATATCACAGTTGGCTGCGCTGGAATGAAAGGAAGACGTGTAGAAAATTTCATCTCAATCGGATGGGCCGTTCGCGAACGCATAAAGGACATATGGACATACAGACGGAGATTGACTTTTATATATAAGATATATATCTTATATATAAAAGGCGATCTCCGTCTGTCTGTCTGTATGTCCCTATGTCCTTTATGCGCTCGCGAACGGCCCATCCGATTTAGATGAACTTTTCTACACCTCTTTCTTTCATTCCAACGCAGCCCACTGTCATATTTTTTTAGTGTGAAATCGGCTGCTTACCCAATATTATTTCATTTTTCATTTTTCATTATAATTTCATATATCTCAGGGGACTTAACTCTGTAAAAGTTATTTCAAGGGGCATTACTTTTCTGTATAACTTATAGTCATATTGTGGCATCGTTTTCAAAGATTTATAAACTCTTTGTCCATAGTTATGTACCGGCATATGAGTTATAATAAGTAATGATACAATCTGTAAGGCATTTTCAAAGTTTTCATAAAAATAATGCATAATGCATAACATTGTAACTCATCTTTTTTTGCTTAAAGAATGAATAAATAATAGTTACCTTATCTCTATCAAGTTTGAAGATTTTATATTTCTTTACACTGTCGCCAACTCTAAGAAGACATGGAACAACTTCAGCCATTATTAAATCTACAGGCATATGCGTTATATTCCTCCTCCTCCTCCTCTCCCCTCCTCCACCTCCTACCCTCTTCCTCTTCTCCTCCCCCTCCTCCCTCTCCCTCCTCCATCCTCCTCTTCTCTCTATCTCCTCCTCCTCCCTCCTCCTCCCTCTTCCTCCTCCCAGCTCCTACTCCTCCTTTTTCTTCTTCTTCTGCTGCTGCTGTCGCTGCTCCATTTACCCAAGTTAATTGTTGGGGAAGATGTAAAGATCTTTCAAGTGCTCTTTCTAATGCTTTTTGTAAGTTGGTCTTCGTTTATCTAAGGTTGTTCTAACTGCAACCAATAAATGATTAGACAGACAGACAGACAGACAGACAGACAGACAGACAGACAGACAGACAGAGAGGGAGGGACAGACAGACAGACAGACAGAAAGACAGTCGGGAACGGGAACTTATATGACTACTTATATGAATTAAATTAGATGCTCCCCATCAGGGGCTGGGCGAAGCCGGGCCGGATCAGACAGACAGACAGACAGACAGATAGACAGACAGATAGATAGATAGTCGCTAACGGGAACGGGAGCTTATATGACTACTTATATGAATTAAATGAGATGCTCCACACCAGGTGCTGGGCGATGCCGGGCCGGGTCAGACAGACAGACAGACAGACAGACAGATAGTCGGTAACGGGAACGGGAACTTATATGACTACTTATATGAATTAAATGAGATGCTCCCCACCAGGGACTGGGCGAAGCCGGGCCGGGTATGCTATATATATATATATATATATATATATATATATATATATATATATATATATATATATATATATATATATATATATATATATATATATATATATATATACTATAATATATATCATCATCATCATCATCATCAAGTGCCCTGCCAGCTGGCGTAGGCGTTCATGGCTCTTCACAGATCTCGGTCTTTGTCGTTCTGGATCAACTCTGCTGCTGATATTCCTCCGTGCCACCGTCTCAGTCCTTCCAGAATCACTTCTCTTGGTCTGCCTCTGCCTCTCTTCCCCTCGATCTTTCCAGTTGTCACGATGTTCTCCAATGCCTCTCTTCTTATTACCTGACCAAAGAAAGCTGTTTGTCTCTTTCTTATTGTTGTATATAGTGTTCTAGTTTCATTAACCTGTTTCAGGCAGTCGTCGTTAGTTACTCTGGCAGTCCAAGGAATTCTCAACATTCGTCTCAGGAACCACATCTCTGTTGCTTCTAATTTCTTCTTAATTTGTTCATTTACATTCCAAGATTTACTGCCATACAGTAAAACTGGTTCTACATAGCATTTCAGCACTCTCTTTCTTACACTCAGTGATAGTGACCTATTGCACAAGTTCTCTTCATTTTCTGAAATGCGGCCTTTGCCTGCCCTATTCTGCTCTTAACCTCTGTTGTACATCTTCCATCTGATGTTATAAATGCCCCTAGGTATCTAAAATTATCCACTTGGTTAAGAATTTTTCCTTCTATTTCTATGTCACATTTTGGTGTCACCATTTTCTTTGATATTACCATTGTTACTGTTTTCTTGATATTCAAGGAGAGTCCTTTCCTTGCACTCTCTGTTACTACAACGTCTAATAATTGTTGTAGGTCTGTTGAATTATCCGCCACCAATACTGTGTCATCTGCATAGCGTATATTATTTATATTATAACCTCCAACTAGTATTCCTGGCATCTCTTTGATCTCTCTCATTATTACTTCGCTATATAGGAGAAGAGATCTGGTGACAAGACACATCCCTGTCGTACTCCTAGCTTTATGTGTTCGTAACTACCCTCTTTATTTCAAATTTTAATTGCTGCTACTTGGTTCCAGTAAATATTCTTTATTATTCTTAAATCTTTCCCATCAATGTTGATATTTTCCAACATTTTAATCAGCTCATCATGTTTTACTTTATCAAATGCCTTATATAATCTATGAAGCATAAATATATGTCTTTCTGTTTCTCTATTGACCTTTCTATTAGTGTCCGTAATGTATATATTGCATTGTTTGTACCTTTCCCTCCACAAATCCATACTGTTCTTCATTAATTTCCATTTTTATTTTCTTTCTGATTCTTCTCATTATGATTCTGAGTAGAAGCTTAGTGATATGGTTTATGAGGTTAACTGTGCGAAAATCTTCACATTCAATTGCTCCTGGTCTTTTTGGTATAGCTATAAATACAGATTTCAGCATATCACTGGGTAGATATCCACTGCTGTAAATATCATTTAACATTTTGGTTAATATATCTACTCCAAATTCTCCCAATCATTTTAATTCTTCTATTGTGATTTCATCTGGTCCAGCTGTTTTTCCTTTCTTCATATATTTCATAGCGTCAGCGACTTCTTCTTTTAGAATAGGTGGACCTTCTAAGTTACTTTCTTCTGTTAATTCTTCCCTTTCCCCATCATATAATACTTTTATATACTCATTCCACCTCTTCATTATATCATCTTCCTCCAATAATATCTTTCCTGTGTTTGATTTCAAACACTCTGTATTTATTCTTATGTTTCTTTCCGTGGGCTCCCTAATTTGTCTGTGCATATTTTTTGTATCTTTAATGGCATTTAATTCAATTTTTTTTTGCATTGCTCATTTAACCAACTTTCTTTTGCCTTCCTACATTTATCTGTTATTTCTTTATTTATCTTAGCGTATTCTTGTTTGTCATTTTTACTCTGTTTTCTTTTGTCCATCAGCATTAAGATTTCTTCATTCATCCATTTTTTTGCATTGCTCATTTAACCAACTTTCTTTTGCCTTCCCACATTTATCTGTTATTTCTTTATTTATCTTAGCGTATTCTTGTTTGTCATTTTTACTCTCTTTTCTTTTGTCCATACAGCATTAAGATTTCTTCATTCATCCATTTTTTCTTAGCTATTTGACTTCTCTCCGGTAATTTTTTCAAAACCTT
>JACEFZ010024683.1:20000-146666 GCA_014155875.1 Cepaea nemoralis | reverse complement strand
TACTTAAATCAAGTTAACTACATCAATTATATAAGTTAGCTATACCAATGATGCAAGTTAACTACATCAATTATATAAGTTAGCTATACCAATGATGCAAGTTAACTACATCAATTATATAAGTTAGCTACACCAATGATGCAAGTTAGCTACACCAATTATATAAGTTAGCTACACCAATGATGCAAGTTAGCTACACCAATGATATAAGTTAGCTACACCAATGATGTAAGTTAGCTACACCAATTATATAAGTTAGCTACACCAATGATGTAAGTTAGCTACACCAATTATATAAGTTAGCTACACCAATGATGTAAGTTAGCTACACCAATGATGCAAGTTAACTACATCAATTATATAAGTTAGCTACACCAATGATGCAAGTTAGCTACACCAATGATGCAAGTTAGCTACACCAATTATATAAGTTAGCTACACCAATGATGTAAGTTAGCTACACCAATTATATAAGTTAGCTACACCAATGATGTAAGTTAGCTATACCAATGATGTAAGTTAACTACATCAATTATATAAGTTAGCTACTACCAATGATGTAAGTTAACTACATCAATTATATAAGTTAGCTATACCAATGATGTAAGTTAACTACATCAATTATATAAGTTAGCTACACCAATGATGTAAGTTAACTACATCAATTATATAAGTTAGCTATACCAATGATGCAAGTTAACTACATCAATTATATAAGTTAGCTATACCAATGATGCAAGTTAACTACATCAATTATATAAGTTAGCTATACCAATGATGCAAGTTAACTACATCAATTATATAAGTTAGCTATACCAATGATGCAAGTTAGCTATACCAGTGATGTAAGTTAGCTATACCAATGATGAAAGTTAACTACATCAATTATATAAGTTAGCTATACCAATGATGCAAGTTAGCTATACCAGTGATGTAAGTTAGCTATACCAATGATGAAAGTTAGCTATACCAGTGATGTAAGTTAACTACATCAATTATATAAGTTACCTACACCAATGATGCAAGTTAACTACATCAATTAAATAAGTTAGCTACATCAATGATGTAAGTTAGCTATACCAGTGATGTAAGTTAGCTATACCAATGATGAAAGTTAGCTACACCAATCATTACAGTTAGTTATACCAATGATGAAAGTTAGCTGCGCCAACGATGAAAGTTAGTTGCACCAATGATGAAAGTTAGCTACACCAATGATGAAGGTTAGTTACACCAATGATGAAAGTCAGCTATGCCAATGATGTATCAACTTTGATATAAATTAGCCACACCAATGATGTAAGATAGCTACCATCATGCTGTCAGATAGCTACAGCTTTGCTGTGAGAGAGCTACACCATGCTGTAAGATAGCTACCATCATGACGTACGATAGCTACCCCCGTGATGTAAGATAGCTACACCATACTGTAAAGTAGCTACCGCTATGCTATGAGAGAGCTTCACCATGCTGTAAGATAGCTACCCCCGTGATGTAAGATAGCTACACCATGTTGTAATGTAGCTAGCTACTCTCAAACTTCACTACTCCATGTGGCTAGACGTAGCTGAGAAGTGTCAGTGTTCTCCTGTGTTGAGAAGTCACATGACTCACCTCCTGCTCAGGGCAGGGAAGTTTCCACACAAAATGATTGTTTCATAATAATGTCACACTGCACCGGAACTCATGAGCAGTGAGATCACATACCGAGCCTTTTCGCGAGCGTATTAAAAACGGAATTCACGTGTGCAAGTAAAAAATTCCACGGGGGTTGGAAATCGCACAGATGTTGCCGAAAGGCAGCTGTCCTAGCAAACATTGTTAGAGAATAAAACTGAATAGCACGGGTAGAAAGAGTCGGGGAATTATGTAGACAATCACATCGTTCGTTGCGAGGTACTGTTTCGTCAATAATTACATAGGCTCATTGTGACATATTTACAGTCATCCCAGGTTTACCGACATTATTTATTCAAATAATTAAACGGAACACCAAAGTCGTATGACGAAATACGGAGGACAAGTGGATGTTTGAAAAGTAGACAAGCGATTGGCTGGAAGGACTTGAACTTTCAACTCAAATCCCCGGACAGAAATTGGCGGTAGGGCCAGCTCAGCCCACGTCAAGATTTCAAATGGCCCACTAGTGAAGTCGCTTAAGAAGTGATGTGCCCAGTGTTTTGGACTGGTATAACAGAGCATCATCTCTGTTAGGGGGTTTAATGGGTGGTGTGCAAAGGGGAAAAGACTAGTATACAAGGCATGGCTGAGCATCCAGTTGGGATGTAACTAGGGACGCTCAAGCTGTGACGCGGGGGGTAGGAATAGTTAGTTACCATCTGTACCTCGGATCAGCAACACCTATTGTAATAACATCTGTCCAGAAAGTCATTGTATGCTGTTTTATATTCTACGATGTATTCAATTGAATAAATATTTGAAATACAGCGAGGACTTTGTCTCTGCTCTATAACCTCAGCACTGTTATACTGGTCCAGGGGGGCTCAACCACCACAAGTCCTCAACAATGTTTCCCTAGAGCAGTGGTTTTCAACTTTTTTTTTGCCCGTGCCCCCCTTCACCATATTTTCAGAACGTCATCCCCCCCCCCCCCTTTCGTATTTCCTACCTAAAAATCCCCCCTGCCGCCCCTACACAGTATACATAATAATGGAAGCACATACTAAAACAATTCTAGATGTCCACATAAAACGTGATTTGTGGGTCAACTTACATTATAAAATGAATTTTAGAAGGGTGAGGCGTACAGAACCGTAAAGTATGAAGGGAAAAACAAGATCAAGTAATTGGTTCTTGAATTAACGCGATCTTGAAATAATCTTCATTACACTTAATCTTCATCATACACAGACAACCACACTTGATACATTTGTACATACAGACATGTACATAAAGACAGCCAAGCACAAAGACACACCCATACCATTACTACTGTCATCACAACTATACACACACGTGTACACACATACAAGCACAAAGTCAACCACACACATACAAACACAAAGACAACCATACACAGACACACCCATACCATTACTACTGTCACTATCAACAGATATACACACGTGCAGAGACAGCACAGACACACCCATACCATTACTACTGTCATCACAAGTATACACAAGTACACACACAAATACACACCTACTGCAAACTCAAAGACAAATACATCTCCTAGCGTTACTACTGTCATCACAAGTATACACAAGTACACACACAAACATACACACATGAACACAAATAGAACCAGACATCAACTACACACATACACACTTGATACACTTGTATGTACACACCTACAAGCGTACAGACACAAAGACATACTCATCGCCTAGGATTACTACTGTCATCACAACTATACACCCATAAACAAATACACAAGAACACTCAAAGACAAACACAAAGACAACCATACACAGACAACCCATACCATTACTACTGTCACTATCAACAGATATACACACGTGCAGAGACAGCACAGACACACCCATACCATTACTACTGTCATCACAACTATACTCAAGTACACACCCATAATCAATTACACAACTACACACCTACAAGCAAAAACACACAAAGACAAACACATACAGACACCCATACACACTTGATACACTTGTACATACAGACACATAAGTACACAAAAACACACCCATACCATTACTACTGGTACCTCCATCAGTACAGACACACTCACCCATAAGACTAAACTATACAAACCACATACCCCCTTGTGATAAAGAACGCGGATGTCCGAGACTACGTCATCACCGCCATGTGCAAAAGTCATTAAGTATGAGTCATCGGTGTGTAGGGAAGCAGGCGTGAGAATAGCTTGTCTAACTGCCACGTCAGCTACGTCGTGTGCAGAACCAGTGTATAAAATAGAAGGCGTCTCTTGTGAGCTCAATACCAGTTCACGGGCTGACTTGGGTATCTACAGAGGTGCTTCAGGCTGGTGTGAGCATTGTGTAGTAACCAGATATTGTTCACGTACTGACTTGGCTAGCTGCAGCAGTGAAACAGGTTGGTGTGAGCATTGTTCGTGTAGTAACCAGCTATTTTTCATGTAGTGACTTGGCTAGCTACAGCAGTGAAACTTGGTGTGAGCATTGTAGTAACCAGCTATTTTTCATGTAGTGACTTGGCTAGCTACAGCAGTGAAACTTGGTGTGAGCATTGTTCGTGTAGTAACCAGCTATTTTTCATGTAGTGACTTGGCTAGCTACAGCAGTGAAACTTGGTGTGAGCATTGTAGTAACCAGCTATTTTTCATGTAGTGACTTGGCTAGCTACAGCAGTGAAACTTGGTGTGAGCCTTATTCGTGTCGTTGGCCTCTGATAAAACAGTGAAACATTGTATACACCAGAACTTTTTTGTGATTGTAAGAAAGCGAAAAAAAAACAGTTTATCAATATGACCACCAGATCTACTGTCACGTGTTCAGTGTGCGACAAAGCCTATTGTGATAAGTATACCCTTAATCGTCACATTCGGACCATTCACGAGGTGAAAGACCAAGTATATCCCTGTCAGTTATGTGATAAGGTGTATAAGACGAACGATGGCCTACAAAAACACAAACGAATACGTCATCAGCCACGTATGAATACACCAAACACTGCAATACCAGAGACGACAGCACCACCTGTCTATTTACACCATCATCGTAGTCTAACGCAAGTACCAGACTGCCACCACTGTATCTTCAATGATAACCTTACCCGTCATAATAGGAACATTCACAATGATTATCCCTGTCATTTACGTGACAATCTATACAACTCGAACCTACAACGGTACTTACATCACCAGACATCACGAGAACGAACGACACCCTTAGACACCCTGGCAACAAGTCCACTCATAGTAGCAGAGGATATCCAACCAAATGATAGAGACAGTTTGGCAGCCCTTAAGGCGTACTGCAAGGACCTATCGCTTATGCTACCCAATCAAGTGGTAGTATTAGAAAAAAGTGTCGACCACCGCTATCGGGTGGTTTTGGTATGATAAAAAGAAGTATTCAGATATCTTGTATGATATCTCATACATGTCTTTATTCTGGATCCGAAACAAATAAGGTATGTGTGATGACTTTGACAACAACAGTGTTTTTGATAGTCAACCAGCAGAGCCCAGAAGAATGAAGATCACTAATCCAGAACTTTTTGGTGTTTCACTAATCATCTATGTCATTGATTGTTTCTTATGATATATAGTTAAACTGTTTTTCACTAATCATGGATGTCCTTGATTTTATCTTATATCACTAAACTGTTTTTCACTACTCATCTATGTCATTGATTTTTTCTTATATCACTAAAGTGTTTTGATGAATATGTTGTGAACACACATATTTTGGTGATAAAAATATTGAAACCAAGTTTTTTGTTGCTTTTCTTTATTGGTTTTGTTTTCATGACGTTGTCTTGTCGGCTCAGAGCTTACATTACCAGACAATGTCTTAGAAGAAGTTAGGGCAAATACAGAACAGTCAAATGTATAAAACCTAGGAAAAAATAACCAAAGGCGAAAAAGGCCTAAAGAGAGAAATGTCTCGACCAAGCTTATAAATATTACAACTAAAAGGTTGATCAAAATTCAAACATTATAAAAAATAACCAAAGGCGAAAAGGCCAAAGACAGAAATATTTCAACTAAACTTATAAATAAGTCACCAAAAGGGAAAAGGTCAAATACAGAAATAGCTATGGAAAAAGTAAGTCCACATAACTAAGAAAGAAATGTAACTTCTGTAGTCAAATGTGTCTTATCTGAAAAGACGCTGTCAATGTCACCCCTTTCCTTGTTTTACTTTACCAAAGACCTTCACCGTATCTGGTACAGAAACCCTTATACAGCACTCATCTCTCCACAGTCTTGGTTGCTTTCTAATACAAAGTGGTCACATCACCAAGAACTTCAACCCTCCATTGTACACGTGCTCCATTGAAACACCCATGACAGTTAACAACATGTATGGCCATGTAATCTGTGAGTCCATCGGGGATAGTTCATCCGAGTATTCCAAAAGATCCATTTCCCATGGCTGACATCTTCAACTTGCTATACCACAACTTATTCTAACATATACTTTACATGAAATTTCCCAAATTTGGGGATCTAGTAAAGAATACGTAATGAGATACACAAAGACACCAAGAACATATCAGACAAAACAACTCACAAACCAGACTTAGAACTAAAACTTAAACCATATCAGATGAACCACCCAACAAGTACTACACAAACATATAATAAGGAAACACATGACACACAGAGCTTACAGACAAATCACTTGGACTCAAACAAATTTTGCTTCTTGTACTGTAGAATTCTACCAACACTTCTTTCCTATCACCAAAACTAAACAGCTACCACACAACCACTGGTCATTTGTCCAACATAATACTCATACCCTCTCCAACGACATTAAGGAAATGCATACTAGTTTATTTCTGGTTATAACTGTTTTAATAGAGCAGAGAGATATACATGCTAATTAGACTACAGCTGCCTTCTTCACTGCTGTCCTTTGTTCGATGACTTTTCTTCTGTGGTTGTCCCTCAAGACTGGGTTCAAAATTTTTTCCAGCTCTAGTATACGGCTTTCAAAATTCTCACGTTCTCTGATTACATGATGCCAGTTACCATTGCGTTCTTCGGTGCCAACAGTATGGACTGTCAAGAAGTGAGGTTCTGGTGCAAAATTAACCTGTGGAGGTAAATAAAACACATTGAAACTTACAAGACTGCAATACCTACTACTTCAGTAAAGAAATAAACAGTAAAAAAATTCACAAGGAGAAGTGGTAAAAGGCATAAAAACAGACTGTCGACATTCTATTGGTCACGTCTTGAGAAAAGGTAAAGGTATTGCAGTCTTGTAAGTTTCAATGTGTTTTATTTACCTCCACAGGTTAATTTTGCACCAGAACCTCACTTCTTGACAGTCCATACTGTTGGCACCGAAGAACGCAATGGTAACTGGCATCATGTAATCAGAGAACGTGAGAATTTTGAAAGCCGTATACTAGAGCTGGAAAAAATTTTGAACCCAGTCTTGAGGGACAACCACAGAAGAAAAGTCATCGAACAAAGGACAGCAGTGAAGAAGGCAGCTGTAGTCTAATTAGCATGTATATCTCTCTGCTCTATTAAAACAGTTATAACCAGAAATAAACTAGTATGCATTTCCTTAATGTCGTTGGAGAGGGTATGAGTATTATGTTGGACAAATGACCAGTGGTTGTGTGGTAGCTGTTTAGTTTTGGTGATAGGAAAGAAGTGTTGGTAGAATTCTACAGTACAAGAAGCAAAATTTGTTTGAGTCCAAGTGATTTGTCTGTAAGCTCTGTGTGTCATGTGTTTCCTTATTATATGTTTGTGTAGTACTTGTTGGGTGGTTCATCTGATATGGTTTAAGTTTTAGTTCTAAGTCTGGTTTGTGAGTTGTTTTGTCTGATATGTTCTTGGTGTCTTTGTGTATCTCATTACGTATTCTTTACTAGATCCCCAAATTTGGGAAATTTCATGTAAAGTATATGTTAGAATAAGTTGTGGTATAGCAAGTTGAAGATGTCAGCCATGGGAAATGGATCTTTTGGAATACTCGGATGAACTATCCCCGATGGACTCACAGATTACATGGCCATACATGTTGTTAACTGTCATGGGTGTTTCAATGGAGCACGTGTACAATGGAGGTTTGAAGTTCTTGGTGATGTGACCACTTTGTATTAGAAAGCAACCAAGACTGTGGAGAGATGAGTGCTGTATAAGGGTTTCTGTACCAGATACGGTGAAGGTCTTTGGTAAAGTAAAACAAGGAAAGGGGTGACATTGACAGCGTCTTTTCAGATAAGACACATTTGACTACAGAAGTTACATTTCTTTCTTAGTTTTGTGGACTTACTTTTTCCATAGCTATTTCTGTACTTGACCTTTTCCCCCTTTTGGTGACTTATTTATAAGTTTAGTTGAAATATTTCTGTCTTTGGCCTTTTCGCCTTTGGTTATTTTTATAATGTTTGAATTTTGATCAACCTTTTAGTTGTAATATTTATAAGCTTGGTCGAGACATTTCTCTCTTTAGGCCTTTTCGCCTTTGGTTATTTTTTCCTAGGTTTTATACATTTGACTGTTCTGTATTTGCCATAACTTCTTCTAAGACATTGTCTGGTAATGTAAGCTCTGAGCCGACAAGACAACGTCATGAAAACAAAACCAATAAAGAAAAGCAACAAAAAACTTGGTTTCAATATTTTTATCACCAAAATATGTGTGTTCACAACATATTCATCAAAACACTTTAGTGATATAAGAAAAAATCAATGACATAGATGAGTAGTGAAAAACAGTTTAGTGATATAAGATAAAATCAAGGACATACATGATTAGTGAAAAACAGTTTAGCTATATAAGAAACAATCAATGACATAGATGATTAGTGAAACACCAAAAAGTTCTGGATTAGTGATCTTCATTCTTCTGGGCTCTGCTGGTTGACTATCAAAAACACTGTTGTTGTCGAAGTCATCACACATACCTTATTTGTTTCGGATCCAGAATAAAGACATGTATGAGATATCATACAAGATATCTGAATACTTCTTTTTATCATACCAAAACCACCCGATAGCGGTGGTCGACACTTTTTTCTAATACTACCACTTGATTGGGTAGCATAAGCGATAGGTCCTTGCAGTACGCCTTAAGGGCTGCCAAACTGTCTCTATCATTTGGTTGGATATCCTCTGCTACTATGAGTGGACTTGTTGCCAGGGTGTCTAAGGGTGTCGTTCGTTCTCGTGATGTCTGGTGATGTAAGTACCGTTGTAGGTTCGAATTGTATAGATTGTCACGTAACTGACAGGGATAATCATTGTGAATGTTCCTATTATGACGGGTAAGGTTATCATTGAAGATACAGTGGTGGCAGTCTGGTACTTGCGTTAGACTACGATGATGGTGTAAATAGACAGGTGGTGCTGTCGTCTCTGGTATTGCAGTGTTTGGTGTATTCATACGTGGCTGATGACGTATTCGTTTGTGTTTTTGTAGGCCATCGTTCGTCTTATACACCTTATCACATAACTGACAGGGATATACTTGGTCTTTCCCCTCGTGAATGGTCCGAATGTGACGATTAAGGGTATACTTATCACAATAGGCTTTGTCGCACACTGAACACGTGACAGTAGATCTGGTGGTCATATTGATAAACTGGTTTTTTTCTCGCTTTCTTACAACCACGAAAAAATGTTCTGGTGTATACAATGTTTCACTGTTTTATCAGAGGCCAACGACACGAATAAGGTTCACACCAAGTTTCACTGCTGTAGCTAGCCAAGTCACTACATGAAAAATAGCTGGTTACTACACGAACAATGCTCACACCAAGTTTCACTGCTGTAGCTAGCCAAGTCACTACGTGAAAAATAGCTGGTTACTACACGAACAATGCTCACACCAACCTGTTTCACTGCTGCAGCTAGCCAAGTCAGTACGTGAACAATATCTGGTTACTACACAATGCTCACACCAGCCTGAAGCACCTCTGTAGATACCCAAGTCAGCCCGTGAACTGGTATTGAGCTCACAAGAGACGCCTTCTATTTTATACACTGGTTCTGCACACGACGTAGCTGACGTGGCAGTTAGACAAGCTATTCTCACGCCTGCTTCCCTACACACCGATGACTCATACTTAATGACTTTTGCACATGGCGGTGATGACGTAGTCTCGGACATCCGCGTTCTTTACCAAAAGGGGGTATGTGGTTTGTATAGTTTAGTCTTATGGGTGAGTGTGTCTGTACTGATGGAGGTACCAGTAGTAATGGTATGGGTGTGTTTTTGTGTACTTATGTGTCTGTATGTACAAGTGTATCAAGTGTGTATGGGTGTCTGTATGTGTTTGTCTTTGTGTGTTTTTTGCTTGTAGGTGTGTAGTTGTGTAATTGATTATGGGTGTGTACTTGAGTATAGTTGTGATGACAGTAGTAATGGTATGGGTGTGTCTGTGCTGTCTCTGCACGTGTGTATATCTGTTGATAGTGACAGTAGTAATGGTATGGGTTGTCTGTGTATGGTTGTCTTTGTGTTTGTCTTTGAGTGTTCTTGTGTATTTGTTTATGGGTGTATAGTTGTGATGACAGTAGTAATCCTAGGCGATGAGTATGTCTTTGTGTCTGTACGCTTGTAGGTGTGTACATACAAGTGTATCAAGTGTGTATGTGTGTAGTTGATGTCTGGTTCTATTTGTGTTCATGTGTGTATGTTTGTGTGTGTACTTGTGTATACTTGTGATGACAGTAGTAACGCTAGGAGATGTATTTGTCTTTGAGTTTGCAGTAGGTGTGTATTTGTGTGTGTACTTGTGTATACTTGTGATGACAGTAGTAATGGTATGGGTGTGTCTGTGCTGTCTCTGCACGTGTGTATATCTGTTGATAGTGACAGTAGTAATGGTATGGGTGTGTCTGTGTATGGTTGTCTTTGTGTTTGTATGTGTGTGGTTGACTTTGTGCTTGTATGTGTGTACACGTGTGTGTATAGTTGTGATGACAGTAGTAATGGTATGGGTGTGTCTTTGTGCTTGGCTGTCTTTATGTACATGTCTGTATGTACAAATGTATCAAGTGTGGTTGTCTGTGTATGGTTGCCTTTGTATTTGTGTGTATCAAGTATGTACTTGGTTGTCTTTGTGCTTGTCGCTAATATTGGTAGTAGTATTATCACTACTATTGATTCTTCTTCACTCTACCCACCACCATTGCACTATACGTACTTTCCCCTACAATTTAAGTGGTCATTCGACTACTTGACCACTGCTTGACCACTGCTTGACCACGTCATCGATCACTTTAATCACTACCATAATCTTAGGCACATCGTCCTCTACAATTTAAGTGGTCACTCGACCACTTGACCACTACTTGACCACTGCTTGACCACTACTTGACCACTAATTTTCCACCCTTTAAGCATCACCATGTCGCTACAACTACTTTCCGCTAAAATTTATTCACTTGACCACTTGACCACTGCTTGACCACTACTTGACCACTAATTTACCACCCTTTAATCATCACCATCTCATTACAATCACTTTTCCCTAACATTTCCCTAAAATTTTCCTCACTTACACACCGCTTGACCATTGCTTGACCACTACTTGATCACTAATTTACCACTAATTTAAACATTACCATGTCACTACGACCAATTTTCCCCTAAAATTTTCCTTACTTGACTACTTGACCCTTACTTGACCACTTGACCACTGCTTGACCACTAATTTACCACTAATTTAATCATCACCATATCATTACAATCACTTTTCCCTAAAATTTCCTTACTTGACTACTTGACCCTTACTTGACCACTTGACCACTGGTTGACCAGTGTGTAATTGCAAACACCTCTTATTATATTTATGACCACCCCCCTATATCACTTCTACTTGATCACTAATACCCACCCCTTACCATCAAATGACACCTATTATAACTTTATACGCTTTCCTTTGTAATGATGGTAGTGAATATACCACCCTTTACCTTCACTACTATCACACTGTTCAGATGATAGTAACCATCTCTTACTTCATCGAGTATAACCACGACCCATCACACCCTTTGTTTATCACTACACAGACACAGTCATATACGTAACCACCATATATCCATGAGTAGAACGACCCATCACACCCTTTGTTTATCACCATGCACACATTATATCTACACCACCACCATATACCCATGAGTAGAAACCACGACCCATCACACCCTTGTTCATCACTACGCACACATTATATCTACACCACCACCATATACCCATGAGTAGAAACCACGACCCATCACACCCTTTGTTTATCACCATGCATACACATTATGTCTACACCAACATATAACCCCTCCCTCATCCGTGCCCTCTCTTTAAGTACTACCACTCATCTCACAACCTCGCTTTCCAGAACATTTTACCTTAATTACTTCCCCACCAGGCAGCGCCAAAAATTTCGTTCCCACGAAAAAAAGTTCCCACACGCCGTTTCACCCCACACACACAAAAAAAAAAATTTCACCGAGTCGACATTTTCCCCGTATTTCCTTCATAAACCCAAATTACCCTACCAGTTTACCCTCCAATCATGTGGCAAGTGCACGCCATATACTACTTGCAACTAACTTTTTAACTGATTCAGTGACAAACATAAATTTAATTTGGACCAAACATGGTAACAATCCAAATGAACAAGTATTATAATGTAAATTTACGTTCACTGGGCATTGAAACTGCGGAAGATACCACGAAAATAATCAAATAACACTATGATGCTAGTGTGACGATATATCGTCCTTCTGTCCAAATGGTAGGTTACATTTGGCGGTATATTATCCTTTAGAACTGAAGTTGCTAACTTCCATAATCATTGACTTCTCCTGTTGCGGATGATCTAGCCACTTTAGTAGCATTTTCTAAATTGCTTTTTAATTCTATAATCTGCATGGTTGGATACCTCTGATTCAGTGACAAACATAAATTTAATTTGGACCAAACATGGTAATAATCCAAATGAACAAGTATTATAATGTAAATTTACGTTCACTGGGCATTGAAACTGCGGAAGATACCACGAAAATAATCAAATAACACTATGATGCTAGTGTGGCGATATATCGTCCTTCTGTCCAAATGGTAGGTTACATTTGGCGGTATATTATCCTTTAGAACTGAAGTTGCTAACTTCCATAATCATTGACTTCTCCTGTTGCGGATGATCTAGCCACTTTAGTAGCATTTTCTAAATTGCTTTTTAATTCTATAATCTGCATGGTTGGATACCTCTTGATACCTCTTGAAATGACACATCCAACGGTACCTTAGTCAAGTCTGTAGGTCATTTCGTAGATGAAATATTAATGTTTGTGTGTCAGTTTATCATTTATTATAAGCATAAAGAAAAAAAAACGATTTTGACCCTTTCACTTTTTGTGACCTAATTACACCACTGTTGGTTACACTGACGCCAATACCACTGCCGCTCTCTAACTCAATGACAGATAACTCTGCCAGTTTATATATATACACACACACACACACAGATATATACATCTTCACGTCGTGCTGTGATGACGTCAGACCGTGCATGTTACCGCGCATTGTTGTCAACGCGAGGCAGAGATTCATTTTAACCAGAGAATTTGCCTTACAAAGTTATCCAAAAATTATCGACCCCGGTCGCGTAGAGTGATGACAACTTACACATACATACTACAATGGGTGTTGAATGCAAACATGCCTTCATTATCATTTCGTCGCTCTGAATAATCCATAAGAATATTAAACGATTATCTTTTGTTTATGACGCGGAAATCAGCTGTTTTCCCGCCATTGAAATATCCCATTACAGCATCACAGAATGCGATCTTAATGGTTTCAATTTGGGATGTCTTCCCCCCCCCCCCCCCCCCCCCCCCCGACTTATATAGTCGAAAATTTTACAGTACGCGTAAAATATGGATGGTCAATTGCATTATTCATACAAGATCAATTCGTAACGTCTATATAAAACTAAATTTACGAGTCAACTTACGTCTTAAAAAGACAGTCTCCTTATCTCAGTAAGAAGAAAAATTTGAGAAACCAAGATGTATCGATTTGTAGACAAAGGAGGGAACTACAATACTCGGTAATCGTTTTCTCTTTTAATGCGATCTTGAAATAATCGCGGAAGTTAACATCATGCGTACGAATACCGTTCCCATATCGGAGACATAAAAACAAATAACTGAACGTTACCGAAAAAAAAATTCTGGTAAAATACGGCAATCATGAACCGCAGTACCTAGATGTTCTAGCTGCTCACGCCTGCTGATTATAGGCATGTGGTCGAACATAAATTTAAATGTACAATCATTGTCGTTTTCCATGTCTATGAACGCAAGGGACAACAGAGTTCGTCATCTTACATGATCAACGGTCTCAGATCAAGTCTGTGTCTTTGTTTCAACTATACCATGTGGTAACACTGTGTGTATATTTATCTCTTTGGCTTTTCCTTGTTCTTTCCCCAGCAAGTTGGCCAGGTGTCGCTAAGTTTCTGAATGTAATTCTCATCTTACCATGTCCAAGAATATTAACTATCTACGTTGAATACTTTCATCAGTTAACGGTTTTCGTCTACTTCTTGATGTATTTTCATGTTTCTGCTCATCCGTGGTATTCTTTGAAACAGAGGGTCAGTAATATAATGTTCTTGACCATCTTCGCCTTAAATATCACAGAAATAGTCACTTACGTCAATATAACAGGCATGGGTTAGTTGTTCTGCCCATGCGCTACAGTGGATTAACTGCTTTCTCT
Source organism: Cepaea nemoralis (assembly GCA_014155875.1). Classification (NCBI taxonomy): domain Eukaryota; kingdom Metazoa; phylum Mollusca; class Gastropoda; order Stylommatophora; family Helicidae; genus Cepaea; species Cepaea nemoralis. The sequence goes on along the minus strand of JACEFZ010024683.1, from coordinate 132,268 downwards.
AGGTATATAGGTGATCGTATGTGATGGCGACACATGACCGCCCACGATTGTCCGCACGGTAAATGATGATGATGATAGGCATATATATGATAATATAGTTCATTGTGATGAACTTACTTGCTCCTACCCTCTTTGGAATATACTTTTCACTTCTACTGAAATATGCCTTTCGTGATCAGGATGGTGGTATATACATTCACTCACGCTCAGATGGCGGCCTCTACAATGCTCAGCGATTACAGGCCAAGACCAAAATTAGGAGGGTGCTGATCAGTGTTGCTGTTTGTTGTACTTACGATCCACTCTGAGGAAGAATTACGTCTACTATCTGCATTCACCAAAGCTTGTTCTGAATTTGGTTTAACAATTAGCAAGAAGAAGACACGGATTATTTCACAAGGTGCACATGGGGTACTATCACTTCTTGTTGACGACGCTTAACTGGAGATAGTAGACCATTTAACATATTTAGGATCCAGAGGTAAACAGCAAATCATCCCTACGTCAGGAAATCAACATCAGGATTGGTAAGGCAGAAACAATAAGGAACAGGTTAACAAAAAGAATCTGGGAGAGCGGGAAGCTTAACTGCCAAACAAAAGTCCTTGTCTATCGAGCCTGTGTCCTTAGTACTCTACTTAATGGCAGTGAAGCCTGGTCAACTTACTCACACCAAGAGAAATGTTTAAACAGCTTTCATATGCGGTGTCTGCGAAGAATACTTGGTATTAAGTGGCAAGACAAAATCACAAATACTGAAGTATTGGAAAGATCAGGTTGTGTTGCGGTTTGTTCATGCTCAGTCTTCGTAGACTTAGATGGGTAAGACACGTTAGGAGGATGGCAAAATACTAAAGGACATCTTTTCTGGTGAATTACATATGGTAAGAGATCTCAGAGTCGGCCTCTACTGTTATACAAAGATATGTGTAAGTGTAAGTAATTAGATACAGGCATTAATAATGCACATAGGGAGCAAGTCGCCGCTGAACGTGTTGCATGGATGGCAACTATCAGAAATGGAATAAAGACAAAGGAGAATATGATTGCAGATAGGTGTGAGGCGTGTGATGGTGAAAATGATCGTGTGTTCACATGCATCCACTGTTGACGACCATGTACATTGCGAATTGGTCTGATCAGTCACATTCGCAATCACCATGGGTTGTAGGTGCTATGTCTTTTTTTTTATAGAACAATGTAACAAACTATCGTCTATCAAGACAGAAAGGTGTCAATGCAATGTGCTCAACTTGCAATGTCAAGTACCTCGTGGTAAGCATGCTTGGTGATTTTCTTTTAACTTTAATTTTTAAAAAGGTACACCTTAATACTGTTATTCAGGTTGGAGTGTTTAGTCTTCGCATATTATAGGTCACGGCTTAAGGAGGCATAGTGACAGTTCCTTTTAACGCCGCTTTTTGCTCCCAGACAATTTACAGATATTTCAGAATATTAACTGGCACCCGTTTTATGAGGCTCTTCGGTCCCAAAAGTACTGGTGGCAACAATGAATCCTGTCATTGCTGAGAATTGAACTCAAACCATTGTCTTAGTATGAAAGCACGCTGTCTATTTTGCTTCTATTTCATTATTCTGTTAATACGTGAGATCGTTGACTTGGAAATATGCTGAAATGCACATCTAAACTTGAGACCGTTGATTGGAAATATGCTGAAATGTACATCTAAACTTGAGTCCTTTAACTTGGAAATATGCTGAAATGTACATCTAAACTTGAAACCGTTGACTTGGAAATATGCTGAAATGTACATCTAAACTTGAGACCGTTGAATTGGGAATATGCAGAAATGTACAACTAAACTTGGGACATGCTAGCACGGCCTCGGTCTGGCGTGTTCTGAACTGTCCCTATAGTCGTAGATCATGGAGTCAAGATATTCAAAGTTTGTGACATTCTCAATTTCTTTACTGTTGGTTGTGATTTTTGGTTGACGATGGTTGTGTTTTTGACACTGTTTTGTGTTGTTGTTTGTTTTTGTTTGTCTAAGTTCAGAAACATATTTTGATCTTTACAATGATCTTTTTTATCATTGATCTTTTTTATCAATGATTTTTTTTTTTCAATGATCTTTTGATCTTTTTTAAACAGACAGGATTAATTCCCCTAATCCTTGAGCACTGTTTTAGAAAAGGACAGTGTCATGTACATTTCTAAGTTATGGTACTGCATTTTCGTCAGTTATAAATAGATCATTTTGGTCACCGGTGCCATCCTGTTTTTACGTTTCTCATTACATTTTTTGCATGGACGTTGAACAGGTACGGAGAGCGAATGCAACTCTCTATTACTCCACTTTATATCTCAAAACAGTTTGCTATTTCACCAGCTATTCTAACAGCTACTTGTTGTTCATGATAGAATGATTCAGTTCAGTGTTTCTAAAGTGCTGAAATCCCATTTCTGTCGTGAAGTTCCATAACTTCTATGTTAAACACCACGGGTAGATAGAGCCCATTACATTGGATGGAATCTGTCTACAGCAGTGGTTCTCAACCGGTGGGGAATTCCCTCCCCCCCCCCCCCAGGGGGGAATTTTAGGGTTTCCAGGGGAGGGGGGGGGGGGGGAATTAAGATTATTTCAAGATCGCGTTAATACAAGAACCGATTACTTGATATTGTTTTTCCTTTCATACTGCACGGTTCTGTACGTCTCACCCTTCTAAAATTCAATTTATAAAGTAAGTAAACCCACAAATCATGTTTTATGTGAATGTCTAGACTTGTTTTAGTATGTGCCATTAAATTTAGCTTCCATTAGTACGTATACTGTGTAGGGGCGGGGCGGTATTTTTAGGTAGGAAATACGAAAGAGGGGAATGACGTTCTGAAAATATGTTGAAGGGGGGCACGGGCCAAATTTTAAGGTAGGAAATACGAAAAGAGGGAATGACGTTCTGAAAATATGGTGAAGGGGGACACAGACCAAAAAAGGTTGAGAACCACTGGTCTAGAGGAAGCAAATCTTACATTAGTGTATGCTGAATTCGGACACGCTGACCTTTGAGATGTATGACTAGGCATGATGCATTTTCCTCGAAAGAGCAACAAAGAAGAAGCATATTGAAGATAGTCGAGGACCTTGCTGTAATCCACGAAAGTCGGTAGTCATTTTAAAAATGCTACTGTGTAGTACTTTTAGTGTAGATTATATCAAAAATATCATGACTATAATCAACAGATTAATTAATGAAATAATCTATTATTTTAATCATTTTCTCCAGCGATATAAGTTTGAGAATCCCTGTAGCTCACAGCGAACATGGGAAAAGAATGTGTCAGCGATGTAATGCTCTTGTTTTCGTTTTTCCTACGCAAGAGCTGGGCTAATTATGTAGATGCTCAAATTTACCATGCCATAAAAACGTATAATGCCAGGCATTGTTTCTCTTATCTACATCATTAATAGGAATAATTTATGAGCATGGAATTTCTGTCTGGGCATGTAGAGAACTTGGGATATGCACGAATATGTATGTTCATTTATGAGTAATCCATGGTTCATTTGCACCAATTCAGATTCGCTACCAGAGGCAGAAGTATGTATACGATAATTGTAGAAAACTAAATCTCTAACTGAAGAATTATCTGTCTAGAGATTAAATGACAATATTTTCTTTGGAGATAACTATAATTCGATTTAGATTACTATATTCTGTTTAGATGAATACATATCTATTTGTCGGCGTGATACTGACCACATTACCTATCCAGTATCGATTGGTCAATACAATTATGGGGCCAGTATCATATGTCCACTACCAATTCCAATTCCAATTTAAAAAACAAAGAAAAAGAATAATAATAATAATAATTCTAAATTCGGTCTCGTCTAACCTATTTCCTCAGCGGTGGTTATTTTTGAGAGCCGTGGTTGCGTGGACTGTTAGTCCTAATTCCTATTGGTGTTATTGGTTCCGCTCTGTTCGTCGGATAAAGTTATTTTGTGCTATCTGGTTGTTTACTTTCTGTCTTATGGTGGCCCTGCTAAGTCCTGTTCTTTGTAGGGCTTGTTGTTTCTTGTGTTGTCTTCACCGGGGCTGGTCCCGGTTATGTCCAGTCCTCATAAGGACTCTATCCTGGGACATCGGTTCCTATTTTAGACTGGGTCAACCTGGGAGCCTAAGTCATTTTTGTACATCCGCCTCTGTGGGGATTCCGAAGTACCAGGCATCGTGCCAGCCTCTAAGTAATGGCGCCTCCCAAGCAAATCATGACGTGTCCTTAAAGCTCCAATATCATGACGTGTTTCGAAGCTCCAATATCGAACGTCATTGAAAGCATAACTATGTGCAGCCTACCTGAAAGAATACACCAGCCTTTTCTCCAGATGTGAAAGAATTGTAACTCAAGCTAACAGCAGAAAGACAAACGCTGTTTCTGAATCATGTTTAGTTCAGAAACAAAATGCCTTAAAGGGTAAGAAGACCTACTTCTTTGCACTGGGCTGTATGCCTTCTAGCTCAGTATCCCTCCGCGGAGCAGCTAAACGCCTCATGGAAGCGACGCACTGGGCATGAATTCCGTAACTCCAGCGACGACTCCCTGGTTCTTCGGAAAACAATGCACTCACGAACTGAATGACGGGGTCCAAAAACGAACCTACGAACTTCTGAGCACGAGGCAGACGGCTTAACCACTTGGCCGAGGTGACCTCCCTTCATGATTAGAAAGCGTGAGAACTTGCTGAAGGATTGAAGAACTTTATTAGACTTCCTTTTATTGTAGTGTCCCCTTGGGGCGCAGATTCCGTGTATCATCATCATCATCATCTTCCACTTTTGCCATCATGCATAATGGAGGAGAACAGTTGTCGTTCCAGTGTCTGATGGGTGGCACTGGATAGTGTCATCCCATGAAATTGTACAATCAGTTGACTTCGCCCAACCCATTTTCTTCTCTGCTGCCTTCTTGTTCTCGTATCAGATCTTTGAAGTGGTGCCAGTGTTGGTACCTGGTGGTGTTGCAGTCTAACCAGATGGCCGAACCTTCTGATCTTCTGCCTTTCAATGTATGTGCCGCGAGGTATTGATCCCACTGTCAGTCTCATAACATCATTTCTTACTCGGTCCTGGATAGTTATGTTTGCAGCTCTTCTCAAGCATCTCATGTCGCGAGTGTTCATTTTGCGTAAGTGCGATTTCGATAAGTCCATGTTTGACATCGGTAGCAGAGGTTTGGTGTGAATATCTTCTACTCGTTCTTCTTCGTTCACCTTCAGACGTCAGAGTGAATAAATGCAAAGAAAGCAGTCAACTTAAGATTGTTGACATCCCCACAGAGTTTATCCTTAAATGGAGTGGGTGTATGCCAAAACTATCTTCTCTGTTCTGCATATGGTGGACACTCCTGCAACAAATGTTTAGCTGACATTTTGCCATTTCCATAGTTACATTCATCAGTACCAATATTTTTTAGTTTATTAAACATGTTGTATTTCTACCTGTTGTGACCTGTCCGTAGTCTGAAGACTGTATTTTATTCTTTTCGGTTGACTTGGTCATATGAATGATGGTGGTCTGGGTGCTCAGATTGCAGCTTGATTCAAGAATTTCTTCTTATAAATGATATAGATATGCTATTTATTATATGTCGTTTGGCGTACATGGATTTGCATAGATGTTGCAGTATGGGCGATAGTTGATTTATAATTGCACTTAATTGTTGACATCTCATTTCGATTTCTCTGTCTATTACGCCATCCTCTGTGACGATACTTTCTAGATATTTAAATTCTTTAACTTGCTTCAGAGGTGTACTCAATCAATCAATCATGTGCCATGCCGCCATTTCACTCAAAACACCAGAGTCGTGGATCAGCTCAGTGTTCCTGTCTCGTCCATGCCATGTGGCCAAGCAATCCAGGTATTTTCCTCTCGGTCTTCCTCTTGGTCTGCTCTCTTCGATCTTGCCAGTTGTCACTAAGTTCTCCAATCCATTTCTTCTCATAACATGTCCAAAAAAATTATACTGTCTACGTCTAATTTCTCTAATCAATTTACGATTTTCATTTGTCTCCTGTAGTACATGGTCATTGGCTTTTCTGTCTGTCCATGGTATTCTTTGCATTTTCCTCAGAAACCACATTTCTGCAGCTATCAGATGTTTTTCAGCTTGACTGCACATTGTCCAAGTTTCACATCCATACAAAAGAACAGGCTCTATGTATCCCATCAACATTCTTTTTCTCAATTCAATTAACATCTTTTTATTGGTCAGAATGTTTTTCATCTTGCTAAAGGCTACTTTCGCCATGGCTATTCTTGTTCTAATCTCTACAAGGCATCTTTGGACCCATTAGGGATACACAAAGTGGAGAGTGGAAAAGAAGAAGTAACAAAGACATTTATGATCTATTTAAGTGCCCGCTAATCACTGGTATCATTAAGGCTAATAGATTATAATGGCTGGGGCATATAGAAAGAATGGAAGATAACAGGGAAACAAAACTCGCTTACACTCAGGAAATAAATGACCATAGACCCCGAGGTAGACCATGAAGACGGTGGAGAGATAATATATATACAGACCTACAAGCACTTGGAATCAACGACTGGCAAGAGAAGGTCAACCAGAGAGACGAATGGAGACGGATTGTATCTGCAGCAAAGAACCTCAATGGCTCGGAACGCTGAAGAAGAAGAAGAAGAAGAAGAAGAAGAAGAAGAAGAAGAAGAAGAAGAAGAAGAAGAAGAAGAAGAAGAAGAAGAAGAAGAAGAAGAAGAAGAAGAAGAAGAAGAAGAAGAAGAAGAAGAAGAAGAAGAAGATGTTCCCTAAACACTTCTTTAAGCCTATTCATGTGGTCTTGTAATTCTGCTTCTGATTTTGCTATTAGTGCTTAATCGTCCACAAATCGGAGTTATTGAATGGTGTAATTTACTGATGGTTCTTCTTATGTGTTCTGTTCCAAATACGGTGTTCTTGCTGAATAAATACTCAAATAACAAAGAATAGTCATGATTCTTCTAATCCTTACTCTCTCCTCCTCGCCTCCCCCCCCCCCCACCCCCACCCTTTTTCGTCATGAATAGAATATTTTTATAGTTTTATACTTTTGGAACGTAAATCTTATTGTTGTCATGCTCGACCGACACATCTGTCGCGAGATTGCCATGAGTTAAACAGATAAATATACTGACGTTTGCTGGGCGTGTATTTTCTAGGCCCACAACAGCCGTACTGGAAAAACAGCACAGGTTACATCAGGTCAGCCCATATACACATTTGGTGGTGAGTGAGGAGGAAGTGAGTGCGCTGAATCAGATATCACTTTGACAAGTCATAAACACATCAGACGGAAATGGCTGCTGGGATTGTCACCACTGAACAGAAGCTTGACAGTTGTCAACAGTCAGAGACAAACCGGAATTGGCAGCGAGAGACAGGAAAACAGTGCATCTGTCAATTCTTGGTTTCCGGCACATCGAGAAGTTGACGGGGTTATTTGCAACTCTTTGTTGGAAGTAGACATAAACTTGCTGGCTTGTTTTGAGAATCTAAACAATTACTGACAACTTTGACAGGACTAAAGCCAGGAAAATAGATTCTTGCAAATGGCTGATATGTCCAAATAACACCTGTGTGGGGGCGAAAAGGATAACGTCACGTGGACAACTTTGGTAGTTTGCCATATAAACTCGAGTTGGAGATCAACTAGGGTGGACTTGAATAATGCTCTAGTCGGAGTGAGGGCACTGCAGCGCCTAGTGGAAATAATATCTACCGTGTGTTAATTAGTGACTTAATTTTACACGTGCCTATATGGCAGATGTAGATATGATTTATAGGACTGCAGTAGTGCCATTTAAGGTATAACTTATTATAATATATTCGTTATAATTACTTTAGGCAGTAGCCTTGTTAAACTATAGTGTGATGATTAGCACTGTTAGTGGAAACTAGCTAGAGTAGGGAAGTGATACTTGGCTCTGTTAGCTAGAATAGATTAGTGAAGTGTTGATAAGCTTTACTAGTTGAGTAATGAAGGATAATTGGGATCCTCCCGTAGGTGTCCCTGGTGGGCGGGGTTCCGCATTCTGTTTGCTGATATTTTTTCTTTGTCATAGCCTGATTCGACTCTAGGTGGGTAGCTAATCTGCTCTATGACTAAGTCTAGTTAGCTAAAGATCATTAAGCAAGGTGATAGGCTTACACTCAGCCAAAAGGATCAGTGACTAGTACTATCACCAGATGTGTTGTTTCTATCCTAGGTTCCCTACCAGATCCAAGGAAACTCTACAAGTTTTGGGAAAGAATTAAAAAACGCCATTCTGAAGAACACCAGTTCAACAATCAATAAAGTTGCATACAGAAACGTAACTTACGCTAGAAGGAAGTTGATTCACCAAACATAGTGATGATTACAGATGCACCATACAGCATCAGACAGTAGTAACTAAATGAGAACAGTCTAATAGTTACCTAGTGTTATATAATCTCGTGTAATAGAACACAAGACATTATACTTGAGGCTAGATAGACACGAGTGAGGATCCAGTACAGTAACAATTAACATTAATGACTGTGTACACACTACAAAGGACTTGTGCAGTTTGTCTCAGGAACATTAGGAACGGACATTGTGTAGAGTGCAACCGGTCCCTGATTAACTCTTAATACCACCGGTGTCTATTTCGGATGTTCATGAAATTGGATTACCAGAGGTCTACAGAGGCAAAGCATTATCCGGCAAGATGGTTCCGGCAACGGGTGAGACGTACTTGTTCTGACGTAACGTGCTGTGGTCTATCTTTGCTGTGATCAGCTGACTGAGTTGATGTCTGAGAGACAGAGTCTACACACTTTATAGAACACGTCACACATTTTCTTCGCATACACGTCTCATACACGTTACACTTTTATTTTAATAAATTAATCTTTATTAATTTCTAGAAGCAAGAGTTGTTGAGTATGTTGCGTTGGGGAAGTATGAGAAGGGGGCATAGTACGACAGTGTGAGAGTGATAGGAAAAGGTGTCCATAGGCTGATGGAGTGTGTTGGACGGAAGCTGGTGGATTCTCCAGAATATTGAGGGGGAAAAAAATAATATTATAATGTGGGTGTCGGATCTCCTCACTCCAGGGACGACACTTTAAAGGAGGACACGACATTATTGGGGGCTCGTAAACGTGATCTTTGGACAGCGGGATCTCTCGTAAACGTGATCTTTGGACAGCGGGATCTCTCGTAAACGTGATCTTTGGACAGCGGGATCTCTCGTAAACGGGATCTTTGGACAGCGGGATCTCCCGTAAACGGAATCCTTGGACAGCGAGATCTCCTGCAAGCAGGAACGTTTGACAGTGGGATCTTCTGACAACGGGGTCTTTTGACACGGGATCCTTAGTTATAAGAGGGAGATATCATTTTGGAGAATCCAGCTAGAGTGAATGTGGATAGGGGTTAGGACTAATATCTTACCTGTTCACACTTCACACGTCTGCATAGGTCTGTGGTCCTGATTCTACTCTTGTCACTGAGTGAATGTACTGTGTGTGGTAATATCTAGATTTATAGTACTTGTTCATATATCGGTATAGTAATTTGCAGTTATATTGTACTAGACCTGCTAGCTTACCTCTCTGTATAATGGCCACCCCTAAACTTAGCACGTTAGAATTAAAGGCAAAGGGGGAAGAAATGGGATTGGCGGGGTCTTCTCTAACGGATTACATACAGGAAGTGGAGAGAGAGTATCGTCAAGCAGAAAGGGAAGATCGAAAGGCTGAGCTGGAATTGAGAAGGATGGAATTGGAAGCTGAGCAAGCAGCTAGGAAATTGGAAGCTGAGCAAGCAGCTAGGAAATTGGAAGCTGAGCAAGCAGCTAGGAAATTTGAAGCTGAACAAGCAGCTAGGAAATTAGAAGCTGAACAGGAAGCACAGAAAAGGGAGCACGAGTACCGGATGAGGGAACTCGAGTTGAAGAGTCAATCTAATGGAGAAACTGAGGGAGCAGTTGGAGGTTCCTCCATCCCAGGATCAACACCAGTAGGTGGACATGGGTACCATGCTATGAAGTTTCCTTTAGCGGTCTACGAGGAGGACAAAGAGAAGATTGACCAATACCTTCAACGCTTCGAGGCTATGTCAGTTGCTATGGGTCTGGAGCGTAACAAATGGAATCTTAAGCTATCCCAGGGATTACGCGGGACGGGATACGAGGTTTATACTCGCCTGCCACCAGGACATGAGAACAATTATGATGAGTTAAAGACGGCTCTGCTGAAACGATTCGAGGTTACGTCACATACCTACCGGAAAAAATTTCGAGCAGCGAAACGAGAACCGGGAGAGTTGTTTGCCGCCTACAGTTTGCGTCTTAAATCTTATCTCCATAAGTGGATGGATTTGGCTGGGTTCGCACATGACTATGAGAGTCTGGAAGAGCTCATGGTGGTCGACCAGCTGAAGAAGCAAATGTCTAAACCTCTCAGGACGTTCCTGGGAGAACAAGGAGCGGAACGTATTGACCTCGTGACTAAATTAGCAGAACGGTTCGTCGAGGTACATGGGGAGGCAGGGGAAAACCTTTCCACCAACACCAAAAGTCAAGAGAAACATGACAAGAAGAAAGCCAAAAACTCAGGAACCAAAAAGTGGGAACCTTATGTGCAAAAATCAGAGGATAAGTTCAGAGAAGAAGAAGGAGGGAAGCAAGAGCACTTCAAGCTCTACACCTAAACCACCGTGGTCGGAGAAGTGGTGTTCAATTTGTAAGTCACCCTCTCACAATACGAGGGATTGCAAATCGAAGGCTAAGAACCCTCACTTTGCAGCATGTCAAGTGACTTCCAAGGAGGTTGTCACGGAAAATGCCAAGGTCAACAAGGAAGCTCGCCACCAGGAGAGCTCATTCAAGTCCGACAATAGAAAATCTAGGACAGGGAAATGGTGCAACCAATGTCAGTCAAACACGCACAATGCTATTGACTGCAGGGGAAAGTCAGGAGACACTCAATTCGTCGTGTGCTCAGGGAAACCTAAGGTGGAGCCCACCGAACAGGTCGAGGCCGAGGAAGAGACTCCAGACCAGGAAAAACCACCTGTAGTGGAATTGGTAGAGGTTAACGGTCGTCAAGTGGAGTGTTTATACGACACAGGACTGGACGGGGAGGCCGTGATTTCTGCGGATCTGGTACATCCAGAACAATTCACAGGTGAAACATTGGACATACAGCCTGCACAGAAGAGTGCTGTAACCATGAAGTTGCCCATTGCTAATGTGGAGATTCGGTCAAGGTACGTCACCGGCACCATCAAGGCCGCTGTATTGACCGATCCCATTTTTCCAGTCATCCTAGGTTGCCGGTATGTCTTTCTGGGAATGCCCAGGGAGCCAATCCATATGGGAGCAATGCAGACTCGCTCTCAGACGAAAACGGAAGAGGCAGACGCAATTGTGACTAACCCAATGCCGGGGGAGCTACGAACTGCCCAGAGTGAGGATGATACTTTACGTCCTTGCTACAAAAAGCTGCAGAAAAGTGCTGATCCACCAGGACGGGGGCAGTACTACATGAAGAATAGGATACTCTACAGGAGAGCAGGAAGGGGAGACAACCTATACGGTCAGTTGGTCGTCCCGAAAGCTCATCGGTCCCAGATTCTTCATATGGGGCATACCATCTCCTTTAGTGGACACATGGGTATTGCCGCCACCATGCAGCGGATTTCCTGCCACTACTATTGGCCGGGAATGACAGATGATGTGCGTCGGTATGTGAAGTCATGCCCTGAGTGCCAGAGGGTGGCACCGAAACACTGGACAGCACCGGTGATGTTGGGTGAGATGCCCATCATGAACTCTCCTTTCGAGAGGGTAGCCATCGATATCGTGGGTCCACTTCCCAGGACTAGGAAGAGGAACATGTATATACTCACAATGGTGGATTGCTGTACAATGTGGGGTGAGGCGATACCGTTGACCACGATTGACTCGAAAAGAGTGGCGGACGCACTGATGGAGGCCTTTACCAGATTAGGCTTTCCGGATCAAATTCTGACGGACAATGGATCTCAGTTTTGTGGAAAACTCATGGAGGAGGTATTTAGGGTGTTTCACTCTAACCACATACATACCAGCCCTTACCACCCTCAAGCCAATGGACAAGTAGAGCGTTTCAACGGCACGTTGATGACAATGCTCAGGAAACTAGCGCAGGAAAAACCTGATAGGTGGGATGAATATATCCCAGCAGCACTCTTTGCCTATCGGGAAGTTCCTCATGGCTCAACAGGACTACCACCCGCTACGTTGCTGTTTGGTCGTCCAATCAAAGGACCGTTGGAAGCCATGTTGAGGAGTTGGACTGAAGAGGGGACGTCAGAAGAAGTGATCTCATCCTATCAATACGTGGAGGAACTGAAAGAAAAACTCCACAAGGGATGGACTCTGGCAAATCAAAACTTGAAAAAGGCCAGGAAAAGACATGCGGCTTACTACAACCGTAGGTCTAAAGAAAGATCTCTAGAGGTAGGAGATAAAGTCTTGTTGTTACTCCCAACGGGAAACAACAAACTGGAGATAGGTTGGCAAGGACCATTTCCCGTGGAAAGGGTGATATCCAGAACCAACTATCAAATCCGGATCCGGGGAAAGTCGAAGATTTTCCATATCAATCTCTTGCGGAAATACGAAGAGAGACCCGGAGACAAGGCAGCTCACCTCATGGCAATGGCAGTTGCAGTGGAGACAGAAGTGGGAACCAGCGAGGGCAGGGAATATCCCTTGGTACACCAGGAAACCTATAGGGATGTACAAGTGAACCCTGATCTGACCTCACAGGAGAGGGAAAGGATAACCCAGGTTCTCAAGTCTCATAAGGAGATACTGACTGATAAACCAGGACGAACGAGGTTGGTGGAGTTTGAGATGACTTTGACCACACAGGAGCCGGTTCGTCAGAAGGTTTACCCAGTGCCATTCTCTAAAGAAAAGGCCCTGGAGGAGGAAATAAAAAAACTGCTGGAGGATGACGTGATTGCACCATCCACATCCCCATACAATGCGGGGGTAGTTTTGTTACGCAAACCAAGTGGAGAACACAGGTTGTGTATAGATTACCGACTTCTGAACAGTCATACACAGTTTCAGGTGGAACCTTTGCCGAATCCAACTCAGTTATTCGCTAGGCTCCATAAGGCTCGGTACTTTTCAAAGGTGGATCTGAGTCGGGGGTACTATCAGATACCAGTCAAACCGGAGATTCGACCACTGTTAGCTTTCAGTACACCCAGTGGACACTACGAATTCAAGGTCATGCCCTTTGGACTCAGCAATGCACCTAGTGTGTTTACACGCATGATGAGGACTTTACTAGATCCGTTACAGGATCCGTCCATCATCTCATTCATGGATGATATTCTGATTTCCAGTGACAGCTTGGATGACCACTTACAATCCTTGGAGAGAGTGTTTAATAGACTCAAGGAAGCAGGGCTTACCTGCTCGTCCAACCAAGTGCATGATTGGTTACCAGACTCTGGAATTTCTAGGCCACACCATCACTCCAGGACACATTGTTCCAGAAGAGAAGAACCTGGAGAAAATCAGAAATGCACCAAGGCCAAAAACGAAGAAGGATGTGCGATCTTTTCTCTCGTTGTGTGGGTTCTACCACAAATTTATCCCACATTTCACTGACCTGGGAGCATCCGTTGACGGAAACCTTGAAAAAGGGATTACCGGATCAAATCATTTGGACACCAGAATGTGAGAATGCCTATAGTCAGTTAAAGGAGGCCTTGGTCAGCAAACCTGTATTACAGCTCCCTGACCTTTCCAAACCATTTGTGTTGAGAACGGATGCGAGTGGGATTGGAATTGGAGCCGCTTTGTTACAGGAAGGAAAAGACGATGCTTCGGTTTTGAAACCTGTGGCATACGCAAGTAAGAAACTTCTACAGGCGGAAAGGAATTATTCAACCGTCGAGAGAGAATGCTTGTCCCTCGTATGGGCAGTGCAAAAATTTCAGCCATATTTGTATGGAGTTAAGTTTCGGGTTCAGTCGGATCATCAGCCCCTGATGTTCCTGGCGACTTCTCAGAAGCTCAACGCACGTTTGATGCGGTGGTCGTTGTTACTTCAACCGTATAATTTCACAGTAGAATACATTCCTGGGAAGGAAAATGTTGGAGCGGATTTCTTGTCAAGACACCCAGCTCCTGAAGAAGAGGAATGAATCATCTGGATTTAACTCATTGTGGAGAAGAGTGAGATGGACTACTCTCTTAAGAGGGGGCCTATGTCGCGAGATTGCCATGAGTTAAACAGATAAATATACCGACGTTTGCTGGGCGTGTATTTTCTAGGCCCACAACAGCCGTACTGGAAAAACAGCACAGGTTACATCAGGTCAGCCCATATACACATTTGGTGGTGAGTGAGGAGGAAGTGAGTGCGCTGAATCAGATATCACTTTGACAAGTCATAAACACATCAGACGGAAATGGCTGCTGGGATTGTCACCACTGAACAGAAGCTTGACAGTTGTCAACAGTCAGAGACAAACCGGAATTGGCAGCGAGAGACAGGAAAACAGGGCATCTGTCAATTCTTGGTTTCCGGCACATCGAGAAGTTGACGGGGTTATTTGCAACTCTTTGTTGGAAGTAGACATAAACTTGCTGGCTTGTTTTGAGAATCTAAACAATTACTGACAACTTTGACAGGACTAAAGCCAGGAAAATAGATTCTTGCAAATGGCTGATATGTCCAAATAACACCTGTGTGGGGGCGAAAAGGATAACGTCACGTGGACAACTTTGGTAGTTTGCCATATAAACTCGAGTTGGGATCAACTAGGGTGGACTTGAATAATGCTCTAGTCGGAGTGAGGGCACTGCAGCGCCTAGTGGAAATAATATCTACCGTGTGTTAATTAGTGACTTAATTTTACACGTGCCTATATGGCAGATGTAGATATGATTTATAGGACTGCAGTAGTGCCATTTAAGGTATAACTTATTATAATATATTCGTTATAATTACTTTAGGCAGTAGCCTTGTTAAACTATAGTGTGATGATTAGCACTGTTAGTGGAAACTAGCTAGAGTAGGGAAGTGATACTTGGCTCTGTTAGCTAGAATAGATTAGTGAAGTGTTGATAAGCTTTACTAGTTGAGTAATGAAGGATAATTGGGATCCTCCCGTAGGTGTCCCTGGTGGGCGGGGTTCCGCATTCTGTTTGCTGATATTTTTTCTTTGTCATAGCCTGATTCGACTCTAGGTGGGTAGCTAATCTGCTCTATGACTAAGTCTAGTTAGCTAAAGATCATTAAGCAAGGTGATAGGCTTACACTCAGCCAAAAGGATCAGTGACTAGTACTATCACCAGATGTGTTGTTTCTATCCTAGGTTCCCTACCAGATCCAAGGAAACTCTACAAGTTTTGGGAAAGAATTAAAAAACCCATTCTGAAGAACACCAGTTCAACAATCAATAAAGTTGCATACAGAAACGTAACTTACGCTAGAAGGAAGTTGATTCACCAAACATAGTGATGATTACAGATGCACCATACAGCATCAGACAGTAGTAACTAAATGAGAACAGTCTAATAGTTACCTAGTGTTATATAATCTCGTGTAATAGAACACAAGACATTATACTTGAGGCTAGATAGACACGAGTGAGGATCCAGTACAGTAACAATTAACATTAATGACTGTGTACACACTACAAAGGACTTGTGCAGTTTGTCTCAGGAACATTAGGAACGGACATTGTGTAGAGTGCAACCGGTCCCTGATTAACTCTTAATACCACCGGTGTCTATTTCGGATGTTCATGAAATTGGATTACCAGAGGTCTACAGAGGCAAAGCATTATCCGGCAAGATGGTTCCGGCAACGGGTGAGACGTACTTGTTCTGACGTAACGTGCTGTGGTCTATCTTTGCTGTGATCAGCTGACTGAGTTGATGTCTGAGAGACAGAGTCTACACACTTTATAGAACACGTCACACATTTTCTTCGCATACACGTCTCATACACGTTACACTTTTATTTTAATAAATTAATCTTTATTAATTTCTAGAAGCAAGAGTTGTTGAGTATGTTGCGTTGGGGAAGTATGAGAAGGGGGCATAGTACGACAGTGTGAGAGTGATAGGAAAAGGTGTCCATAGGCTGATGGAGTGTGTTGGACGGAAGCTGGTGGATTCTCCAGAATATTGAGGGGGAAAAAAAAATAATATTATAATGTGGGTGTCGGATCTCCTCACTCCAGGGACGACACTTTAAAGGAGGACACGACAACATCTGTCATCTGACCTTTCCATCTATTCATAACTGGTGAAATATACCAGAGCACAGATATGCAGATGACATGGTCCTACTCTCAAATAGTGCTAAGGGGTTACAACAATTAATCTTGTCCGTTAAAATACACAGTGAAGAAAAACAAATCTGTCTTTAGAACTGTAAAAAGAACTAAAATATTATTCACACAGAAAACTGCATTTCAGCCAAACATCAAAGTCAACCTTAAAGGTTGAAAATGTCAGTTAGTTAGTTAGTTAGTTAGTCACGGTTCCAACTTCACAGCAACGGGTTGTCCCCATTATGCTCCATTCATGTGCCAGTGAATATTACATAAAAAACTCCCCACTGCCCAATGTGAAAAGTGGAAAAGACGAGAGTCTCGACAAACAACAGCCAGCACAGATACACTGTGCATAATGCCGCCGCCAGAATGTCAACACAATAGTCCCCCACGAAACATCCAGTTTATCTCTGATGGAATCGGCAGTCATTTTCCCATCTGAATGTTTCCTAGATGTTCACCCACACAGTCCACGAAAATACAGTTCATCGTCGATGGCAGTGGCAGTCAACCAGAAGCCCAGCAGCCACGCATTTCTGCATAAGGCAAAAACTGGTCAACTCTGGGACATAGCCAGCCGCCATCGCTCTGAACATGCAGTCACGTTCCAAAACACCTCGGGCAGATTCAAAAGCATTTCACACGAAACTCACAGTGTCGCGCCACGCACTCACTCAGTAGCAGGGCGACGGAACCATAGCCAGCCGCCATCGCTCTGAACATGCAGTCACGTTCCAAAAAACCTCGGGCAGATTCAAAAGCATTTCACACGAAACTCACAGTGTCGCGCCACGCACTCACTCAGTAGCAGGGCGACGGAACCATAGCCTTCTTAGTCGCCTCTTATGACATGCGTGGTAGGCTACAGTGTCGCTATTCTTTGCTTCCCTTATGGGCCCCGGCAACACACGGTGTGAACATCTTGCTTCCATAATCAACAACAGGGAGACCTTCAACAAAAGCCAAGTGGAGAGTGGCTGTAGCAATGCAGAGGTTAAATACTATTACGAGCTTGTGGTGCAATACCAGGAAATATATTACCATGAAAGCTTTTGAGAACATGTATCATTCCTATGTGGCAACATACAGATGTGAAGCATAGACCATTTCGCAATTGCTATAGAAGAATCTTCGGGCGGAGGAGCGCAATTGGGATGGTACGAGCCTTACCATATTGCGAGGAAATGCAACCTAAATACTAAATGTCGTTGCAGGGCAGACCAGGTCCTAATGCTTGGTCGGCAACCAGTCTAGGATAGAAGCTCCGACAGGCGGGCAGTTGCTGATCCGGCAGTTTCTGCAGCTTGATGCGTTTTTGATGCGGAAATATCCATTACTTAGATTGTTACTTCCAGATGAAGTCTTGTAAATAATATCTTGATAGTTTTCAATTATCAGCCCCTACACAAGTTAGTTGGACATCTACATTGACTTCACGCCCAGAAAGCGCCAGTAAGCTACTGAAAATAAAGTCTAGAATATTAATCTGGGATTGGAGTTCATCGCAACGTCATGCAAAGGACATACAACTTCTTAGTTCCTAATTAACACCAGACGAGTTCATAATCCATTGTACTCACCAGAACACGACGACACTTTCTGTTGGCTCATGGCCTTCCAAGCCTACATGCAAGGATGGAGGTATTTTGACATCAGTTGTTTTTCACGTCTGTTGGTCTTTACCTGCCGGGAATATGCTGGCATGTCCAGAGACTCACTGTTCGTCACTACTGGTGTTAGCATGAACGATTACGACTAGAGATTTGTTGTCAGGGGTGATGAATGCCAAAGTAGCATTGGTAGAGAGTTTGACAGTTCGTCTTCAAGTCTCCACCTTCCCCCGGCTATAACAGCAATTTGGAATCGTGTAAGTAAGTGAATGTGTCTATGTTTGGAAGAATTTTTCATATACAAAAGTCAGTTACATTACAAAAGCACATAAATGCTATCCGTATTGGAAGACAGTGCTTCATATGGCGACATCCGTTAAATTGTAGAAGTGAAGTTGTTTATGTGGTGGAAGACAGTGTTGTCAAATAACGAAGTCCTTTAAATTACAGAAGCACAGAAAACTGTTTCAGGTTCTTTTTACGTGACTTATATCTCAAATTCCCACACTCGGCTCACACAATCAGCTATCTCTGCTTAAGACAGCCTCGTTTAGACCATTATAACTAGCTGTATATATCGTCTGTGAGGTGGATTTTACTTTATCGTTTAATTTGCCGAAATCTGTTCGATTGTTCAAAACGGTACACGCTTCTCCATAACACACGCCTCACATTAATTAGTTGTTGTCGATTTAATTTGCAAAAGTGCAGTTGTCCTCTACTATATCAACACAAACAATCAACTAGCCAGCTTGAGACAACGTACTCGAATGTTTATCGCGTAGTTTGACGTACATCACTCTCACACGTTTCAGTATGCTGATTTTACACGAATAAGCTACGGACGTATTTTAGACATCACTGGTGGTGCGTATCAATTACTTTCAATTATATTGTGTTTCCACTGTTCTAACGCTCCATTTGCACGTGTTTCTTTTTCTGTTAGATTCGGGTACTCTTTCTTTACCATGTTATTTACTTCGGCTGCGTTTGTTTTGGAACAATAACTACACGCTTATTATTTGCATCTAATTGGTTCTGTGGGGTTTGTCGGTCTTGGTTAGCAAGGCAAAACTGTATAACTACGGTGTTTTTTCAGAGTTCCTAATTGTAGTTCTGTTGAGAGTAACAAACTGGTGCGTGGCGAAACGGTCAGGATGTCAGGCTGACAATGGCAGCAGAGCGGTCGCACGAGGGTTCGACGACTACGGTTCGCCGCTTGCAAACTGAGGAAAGATTGCCACATAATCCTCCGTGCATTTAGACCTGCAAAATGTGATAGCCCCCAAGCACTACAGGGACGTAGCAAGTTGATACTCCCGGACTTGATGGTAATGGTTTTACCAGTGAGGGAGAGAGCTTCATGTAATGTTGCAAAGCCTTGAATTTTACTCTTAAATTTGGAGATTACTAACATGTTTAGTACTGTTTACGTAGGTGAGAGGGGAAAAAGGCAAACTGAATTCCCTCAAAGCTGACTATTTACGTCCTTTTATTTCCGAAGAGGGACTGTGTAAATAAGTAAAGTGAAGGGCCCTTTTCCACACCTTCAGTCCCATTAGGCACACGGAGCTAGACCCATATTTGTATAGACCAGTCATCATTGCGTATGTGATGTGATTAGTATGGTCCATGCCGCCTTTACTCCCAAGACGTTTGCTGGTGCCAATTTTAGACTGGGTCGACATGGGAGTCGAGGTTAGTATTAAACATCCGTCCCTGTCCGGATTCTAACCATTGACAACCGGGTCAGAAGACAAGCTTCTAGCCGCCAAGCTACTGCTCTCCCTTAGCTCACTTTGTACACAACTGTATTCCCAGATATCTGACTATGTACACACGTGTATTCCCAGATATCTGACTATGTACACAAGTGTATTCCCAGATATCTGACTGTACACAAGTGTATTCCCAGATATTTGACTATGTACACAACTGTATTCCCAGATATCTGACTATGTACACATGTGTATTCCCAGATATCTGACTATGTACACATGTGTATTCCCAGATATATGACTATGTACACAAGTGTATTCCCAGATATCTGACTATGTACACAACTGTATTCCCAGATATCTGACTATGTACACAGCTGTATTCTCAGATATCTGACTATGTACACAACTGTATTTCCAGATATCTGACTATGTACACAACTGTATTCCCAGATATCTGACTATGTACACAACTGTATTCCCAGATATCTGACTATGTACACAACTGTATTCCCAGATATCTGACTATGTCAATGGACATACGACACTTCATTTCATACATGATTGTATTTCCTGAGATATGACTAAATACATCATTATAATTTCTGATAGCAGACTATTACATTGTTGTATTCCCTGAAGTATAACTATATGCATCATTATAATCCCAGAAACTATTACATTGTTGTATCTCCTAAGATATGATTATTTGCATCATTATAATCCCCGAGAACAGACTGCGTGCGTCATTGTATTCCATGGGAGTACAAAAGTAGAATCGCTATAGCATGTATGACTCCGGTATACAATCGTCCGATCCTGGTCGGTGGTAAGGTGAATCTGTGCACGGTGTCATTGTTTTCCGTGAGAGCTGACAGAGAAACTCATTGTTGTCCATGAAAGCTGACTATGCTCATCAATGTATTTCATGATAACTAATTATGTACCGTATTCCCTATTGCTGATTGCGTACATTAATATACTGACTATGAGCTGACTATGTATATACACTTAATTCTATTCCCTGCATGCTGATTAATTCATCATTGTAGTCCCTGCGTGCTGATTATTTCATCATTGTAGCCACTGTGTGCTGAATATTTCATCAATGTATCCCTTGCATGCTGATTATTTCATCATTGAATTCCGTTGTTGCTAATTATTACATCATTGTATTCCCCGATGGCTGTATACGTCATTACATTTAATGAGTGCTGACCATGTACGTCATTGTATGCCCTGAGTTTTGACTATGTATATCATTACTGCCTATGAAAGCTGACTTTGTTATGTCATTCTTCTTCTTCATCGGGAATGGCCACGTTCTGCGCATGGCTGCTTAGCCTCACTTCCGTATAGTGAACTTCCCGTTCACCACAGGATCACAGTAGGTAGATTTAGGAGTTTGATTACTCCCCATCTAATAAATGCCTTTGAAGAGATTAGAACAAGAATTGTCATTGCGAAGGTAGCCAAGTGCAAGATGAAAAACATACTGACCAATAAAAAGATATCAACTGAAACGAGAAAAAGAGTGTTAAAGTGCTACATAGAACCTGTACTTGTTTATGGATGTAAAGGGTGTACAATGAGCAGACAAGCTGAAAAAACATCTGATGGCTGTGGAAATGTGGTTTCTGGGGAACATGCAAAGAATACCATGGACAGACAGAAACACCAATGAACAATTCCTTCAAGAAACAAATGAAGATCGTAAACTGATTAGAGACATTAGACGTGGGCAGTCAAAATTTTAGACCTTGGTGACAACTAGCAAGATCGAAGGGAAGAGCCCAAGGGCAAGACCGAGAAGTAAATACCTGGATGGCTTGGCCACGTGACATGGTCGAGACAGAAACACGGAGCTGATCCACGACGAATGAATGCCAAGATAATCTAATGCTAGTCCAGTAATCGTCCAGTTGGTGATCACTGAGACTTCTGCTAACAGTGGTTCTCAACCTATTTTGGCCCATGCCCCCCTTTACCATATGTTCAGAACGTCATCACCCCCCCCCCCCTTCGAATTTCCTCCCTATAAATCTCCCCCCCCCCACCCCACCTTACACAGTATACATAAAAATGGAAGCTAAATTTAATAACACATACAAGAACACGTCTAGACATCTACATAAAACGTGATTTGCGGGTCTACTTACGTTATAAAACGAATTTCATTAGGGCGAGAAGTACAGAACCGTAAAATTTAGAGGGAAAAACAATATCAAGTAACTGGTTCTTGTATTAATGCAATCTTGAAATAATCTTAATTCCCCCCCCCCCCCCTGGAAACCCTCCCATCGGTTGCGAACCACTGTGCTAACAACTTGCCTTGCTGCATGTCATATAAACTCCCCTGCGGAGCAGGTAAGGCAGTAACCTTTCCGATCATCAGAAAATGTTCCCACTCGTTCATTGTCTATAGACATTGATATTACTTTTACTTTTGAGCACAATGAATGTGAAGCATTGTTTTCTCGCACAGCTGCCATATCTCGATTAGTAGACGACAATGTGGCTGACAGTTTGAACTGAGCTGTAATTTAGTAGGATTCTCGTTCAGTGGACATGTAAAGGAACCTGTCAAATAGTAGGAATCAAATTCGCAGGACGTGTGAACCCATTTCTCAAGCTAGTACAGAACACGTCGATGGACATCAGTTACCTATAATTTGGGCTTGCGCGCGCGTCGGCTTCCTTTCTATAATGTGGTAACCATTCTTCGCGTTCCCTTCTCTGGAATTGAATCCTGGCTCCCCGGTATCCATTACAAGCATGTTAGGCATGTCACATGCCCTCGACTTTTGATTATGCAGACATTTGAAAGATGCGGTGCTGGCACGCAAGGTCGTACGTTCGGCACGAAATTATCCAGTAACATGTGGGAACGCCCCACCCCCCCTTTTTTTTTTACTCCCCCACCCCGCCCCTTCCACAGGAAAGGCAACAACGATTGGTTTGAACTAATAAAAGCGATCTTTCTACTACGGTTGGAGCCTGGTAGGCATATATTAGCTCTAGAATTGCAACAGTTATTGTAATTGTACCAACCATTACCCCGTATGGACAACAATCAACTTCGGATTAATAAGCCTGTGAGAGTAAAACCGTGGGCAGCTGCTTTTGCGGATGACTCAATCACAGGACTATCATTCTGAGCCGATGATTGACCCTACTATAACTTCTCCTTGAAGTTGAACGGGGTAGGGGTAATGGTAGCATCGAAATTAAAAAAAAAAACAAAAAAACAATACAATTATTCAAGTTGGATCGTGTCATCTAAGGAACTTCCACTGGTTTAATAAATCATTGCCATGCTTCTTTTTTTTTTTTTATAACTCAAGCGTAGCCTATACACGCGCTACAACTGGGCTGGATGTTGCGTGTGGATTAGCTTTCAATTTTCATTATTACCAGAGTCCGTCGCCATTAGGCGAACCCACTACGACGTGTTCTAGAGAGGTACTTATAATTTACATCCCCAAGTCAAGGACGAGAAGTCAAACTTTTAGTCCAGCTTACAGGTGTAGGGGTTGAATTAGCACACCGGGTGTTTAAGAAAGAGAGCTCTTATCTATTCGGCGATGCTGACCTCTTTCGCTGTTTCACTATGAGACAGTGTGGGTTTAGAGATGCATGAGTTAATCTTTGAGGTTCCACTGTGAGAGAGTGTGGGCTTAGAGATGCATGAGTTAATCTTTGAGGCAAGCATATGATATATTTGAGGCAAGGGATGTGTGATGTCTCCAGATCTTTTTTCCCTGTACAGTGAAAATATTTTCAGAAATGTAGAGGATATAAATGGAATCAGCATTGGAGGACGAAACATCAATAACATTAGATATGCAGATGATACAGTATTAATTGCAGACAATGCGCAGGACCTGCAACAATTAGTAGATGCGGTTGTTGTACACAGTGAGCAACTGGGGTTAGAATTAAATTGTAAAAAGACTCAGGCTATGGTCGGAAGGAAGAAGTGGAAGGAAGAAGTGCCACAATGTAATATACGAGTAAATGGAAATATTCTTCAACAAGTGAATCGGTACAATTATCTTGGAACAGTTATAACATCTGATGGGAGATGCCTTGAAGAGATTAAAACAAGAATCGCCATGGCGAAAGTAGCCTTTAGCAAGATGAAAAACATTCTGACCAATAAAAAGATGTCAATTGAAACGAGAAAAAGAGTGTTGAGGGGATACATAGAGCCTGTTCTTTTGTATGAATGTGAAACTTGGACAATGAGCAGTCAAGCTGAAAAGCATCTGATGGCTGCAGAAATGTGGTTTCTGAGGAAAATGCAAAGAATACCATGGACAGACAGAAAAACCAATGACCAAGTACTACAGGAGACAAATGAACATCGTAGACTGATTAGAGAAATTAGACGTAGACAGTCAAAATTTTTTGGACATGTTATGAGAAGAAATGGGTTGGAGAACTTAGTGACAACTGGCAAGATCGAGGGGAACAGACCAAGAGGAAGACCGAGAGGAAAATACCTGGATGGCTTGGCCACATGGCATGGACGAGACAGGAACACTGAGCTGATCCACGACACTGGTGATCGAGTGAAATGGCGAGTCATGACCGCCCACGCTTTCCGGCATGGCACATGATTGATTGATTGATATGATTACTGCCAGGCCGCTTATCGCAACGAATAGAACTAGACATGCAAAGCATTGTGCACCTTCCGACAAGCTCAAAGCTAAAACTAAGATAGAAACGACTGGCACTAAAAGCTGTGCCAGCTGACTGACTGCAGGTCAGAGAGAGAGAGAGAGAGAGAGAGAGAGAGAGAGAGAGAGAGAGAGAGAGAGAGAGAGAGAGAGAGAGAGAGAGAGAGAGAGAGAGAGAGAGAGAGAGAGAAATTTGCCTTTCCCCATACCTTCATCGAACTACATTACACAACTCCCGCTATTTCCTACACGGGCAACGACTTCGACATCGAGCTGTGGTCGCATGCACGATACGACTGCCCCTGTATTAAAAACTCCGCCGCGAATAAAGCTCCACAGGAGGCTTCTGTTCATCAGAAGTGGTCTCCCCCACCCTTGCACCGAATGTGTCGGCTCCTTTACCTTCTTGACACTCTCATGTGGCGGGCCCGTCTGGGTCATGACTGCAGGGCCTTTATCTCCCGTCGTGCTTGTTCACCTTCGAGACGTTCGTTACCGCGCAATTCCCATATCGACATCGCTAAGTTTGTCTGCCCAGAAGCCATCCCACCCTCGAAGGGCAAACATTATGCACCCGGTCATCTACCAGCGTTATCACTGCACCGTAACTGACCGCGGGAAAGCCAGCCTTTTCCCCGGCAGTTTGCCACAGTCTTCACCTCCGCCTCGGTGGCTAGCTAGCAGACGTCATTGCTGCCATGTAACCTTCTTCGTATCCCGTTCACTGCTTACAGAACAACCTGTACGCTCCCAGCGGAAGCCAGCTCTACCTCTGAGCTAAACCTATTACTGCTTGGGGCCCTCCTACTCCTCGCTACAGTTGCGGGAAATGGTCTTTGCAAGACGTTCTGTTCCACCACAAGCGGTCGTTGCCGACGTTTGGCTGCAGAGGTTCCACTTTGGACATATCCGACCCGGGTGATCGCTACATTGTGGTGGTTCTACCCATTTGTAGCGCCCTGACTTGGTTGCCGTATTCTTGCCTGGTGTGAATAGCTCATGAGTATGCTAGTAATGAGTCCGATGCTTGTCTACCGGGTTGGAACCAAATCATTACCATCCATGATTCCCCCATTTCGTGCAAGCGTGAACAGCTCGATACAGCGCGATTCAGAGCAAGAACGACAGTACTGTACAGGCTCAGACTATAAACCGCAGTTATGTATTGTATATATCCCTTGCACTGTGGTATTTAAAAAGTATGATTGTGCAGGTGACATTCAACACTGGGAGGTTAATCTAAAATAAAGTCTGCTGTTATTAGGTGTACACTCTTATTGTCCTCGTTGAAGTGGGGTCAAACGATGATTTATAATAATCTTTGAAGTGAAGTTAACTTTAGTGGAAAGATCACAAATGTTTAAAAAAGTCGCTTAAAAGTCGACTTCATTGCATCGAGTCTTTATCCCATATGGCTCAGTCTCTTTCCGCAGCGCGTAAAGTGTCGCACAAAGCACAAACTCCGTAGCTCCAGCGACGACCCTCAGTAGTCTCAGAAAAAATGCGCGCGTGAATCGAAGGATGCTGCCCGGAATCGAACGAACAACCTTCGGAGCCCGAGTAAGACGGCTTGATCACTTCGCCACGGAGATCACAAATTACGATGTTCCTCTTCCGGTGCAGCTGTGGGCGATAGAAAACTGAGCTTTGGAATTGAGTGGCGGCAAGAGCCAAGACACGATGTAATAAGAAATTAAAGCATGTCACATTTGTTCCAGGAGTCTAAAGAGTATAAACGAAGATAAGTAATGAAGCTTTACAGAACACAATTACGGACAACAAAGGATGTTGCGGCGACTAGTCTTCGTCAGCAAAAAAATACAAGAAACCGCAAGTTTAGATATAAACACGGGGAAGACACAACAGTGGCTACACTAAGACCTTAATAACTTAATGGGAAGAATTGAAAGATTAAAAAATTGAGAACAATGGAATGAAAATGAAATAAACAAATATGATACTTATCTAAGAATTTCAGACTGTAAAACTGGAGTCTAAAGAGAATGGAAGCTGCCACTATGGTTGTAAAAAGTAAGACGACGCGATGGTTGGAATTAGATGAAAAACAGACAATCACCTATCACGCATTACCCATGGGGTTAACTTTCCTCGAGTTGTGGTAGAAAAATGCCACTGACCACTTCACTTCGCAATACTAGCTTAATGTGGTCTATGAGATCACGATACAATAGAAATATTTGCCACCTTTTCCTTCCGTGTTAAATTCACAGTCGCAGACTTTCAGTCTGTCTCCCTCCATTCTGACCTTTTTGACCAATATTTGTTCCGCTCGCTTTGAACTCCAGCGTTGTCTATACACCTGTTACTGCTTCTAGTGCACTGGACAGATTTTTGTGTGTGTAGATTAGCTTTCCTTATTACCAGTGTCCCTCGCCATCAGCCTAACCCACTCCTCTTCAGAGGTACAAGTCAAGGACGAGAAGTCAACATTTTAGTCTAACTGGCCGGTGTAGTTGTTGAAGCCGCTACCTCGGTGTCAGCACACTGGATGTTTAAGAACAACCTCCCTGTGGTCTTATGGATTTGACAGGCTGCAGATTGTAATCAAATATCCTTGCATATGATTTTAATAAAATTTTATCTTACTCCTTTCCTTCCACCGCTTCAATGATCTATCTGATAACTACTAGGACATTTTCTTTCCCTCGTTCGCTCTTTGAACTCGAGCATAGTCCATATTTGACTGATTTTTGCGTGTGTGTCAACTTTCCCTATTACCAGTTCCCCCACCATCAGGCGAACCCTCTCCGAAATCTGACTTACTTGCAATTTTAGTACCAAGTGTAGGACCAGACGGCAACGTTAAAGTCCGCCTGTTTATTTGTGTGTCTATGCATGTTTATTGGCAGGTACTGCTGTTGGAGTATGAATCGTTAAGACTTTAATCTATAACAAAGTAAAAGGTCAATTTTTTTTCAATGGGGTATATTATTCTGGCCCCATAATTTTTGTACCGATCGTCATTCGATGGTGACGTGGCCAAATTCGCGTTGGCCACCTTTACTTCCCAGGAATTTACCTGGCATCCATTTCAGTATGAGTCCAGGGCCTAGAAAGGGATTCAACCACCACAGACGAGTTTGCAAGTCACTGCTCTCTCTCTCTCTCTCCTTCTTTCGTTCGCTTGAACTGTCTGTAACTATAATATTGTCTCTTGTATGAATTTAACTGTCTTTTTTAGTTCACTCAGCGGTCCATTGAGTTTACCTTCCACTGTCGTCTCTCTAGGCCAGAAGGTTTGCCTAAATGTGTTTATATTTTGGGCAGTCTTGGAATATGTGCACTGCTGTCTGCGACGCCAATCCACGTGAGCACATGGCTTATTCACCAATCTTGAATTTTGTATACATGTTGCGTAATCTATTGTGTTCTGTTCTGAGACGCAGAATAATGACTTGTTCTGGTCTGTCCATAACGTGGTAGTCGTCTTTGGCAGGCTTTGGTGGCTTTCTGACTGATTTGATCATTCTTTTCTTTTGGTGGTTTGTAACGGGCACATCAGGCTGTTCTTCTTTTGCTCCTTCCTTAGACAAACCATCAGCACTATCGTTTCCGGGGACTCCACAATGGGATGGTATCCACTGTATGGTGACCTTATGCTGAGTGCTAAATTCAGAAAGTAGTGTCCTTAGTACTGACAATTTCCCAGACAGGAGAGCCTCGAGTACTGATTTTGCATCTCTCTCTCTCTCCCTCTCTCTGGCTGGATTCTGCAACATCAGAAGAACCACATATAGCAACAGAACTGGAAGCACGAGAAGTGTGAAGCACAAGAAAATAATTGCAACATGAAAATAAGCAACAAATATGAGAACACTCCTGTAAATAAGAATATAATGTACTTATCAGCCTGCTTTGAATGAAGTGTCACAAAAGAGTATGTAATATGTGAAAGCTTTATTATCAGCCAATAATATTAATTTAACATAACAAGTACAAACATTACTGTATTGTAACAAGTATATGAACAACTGTATCTCACAAACACAGAAGGTACTAGATCATTAACAAGAAGACAAAGAAGATATTAGAAACTGCTTGTGCTTAATAAAGTAGTGCAAATCTACTAAATTTCTGACTGGAGTAGAAAATTCTGAACCAACTGAGGTCTATGTTTGATTTATAAAGCCCACTTGTGTGTCTCTTCAAGCACCTACTGCAAATTTCACAATTAAATTATTTTAGAAAAAAAATTCACAACTTTCACGTCCAATTCTTTCACTTCACGTGGTGGATGTAACAAACAAACGTTTGTCAGATCTGGCCAGTTGGGATAAGTACAACACTGGAATATTAAAAGTCTCTTGCCTTTCTATAATTAATTCCTCAAACAGCTGGGAGAGAGAAGTTGGCTTTTTTCAGACAAGTCAAAGGGGTGTCATGAGAAGGAATTCAGATCACTCTTTCCTGCAGTGCACAATATTTGCCTTCCTAAGGACAGGGTGGCTGTTGGGTAGGCACACATGGCGGCAAATTAGTGAGATGTCTGCAATATGTGGCAATCACATGTTTCTGGAAATGGCATATAGGATGGTGATTTCACAACAGGACAAACATACCTGGGAGTCATGGCCCTGGTGGTACAAGAATGTAAAGACGATAAACAGGCCAAAACAGTCTGTAGAAAGGGAATTCCTTCTGATGATCTGAAGCCCTCTGCAGTTGCTCCACAATGGAATGTATACTAATACTAATGACACACTTGTGAATACTGTTTCAATGTTTGCTTTTAAACTTCTGAGCAAACATTTTATTTAAGACAGTAATTACTGTGCGTGGGCTGTGGCTCTAAGCATATACAGTGTTGGCCTCACTCTTTGATGTATAAACCTGACAACAAAGTTAGTGTAGATATCACACACTAAAATAATATTATTACATTAATACACTAATATGATTTGGAGGTTTAGCTGGCCTGTCAGCCCGGTTGTCATATGTTCAAATCCCCATCAAGGTGGGGATGTTTGAAAAATTGACCAGGGCTCCCGAGTCAACATAGTCTAAAATGGGTACCATGAAATCCTCTGGGAAGTGAAGGAGACAGGCATAATATGACCACATCACACACTGAGCACTGACTGTCACTGTCAAACTGCCATCTACTGCCTAAAGTAACTTGAAGTGTGGGACAGGCAGGGGTGGTCATGAGCCTGAGGAATTAAGGCTGCATGGCTAGTGCAGTCTTCATGAACTGCAGGTTAGGGTTTTCTTTTTGCCCCGACAAAATATAATCCACACCTTACTGAGAATTCGACCCCAGGTCTCCCAAAGGAGATCCTGGTATTTTAGCCACTGGGCTCCTCCGGCACTGACTAATCTATAAACACATGGAACTAGTCATTCAATATACCTCAAGATGAAGTAAAGGGCCCATACAATAAAAAGATGATTACAGACGACCTGATGTGCTAATGCTGCCTAAAAACTTGGATCTTTTTGAACTCACTTGTCTATAAAACCACCCATGTTTACTCCTCACTTTGTTACTTCTAATGCATTGATTCATGTTCGTTGTGTTACTGTGTCAACTGTACAGTTGGTGCTACCGTGTTGAGACCACTAACTTGCAAATTTCTTGCTAATCAATCTTACAAGTGAGAAAGAAGTCACAACATTCTTACGTATCTCAACTAGATATGTAGTAAATCTGGTATGGTAGTCAGTTCAACAATGAGAAAACATACCCACAATATAATGGGTATAGCACGCGTCAAAGGAAGGCAAGCAGCACAACGAAAATATTATGCTGCAGTCGATGTGTCAGGATAAAAGTGCTAATATCACAGCTTCTCTCTAAAACCGACACAGTGCATCCAAAAGACTTTCCACGACACCAGAGGGAAAATGGGAATATGAAATGAATCAGATAAATGCCTGTGCTCATTATTAACATCGACTTCATCATCTCTTGTCCTCATCACAACCATCATCAAGTACCATGCTAGTAATACCACAAAAACATGTCCCGAAACAGGGACCTGCTATGGATCTGTCATGTGATAGGGCCAGCATATTTTGTAGGCCACGTTGCATGGAGGTGTAGGTGGCCAGATTTTTGTTCTCACTTAGCGAGATGATGAACACAAGCATCAAACTCTCGTCTGGCCGCACTCATGACATTATCAGCATAGCTGGAAAATCAACTAAGCTATCACACTCACGCATGCCGGTAAAATCAAGTAAGCTAACACACTCACTCATGCCGGTAAAATCAAGTAAGCTAACACACTCACTCATGCCGGTAAAATCAAGTAAGCTAACACACTCACTCATGCCGGTAAAATCAAGTAAGCTAACACACTCACTCATGCCGGTAAAATCAAGTAAGCTAACACACTCACTCATGCCGGTAAAATCAAGTAAACTAACACACTGACTCATGCCGGTAAAATCAAGTAAGCTAACACACTCACTCATGCCGGTAAAATCAAGTAAGCTAACACACTCACTCATGCCGGTAAAATCAAGTAAGCTAACACACTCACTCATGCCGGTAAAATCAAGTAAGCTTACACACTCACTCATGCCAGTAAAATCAAGTAAGCTAACACACTCATTCATGCCGGTAAAATCAAGTAAGCTAACACACTCACTCATGCCGGTAAAATCAAGTAAGCTAACACACTCACTCATGCCGGTAAACTGTAGATGGTAATTAATGGTCCTCTTTCTCAAACAAGCCGGTTTCTTAGCCAGTCTCTGTGGCTGAAGGGCTTGCGAACGCGGTTTGTGAGCCCGTACACCCGGGTTCGAAACACGGAGGTGCTGGTTTTTTCGAAAAAGGTATAGAGACCGGTCGTTCAGAAAGCAATGGCAAACTACTGAACGTAACACTTGCCTAGTACATCAACAGCAGCTGAAAATGCTGGTGTTGACTGCAACGTCCCGTAAGGGATACCCAACAAATTTTTCTCAAACAATCATCGTCTCTGGTCAGGTCTGTGCTCTTTCCCAATTAAGCCATCTGGCCATCCATCCAGGTATTTATCTCTGTCCCAATTATGTCATCTGGCCAATACATTCAAGTATTTATCTCTGTCCCAATTATGTCATCTGGCCAATACATCTCTGTCCCAATTATGCCATCTGGCCAATTCATCCAATTATTTATCTCTGTCCCAATTATGTCATCTGGCCATCCATGCAGGTATTTATCTCTATCCCAATTATGTCATCTGGCCATCCATGCAGGTATTTATCTCTGTCCCAATTATGTCATCTGGCCATCCATGCAGGTATTTATCTCTGTCCCAATTATGTCATCTGGCCAATACATTCAAGTATTTATCTCTGTCCCAATTATGTCATCTGGCCAATACATCCGAGTATTTATCTCTGTCCCAATTATCTCATCTGGCCATCCATCCAGGTATTTATCTCTGTCCCAATTATGTCATCTGGCCAATACATTCAAGTATTTATCTCTGTCCCAATTATGCCATCTGGCCAATTCATCCGAGTATTTATCTCTGTCCCAATTATGTCATTTGGCCATCCATCCAGGTATTTATCTCTGTCCCAATTATGTCATCTGGCCAATACATCCAAGTATTTATCTCTGTCTCATTTCTTTTTCTGTTCACCATCGTCTTCTTTATATTTTCCTCTCTGCAGCCATCAGATATTTCTCAGCTTGTTTGCTTGTCCGTAGATCTTACACCATAAATAGCACATATTTTATATAGCAGTTTAAGATTGTTTTTATCATCCCTCATATTTTTTAATGAAAAAATCTTTCAACTTCTACTGGATAATGCACCATTTCTGTTTTTACAGTGACACACAAGAGACATACTTTTATAAATATTCAAGATTTGGTTCCTGTGTGAGGCAACATTAATTTTGTGTTATACAATAAAAATATTACTGAAGTATTTATAAACAAATATATGGGATGCAAGCTTTTATTATCTTCTGCACTCAATACACTGTAGGAGAAGTGACAAGTAAAATGTGATAGAAGCTGTGACTTCTTACTCACTCCACCAGAAAAGCGATCAGCAACTAATAATCTCACTGATGAAGACGCAAACAGTAGGTTTGCACAATTTACTGCCTGACATATTCTACTGCATCTCATCAGGTGCCTACTTCAGAAGACACTCAACATAAAACAAAGCAAAACAGTGACTCCTTGAAGCTATACTATAAACATTTGCTTAAAAGTCAACAGGGTTGACTTCATTGCACCGAGTTTTATCCCATATGGCTCACTCTCTTTCCGTAGCTCCAGTGACGACCCCCCAGGAGTCTCTGAAAAAATTACCTCATGAACCG
Source organism: Cepaea nemoralis (assembly GCA_014155875.1). Classification (NCBI taxonomy): domain Eukaryota; kingdom Metazoa; phylum Mollusca; class Gastropoda; order Stylommatophora; family Helicidae; genus Cepaea; species Cepaea nemoralis. The sequence goes on along the minus strand of JACEFZ010024683.1, from coordinate 99,608 downwards.
AAGGACGCGGCCTGGAATCGAACCCACAACCTTCGGAGCCCGAGTCAGATGGCTTGACCACTTCGCCATGAAGACTCCCGAAGCTATACTAAGCAACATACATATTCCCACAGTAATTTTAACTGTCCACCATGGTAATTTTAAATGGACTATCATGTCTTTTTGTTTACACAATGATGGCTATGCAGATCACAGAAGCTTCAGCAAATCATAACATCTGACCATTTTGTGGGTCAAAAAATACACCAGATGTACTGTCTATCAATCATGTGACCAGATTTCAACAGTTTGGAACATGCATGCCAGGCCATAAATTGTGGAATCTATTGTTTGTGCCATCTTTATTCAAATTCACTATGGAAAATTTTTTTGAATCTCAGTGATGTTCGATGAGACTGAGGTATCCCAGGCAATAAATCTTTTATGAACCTCTCTGGTGTTCGATGAATTTGAGGTAGCACTTAGCATGATCTTATTCACACAGATAATTGTAAATTATCACAATAACAATTTGATGATTTCAATGAATAATCTTCTAGAGCAGTGGTTCTCAACCGGTGGGGAATTCTAGAGCTTATATTTCAACATATGCAAAATGCCCAGAATTATTTCAGTGTGTGTGTGTGCTTATAGATAACATCTTAATTTAGTACTGATTAACACGTGTAATCTTTTCTTCATCCAATTTCTCCTACAGATAGATCAGTACATAAGAAATTGAATATGTAACCATTTATAGTATTTCTCCAATGATGACATTCATGTCATTTGTGCATGTATTGACTGGTGATGTTCCACCTAACAGACAGGGCACTTATTTAGTTCTGACTATTGAGTAAGCCCAGAGTTAAATTATGCTCATGAACTTACTATCCTTTTGACCTTTCCAGAAATCAGACCTAGTACTTTAAAGTGACCATGCCATCTGTGCATCTTCTTACTTTAATGAATTCATTATCAACTGAAACATAAATGCAACTAAAGAGAGCTGACTGTCAGATCTGATATTTATGAGACAAAATTATTAACTGGGAACAAATGTAGTATTGCTTTGGTAACATTTCTCAACTGTGATTTATGAAACATTAACATCTAGTTGCAAACACCTACATTCGTAAGTAAAAGTACAAAAGAAGTGTATCAAAACCCACAACCTACAAAACGTTATGAAAATGGCAATACCCTGAGGTACACACTTTATAATTACAGTAATTGAAAAAATATGAAAATCAGTATCTACAGATTTGCACTTTAAACAGGAGAATTTATAAAATGCTATATCAGGTCTGCGTGAGTGGAGTAGAAAGCCTACATACATGTATCGATGTATGCTTTATATGTGTGATTATTCTGAATATAAAATAATTTACAACTAAACAAGGTAAAATACACCAAATAGCAGCAGCACATTAGTGGAAAATGCTAACCTACTTATTATAAAAATCTGAAAATGTGTGTGTTCATGCATTTACCCATTTATGTCAAGTAACACATCATATGTTGAACAATGAATATGACAACTGACATTTAATTTCCTATCTCATTCTAAGTGAATCCACACTTCATATATTTACTGGTTTCATCATGTATATGATACTTTTGTTTCTAAACATGAAAGAGTTTTGCTAATACAGGGACTGACTGACCAACTTCTGGTGACTTTCTTTGTGGAGAATTAGATCAAGGCAAACAATGACAAGAGAAGAAAATCTGTGAACATTCATTCATTCCTGTTGGCAATGTGTGGCACTGCAATCATGTCAAAGAAATGTCTTCATATAATTGGTACTGCAGATTTTTATCAAATCAATATCTGCTGACATCTCATCTAATCAAGGACTCACACAGATTTCACCTAATCAAGGACTCACACAAATCTCATCTAATCAAGGACTCGCACAAGTCTCATCTAATCAAGGACTCACACAAATCTCATCTAATCAAGGACTCACACAAATCTCATCTAATCAAGGACTCACACAAATTTCATCTAATCAAGGACTCACACAAATCTCATTTAATCAAGAACTCACACAATTCTCATCTAATCAAGGACTCATACAAATCTCATCTAATCAAGGACTTACACACATCTCATCTAATCAAGAACTCACACAGATCTCATGTATTAAATTATCCTGGGAATTATGTCGCTAAAAAGAACTATGTTGCAATTCTAAAAATGAGAAAAGTGGAGATAATGTTTCAAATAAAAATCAATCTTTGTCAACTGTTGCTATTATGGTCAATGAAAATATATGTGTACTGATTGTCACTTATATAGAAGACACAAATACAGAAGCAGATACAAGATGAAACAAGAGACAACATGACAGATATAGGTACATGAGATTGAACCACATAACCTCTAAACAAGTTCATCTGATTGCTGAAAGAATACATGAACTCCAACACTCCACCAGCTGATGCTACCTTTTCCCTTGTTTTCTACAAGCAGCAATCAATACCTATATGTTTAATAATTATGTTGCTGTGATGGCCCTAGTTCCTGTTGGTCTCCAGGCAATGCCAGAGCACAGTAAATGAGCTCATGTGTTTCCTTTATCTTGCAGTGTCCTCACAGACAATGTGGCATGGTCAGACACCATGATGACAAACAGACCTCGTCACCTCCTCACGGGAAACAGACACTAATTGGTTAATGAGGAGAAGATTAGCAAAGATATCAATTGTAATGCAATTCATTGAAAGGCTATAAACTCTGCTTGTTTCAAAATTGCAAGAGAGACATAGCAATTCCCCACGATGAAGTTAGACGGACAACACACATGTATTGCACACCCTCTGTGGAGAGCTCAGATGTATGCTCAGAATGAGTGTTGCTTGCTGGCTGCGATCAATCAAGTCATCATAATCCTTCCCATTCAGTCACTTCATATAAGAGTCAACAACTGAATACAAAAAGGTCAAAGCTACAACAACAATAATAACAACAATCATCTTACAGTCTTTAAGAAGCAAATAATTTACACTATTTATATATTATTTATGAACTGAGATTATTATATTATGAAACAGAGTAAAACAGGAGAAGCAAGTGCCAGATGCAAATAAGCCTCAAACAGCAAACAGGAAGACCGAAGCAATGATTTATTTATATATATATGTATACAGATGCATTTGATGAGTTTGGAATAAGTGATGTAAATAAATCTCAGCAAAACCAAAGAGAGACCAGTATTTATAATACATGAAAATGATTACAACCTTATAAGAAAGATAATATAAATACTTGTAAAATGGAAATTCAAAATTACTGGTCCCAAAAAACTGTCACTTACTACATAAAAGCAGTGGCTATAAATTAATATATTAAGGCTGTGTAACTTTTAAACCACAGCTACATGCATCTTTTCTCCCTTTCACACAGACTAGATAAAACTGTACAATATGTTGCTATAATCCAGCAGGATAAACATACAAAACAAGTGGAAAGTAGAAAGAAACATCCACAAATTGAACAAACTCTGATAAGAACACGTTATGGGCAAGATATAATCTGTCAACACATCTGTGTTTGCTTATATCAGATCTGATTATCACACAAATGTTTATGATATTACAGCCATAGATGTGGGACATTATTCCATTATAAACATCTGATTTATGCATCTGGTGCATTGGTAACAAGCGATGAACGAGTGATGGGACAGTTAATGGAAAAAGAGAAATTATGGGAAATGAGAATCAGTGGCCGTGTGATATGCAGGAATTTGCAGATCTTAAAGGTGGTGTTGAGAAAAAGAAACATATATATCACTGATTTTCTGCTTCCTTAAACTATAAAATAACGCTAGCTATTACCCACTCTACAGCTACCTCTACTTTATACTATCACCCCTATCATCTATCTCCACTCTACAGCTACCTCTACTTTATACTGTCACCACTATCATCTATCTCCACTCTACAGCTACCTCTACTTTATACTGTCACCACTATCATCTATCTCCACTCTACAGCTACCTCTACTTTATACTATCACCACTCTCATCTATCTCCACTCTACAGCTACCTCTACTTTATACTGTCACCACTCTCATCTATCTCCACTCTACAGTTACCTCTGCTTTATACTGTCACCACTCTCATCTATCTCCACTCTACAGCTACCTCTACTTTATACTGTCACCACTATCATCTATCTCCACTCTACAGCTACCTCTACTTTATACTATCACCACTCTCATCTATCTCCACTCTACAGCTACCTCTACTTTATACTGTCACCACTATCATCTATCTCCACTCTACAGCTACCTCTACTTTATACTGTCACCACTATCATCTATCTCCACTCTACAGCTACCTCTACTTTATACAATCACCCCTATCATCTATCTCCACTCTACAGCTACCTCTACTTTATACTATCACCACTCTCATCTATCTCCACTCTACAGCTACCTCTACTTTATACTATCACCACTCTCATCTATCTCCACTCTACAGCTACCTCTACTTTATACTGTCACCACTATCATCTATCTTCACTCTACAGCTACCTCTACTTTATACTGTCACCACTATCATCTATCTCCACTCTACAGCTACCTCTACTTTATACTGTCACCACTATCATCTATCTCCACTCTACAGCTACCTCTACTTTATACAATCACCCCTATCATCTATCTCCACTCTACAGCTACAGCTACCTCTACTTTATACTATCACCACTCTCATCTATCTCCACTCTACAGCTACCTCTACTTTATACTATCACCACTCTACAGCTACCTCTACTTTATACTGTCACCACTCTACAGCTACCTCTACTTTATACTGTCACCACTATCATCTCTACTTTATACTGTCACCCTTATCATCTATCTCCACTCTACAGCTACCTCTACTTTATACTATTACCACTCTCATCTATCTCCACTCTACAGCTACCTCTACTTTATACTATCACCACTATCATCTATCTCCACTCTACAGTTACCTCCACTTTATACTATCACCACTAATATCTATCTCCACTCTACAGCTACCTCTACTTTATACTATCTCCACTCTACAGCTACCTCTACTTTATACTATCATCTATCTCCACTCTACAGTAACCTCCACTTTATACTATCACCACTATCATCTATCTCCACTCTACAGCTGCCTCTACTTTATACTGTCACCCCTATCATCTATCTCCACTCTACAGCTACCTCTACTTTATACTGTCACCACTCTCATCTATCTCCACTCTACAGCTACCTCTACTTTATACTATCACCACTCTCATCTATCTCCACTCTACAGCTACCTCTACTTTATACTGTCACCACTCTCATTTATCTCCACTCTACAGCTACCTCCACTTTATACTATCACCACTATCATCTATCTCCACTCTACAGCTACCTCTACTTTATACTGTCACCCCTATCATTTATCTCCATTCTACAGTTACCTTTACTTTATACTGTCACCCCTCTCATCTATCTCCACTCTACAGCTACCTCTACTTTATACAATCACCCCTATAATCTATCTCCTCTCTACAGCTACCTCTGCTTTATACTGTCACCACTATCATCTATCTCCACTCTACAGCTAACTCTATTTTATACTGTCACCCCTATCATCTATCTCCACTCTACAGTTACCTCTACTTTATACTGTCACCACTCTCATCTATCTCCACTCTACAGCTGCCTCTACTTTATACTGTCACCACTATCATCTATCTCCACTCAACAGCTACCTCTACTTTATACAATCACCCCTATCATCTATCTCCACTCTACAGCTACCTCTACTTTATACTGTCACCACTCTCATCTATCTCCACTCTACAGTTACCTCTACTTTATACAATCACCCCTATCATCTATCTCCATTCTACAGCTACCTCTACTTTATACTATCACCCCTATCATCTATCTCCATTCTACAGCTACCTCTACTTTATACTGTCACCACTATCATCTATCTCCACTCTACAGTTACCTCTACTTTATACAATCACCCCTATCATCTATCTCCATTCTACAGTTACCTCTACTTTATACAATCACCCTATCATCTATCTCCATTCTAGTTACCTCTACTTTATACAATCACTCCTATCATCTACCTCCACTCTACAGTTACCTCTACTTTATACAATCACCCCTATCATCTATCTCCAATCTACAGTTACCTCTACTTTATACAATCACCCCTATCATCTATCTCCACTCTACAGCTACCTCTACTTTATACTATCACCCCTATCATCTATCTCCACTCTACAGTTACCTCTACTTTATACAATCACCCCTATCATCTATCTCCACTCTACAGCTGCCTCTACTTTATACTGTCACCACTATCATCTATCTCCACTCTACAGCTACCTCTACTTTATACTATCACCCCTATCATCTATCGCCACTCTACAGTTACCTCTACTTTATACAATCACCCCTATCATCTATCTCCATTCTACAGCTACCTCTACTTTATACTGTCACCCCTATCATCTATCTCCACTCTACAGTTACCTCTACTTTATACAATCACCCCTATCATCTATCTCCACTCTACAGCTGCCTCTACTTTATACTGTCACCACTATCATCTATCTCCACTCTACAGCTACCTCTACTTTATACAATCACCCCTATCATCTATCGCCACTCTACAGCTACCTCTACTTTATACTATCACCACTATCATCTATCTCCACTCTGAAGCTACCTCTACATTATACTATCACCACTACCATTTATGTCCACTCTACAGCTACCTCTACTTTATACTATCACCAATATCATCTATCTCTACTTTATACAATCACCACTATCATCTATCTCCACTCTACAGCTACCTCTACTTTATACTATCATCACTACCATCTATCTCCACTCTACAGCTACCTCTGCGTTATACTATCACCACTATCATCTATCTCCACTCTAAAGCTACCTCTACATTATACTATCACCACTATCATCTATCTCCACTCTACAGCTATCTCTACTTTATACTATCACCACTATCATCTATCGCCACTATCATCTATCTCCTCTACAGTTACCTCCACTTTATACTATCACCACTATCATCTATCTCTACTCTACAGCTACCTCTACTTTATACTATCACCACTATCATCTATCTCCACTCTACAGCTACCTCCACTTTCTACTGTCACTGTGTGCTACAGAAAAGATAACCTAGAAAGAAATTTAACCAGAACCAGTTCTTCTACTTTCCTTTTTTTCTTTCACACTCTTCTTCTCATTCACTGTTGTGAGTTGCATGGATAGACACATATGCGTAAACTACCATACACTAGTTTCCAAATTCTGTCTGAGGCAAATCGCACAGTTGAAATTGCAGAGATGAAGCTATTAACAATTCTTCAAACACGCTACCAGGGTGTAATACTAACTAGCTTCATAATTCTGGTTCTGTTATTTATCATTAAAGATTAAAATAATCAGGAACAGACTGAAAATATTCAGCTCTAGAAACAGATTTCCATAATTACAGAAGATGTGGCAGCAGTGGGCCATCATTTACACATGACAAGGTGACAGATTTCTTCAACTGTAGGAGATGTGGCAGCAGTGGGCCATCATTTACACATGACAAGGTGACAGATTTCTTCAACTGTAGGAGATGTGGCAGCAGTGGGCCATCATTTACACATGACAAGGTCATAGATTTCTTCAACTGTAGGAGAAGTGGCTGCAGTGGGCCATCATTTACACATGACAAGGTGACAGATTTCTTCAACTGTAGGAGATGTGGCAGCAGTGGGCAATCATTTACACATGACAAGGTGACAGATTTCTTTAACTGTAGGAGATGTGGCAGCAGTGGGCCATCATTTACACATGACAAGGTGACAGATTTCTTTAACTACAGGAGATGTGGCAGCAGTGGGCCATCATTTACACATGACAAGGTGACAGATTTCTTTAACTGTAGGAGATGTGGCAGCAGTGGGCCATCATTTACAGGTGACAAGGTGACAGATTTCTTTAACTGTAGGAGATGTGGCAGCAGTGGGCCATCATTTACACATGACAAGGTGACAGATTTCTTTAACTGTAGGAGATGTGGCAGCAGTGGGCCATCATTTACACATAAGGTGACAGATTTCTTTAACTGTAGGAGATGTGGCAGCAGTGGGCCATCATTTACACATAAGGTGACAGATTTCTTCAACTATAGGAGATGTGGCAGCAGTGGGCCATCATTTACACATGACAAGGTGACAGATTTCTTCAACTATAGGAGATGTGGCAGCAGTGGGCCATCATTTACACATGACAAGTGACAGATTTCTTTAACTGTAGGAGATGTGGCAGCAGTGGGCCATCATTTACACATGACAAGGTGATAGATTTCTTCAACTGTAGGAGATGTGGCAGCAGTGGGCCATCATTTACACATGACAAGGTAACAGATTTATAATTATCAGTTGCATTGTATGCAGGTAAGAAATTGCCAAATGCTAATAAAAATAAAACTAATTATAATCACTGCAAATATACAAGACTTTATATGCATCAAAGATATCACAGAAATGGAACACTGGTGCAGATGATTTGGGGAACTAATATACATTTCTTTTTTTCATTTCACACTACATTTCAATTTTCATGTCACACTTTGAAAAAATACAAATGATAATGATTAAAACATGATTTTAAAAAGCTTAATCACTTACTCTTGATTTTCTTTATCTGACAATGCAGCCTCGCTCAATGACATTAACTAATTTACTGTGCCAACTCATTTACACATGCAAGCACAAATAAAAATGTCACGTCTTAATAAATCGTATTTATAGAATGTGCCATATTTCCAGTAACAGACGAGGGAACATGTAAGATGTGCAGCACTAATCTCAAGTACAATGTGATTATACGCTTAACGTATCTTTTCAACAAGTTCTGGTCCCATTCATTTATCGGTTTTTCGGCATATATAAGATGTTCACCTCAGGCCAAGTGATGCCAGCATGGCTTGAAATTCACAACCACAAGTGCTGAAAGATCTGGTGGCAACATCAATGTTATTTTAGCCATATTTATAACATGAGTGGAAAAAAAAAAACAAGTAGTATTTTTAAGACAAACTGCTCAATATTATAGGAAAGATCTGTATACAAAATGTGGAAAATCCAAGAGCAAGAATTATTTTATTTGAAAGAATTAACTAACATAAGATAATTAATTTTGTTAAATTGAAGGAGTTAGTTTTTATCTATTTAAGTAAGTTATCAACATAATCTATTCTATTCTTTGAAGAAGGAGTTATTTTTTGGTCTATTAAGTCAGAGTGCAGGGATGTATTTTTGCTTTCACACCCTAAATAGAAAAAGAGCAGAAACCAGGGAAGAAACTTTTATGTTACATCAAAATTAAAACACCGCAATGTCAATGTCTGGCCAAGTATTGTTTGCAGCATCATGATTCAACAAATCATACAAATCTTAGCTTGTACATAATTTACACAAATATTTTACATGATCAGAGTACAAGTTAACAACAAAATGGTGTACTACCATTTAAAGCAACAGTTCTAGCTTATTCACTGACACACATACTACAACCTGGAAACCACTTATACCGAGTGCAGATATTCAGAATGAGGTGCAAATACTCTTCTAAATAGATCAGTCAGATATAAATTATCTTCACGGCACCAGGCTCACTGCATAAGTTGGTCAGTTCTAGTTTAGACCCTGATTTGCTCAATTCACTGTAGTCTGATGATAACTTTGTGTTATGCAATGCAACATTTCCAGTTAGTATTGTTGTCCTTCTCTAATCTAAACCTTCTTCCTTCAGTCTTATATTCTACTTTAATTCCATTAAACTCTTATTTTCAGAACGCATTTTTCATACAATCTTCCCAATTACGAGTTAGTGCTTTCACACAATCTTCTCAGTTATGAGTTAGTGCTGTCGCTCAATCTTCCTAATTACGGATTAGTACTGTCATGCAATCTTCCCAGTTAAGAGTTAGTTCTATCATGCAATCTTCTAAAAATGCTTCCAATAAAATCTTACTTAAGACATTTATTCTTCACCTCGTCCTTACAAGCAACCACAAATGCTTACTTGCAAAAGGAAGTGTTACACATGATTCATATCCACACAAAGTACTTATTCGATGTGGTACTGGTGAATACATCTTCTAACTAGTTATTATTAAATATAATATATTGCATAAATGTTATCTCATTATGATTATTATCTGGTGGCCTGCCTTGTGCAGAACTTGACCCCAATAACAGCCATTCCAAGTGTATATCTATCATAAGCCAGAAGTCATGTCTCTGTTTCTGTCATGTGTAAATTATCTTTCACATCATGAATCCAAGAGAAATGATGCTGGATGGGTTGTGACGGTGGCATGGAAGAATATCAACAGCAAAGTTGATCCAGAAAACCAAAGACCGAGACCTGTGGAGAGTCATGAATGCCTACGCCAGTTGGCACGGCACTTGATGATGATGATTCTGAATCCATCTATACTGCGGTCTTCCTCTTCTATGTTTCCCAGTACACCATCTCTGTTGCTGTAAAGTGTAAATTATCTATCACAATCTGAATCCATCAATATTGTGATCTTCCTCATCTATGTTTCCTAGTACACCATCTCTGTTGCTGGTATCTGTAAATTATCTATCACAATCTGAATCCATCAATATTGTGATCTTCCTCTTCTATGTTTCCCAGTACACCATCTCTGTTGCTGGTATGTGTAAATTATCTATCACAATCTGAATTCATCTACACTGTGGTCTTCCTCTTCTATGCTTCCCTGTACACCGCCCTCCACAGTTATCTTTTCAAGGCAATGTCTTTTTACATCTTCTTCTTCTTCAGCATTCCGAGCCATTGAGGTTCCTTGCTGCAGATACAAGCCATCTCTATTCGTCTCTCTGGTTGACCTTCTCTTGCCAGTCGCTGATTCCAAGTGCTTGTAGGTCTGTATGTATATTATCTCTCCACCGCCTTCTTGGTCTACCTCGGGACCTACGGTAATTTATTTCCTGACTGTAAGAGAGTTTTGTTTCCCTATTATCTTCCATTCTTTCTACATGCCCCAGCCATTGCAGTCTGTTTCGTAACACAATAGTTTTTACAAAGGTGGGGATGTTAACCACAGCTTCAACCCCCAACCTGGCAATTCAGATGCTGCCTCATAGAATAACCCCAACTCCATTTACATGCCCAAAATATTTCATTTTCCCCAACTAACTGCCATGGTTTACTAGACATCTGTAAAGAAGGAGGTCTACCATTGTTTTCCTTCTTGGCAATGACCATACAGGCCAGTGGCCATAGTCATCATCTTTATAAAGAGACCATCTGCCAACCATCATGAACTTACGATCATAACCAGCAAATACCTACCTAACAGCTGCTATCTAAGTTATTATGTCACCTGTTTCCATGGTTTAAAGTTACCCTTTTGAAGGGCTAAATGGGTACTCCATCTTGCCTAAAGGTCTCCAGTAGGCTAGCGGGGAGAACGTGTTATTTATCTTTCTCATATCATGGAATGTTATGTTATATTTTCGAACATTATTATCCTATCTACCTCTGAGAACAATCATGCATTTATATTAAAACTGTCCTAAGAAAGAATTCTGTTCAAACTGTAATAGAATACTTTAGAAAAAAAAGACAATATAAGAAGAAAGTTGTAACAGGAAGCAAAATGTCTACACACACTCATAAATACAATCACAATATTTAATATTAAGCAGTGATAGCATGCCGTGTCTACTGTTTGAGTGACAATCTATTATTTTTTCATATCAGTTTTAATTTTCACTAACACTTGATGCCACAACAAGAGTTTAAAAGTAGTTTGTGACATTAAAATTAAAATATAAACTTTCTACTTGATTCACGTACACAATTTCAATAACCAAAAGTATAATTATTTGCTACATAACTTTGTTGTTGTTGCTGTCTTTTATTTCTCCCCTGAGACCATTAAACATCTCATGCCAAGTCCTTTTATCCGATGCTGTCTATTTCATGTCTATCTCATATCATTCATCTCTAATTCTCCTCTGTGTGTGTGTTTAGCTCTCATTGTATTTCTTTCACCAGGTGGATATCAGAGGAAGAACTTTCAACTTATGCCATTAAGAAGTTTTCTCAAAATGTACTGTACCGAATGGAGGCACATAAAACTTAACTTATGTTGCTATAACTTAAGTCTCTTACTACCTGAATTCTTCATCTCACTTTAAATCTATATTTTTTTTTAAAGCCTAGAACAGTATTGAACAAATGAATTTAGTGTTTTCAAAACTAGGTTTGCAAAAACAAAGATTTCTGAACATATTTCAGAATGAAGAAAATAAGTTCATAATCAGCATTCAGGATTTAGAGTCAATAGAAACATGTTATATCTAAACCCTACATTAACAACAATGTGCAAGTATAACAACAGAAGGCAGCCAAGCATATAAGAACATGCCAGCCTTGATAGATTAATCCTTTTATGGATCTAAGAGAACTTATCAGTAAGAAAACAGAAGAAATTGTCAAATGTAAAACTATTTTTACTTGTTTTATTGTGATTGCATAGACCACTACTGTACTTTACATATGTACTGTCCAATATTACCAGTAAACCCCATATCTATAATAGGTAAATATATGTTGACTGCAGCTTATATAAAGAAATGCAGTTAAGCATAACTAGCATATGGAATGCAGATAATAGATTAATATTGCTATAATATGATCATGTAATATTAAACAATAGCATTCTCTTAGCTTTATTCTGTCAGCTAGAATGATGGCCCTTGATGCTATGTAGCATATGCCCCTGACATTTGAATATGCCGAGGTCTGAAATGCTGCTAACAAATGAAAAGGCTAGCAGCCTTGCAATGTAAACTAGTAAGTGACTACATAACAACTGACCTGTTTAATTATAGAAACCTTGAATTCTTGCTAGTTTCTGATTAATTTGGTGATCTTCATTCCAAATGCGGCAGTGCACAAATATGGAGGCAAATGCCCTTTCTAGAACATTGTATGTATTCACAGCCAAACACAGACAATAATTGTCAAGGGCAAGATTATAATCATTATCCAGAAACCAAGCCATGAAAAATTCAGCTGCTGCCTCATAGAATAACCCCAACTCCATGAGAGCATAGCCAAGGACGGAGTACAGAAATGGAATGTCCCTGGCATACACCTCTCCCATGAGACAGATCAGGGCCTCCTCTGCATGTCGCAGCTTGCCAAGCATTTTGTAAGACAGCACCAAAATATAGTAAGCCAAGACAGATGTTGGCATAATGGCTTCCTCTTGGGCATCAACTTCCTCTTGGAGTGGCTCAGGTAATGTGACCCGCTCCAGACCTCCATATACAATGTGACATGACCATGGGCGGGGGAAAAATAAAGAGTTATCTATGTTCTCTTCATCAAGATCTTTTCTGGATTTGAGTGAATCCTCCAGATACATGACAGCATCTTCATAGTTTGCTTGACTGTACAGGAAGTTGGCATACTTCACACACACACTTGGGTTCAGCTCTTCCTTCAAGGCTGCCTGTTAGGACATAAACAATTCTTCAAAGTCAATTATACCTAGCAAGAAACAAGTCACATACAGTTGAAACTTTGTTCTTAAAACTATTTCTTCATGACACAGAAATGGCAGTTATAGAACACACACTGCAACCATTCAATGGTTGTTAGTGTCAATCATCTCATCTCACCTTGTTCCTCTTGTACCTTGCGGTGTCAAGGTGAAGTATAACAGCGGGAGAGTGCCCATTTATGGGCTTCCTGTATCGATATTCCCATGGACTCTGTTATTCCCTCCATCCATCGTTTATGTGGTCAGCCTCTTCCTCTGCTTCCATCTAGTCTGTAGATCATTGCTTGTATCAATATCGCCTAAGATTTAACAAATTTGAAGCAATTGAATTGCTGAGAAGTGTTTGTCAACAGATCATCCTCATTACACATTGAACCATTCAGTCCATAAGTGCTCGGATCCCCTCCTCAGTAAATCCTGCAGCGTGTAGCGGCTCACGACACTAGTTTTGTGTTAGTTTATTAATCTTCTTTGGCTTCCTGCATAGTGCTCTTGTCTTTTAACTTGCTGTTTTCGCAGTCTGACCATAGTTGTAGATTCACAGTCATCACTTGGTTCTCACCAAAGTCTTACTTCTTGTAGAGCATTCAGGATATCAGCTTGGTTCATGGCTTGTCCATCCTCCACAGCAGACTTACCTGCAAAGCTGTCAGTCTGAGCATTTCCTTGTACACCTGCATGCCCTAGGCACGAAAAATAAAACTAATCTTTGCCAGCTGTGACCGCTCCAGAGACACCAACTACTGTCTTCGGATTCAACCCATCTCTATCTTCCTGAGCATACTCATTGAGTCACTAAGGAAACATGCCTGAGTGAAGATCTGTGTCTTGAGCCATGTTATTGCTTAACTTACTGCCATGAGTAGTGTAATATGTATTACTATACACCACACAACATTACTGCAAATGAATTCAAAGATATTATGATAACCTTTTGAAAGAATACCAATGTGCATAACACTAGACTTATTTGCCAAGTGATATTTATTTTAATGGATTTTGTTTTAAAACTATGGTTAAAATATCAATACATCAGTTTTTCCCTATTCAACCCCGTTTAATTTGATATAATACATTATGTCAGTTACCATATTAACAACCTTTAAGTCCTCACTGTTATCACTCCTACCGTTTAATTTGATATAATACATTATGTCAGTTACCATATTAACAACCTTTCAGTCCTCACTGTTATCACTCCTACCGTTTAATTTGATATAATTCATTATGTCAGTTACCATATTAACAACCTTTCAGTCCTCACTGTTATCACTCCTACCGTTTAATTTGATATAATACATTATGTCAGTTACCATATTAACAACTTTTAAGTCCTAACTGTTATCACTCCTACCGTTTAATTTGATATAATACATTATGTCAGTTACCATATTAAAAACTTTTAAGTCCTAACTGTTATCACTCCTACCGTTTAATTTGATATAATACATTATGTCAGTTACTATATTAAAAACTTTTAAGTCCTAACTGTTATCACTCCTACCGTTTAATTTGATATAATACATTATGTCAGTTACCATATTAACAACCTTTCAGTCCTCACTGTTATCACTCCTACCGTTTAATTTGATATAATACATTATGTCAGTTACCATATTAACAACCTTTCAGTCCTCACTGTTATCACTCCTACCGTTTAATTTGATATAATACATTATGTCAGTTACCATATTAACAACTTTTAAGTCCTAACTGTTATCACTCCTACCGTTTAATTTGATATAATACATTATGTCAGTTACCATATTAAAAACTTTAAGTCCTAACTGTTATCACTCCTACCGTTTAATTTGATATAATACATTATGTCAGTTACTATATTAAAAACTTTTAAGTCCTCACTGTTATCACTCCTACCGTTTAATTTGATATAATACATTATGTCAGTTACCATATTAACAACCTTTCAGTCCTCACTGTTATCACTCCTACCGTTTAATTTGATATAATACATTATGTCAGTTACCATATTAACAACCTTTCAGTCCTCACTGTTATCACTCCTACCGTTTAATTTGATATAATACATTATGTCAGTTACCATATTAACAACCTTTCAGTCCTCACTGTTATCACTCCTACCGTTTAATTTGATATAATACATTATGTCAGTTACCATATTAACAACTTTTAAGTCCTAACTGTTATCACTCCTACCGTTTAATTTGATATAATACATTATGTCAGTTACCATATTAAAAACTTTTAAGTCCTAACTGTTATCACTCCTACCGTTTAATTTGATATAATACATTATGTCAGTTACTATATTAAAAACTTTAAGTCCTAACTGTTATCACTCCTAACGTTTAATTTGATATAATACATTATGTCAGTTACCATATTAACAACCTTTCAGTCCTCACTGTTATCACTCCTACCGTTTAATTTGATATAATACATTATGTCAGTTACCATATTAACAACCTTTCAGTCCTCACTGTTATCACTCCTACCGTTTAATTTGATATAATACATTATGTCAGTTACCATATTAACAACCTTTCAGTCCTCACTGTTATCACTCCTACCGTTTAATTTGATATAATACATTATGTCAGTTACCATATTAACAACTTTTAAGTCCTAACTGTTATCACTCCTACCGTTTAATTTGATATAATACATTATGTCAGTTACCATATTAAAAACTTTTAAGTCCTCACTGTTATCACTCCTACCGTTTAATTTGATATAATACATTATGTCAGTTACTATATTAACAACTTTTAAGTCCTAACTGTTATCACTCCTACTTGACATTTCCGCCATCCATGTTTGTTTGGTTCCTACTTTTTGTTCGGCACAGAATCTGTTATTGTCTAGTTTTGTATGTTAAAAAACCCTTTTCCCAAGTCTTGAGGTGTCCTGGGTATATGGTGCTAGCCACATATTTGTATAGACCAATCAGCTCTAGACTGGTGATATGGTCAATATCACAACAGCTGCCTTTACTTCCCAGAATATGTCATGATTATTATTTTAGGCTGGCTCAGCCTGGGAGCCCAGGTCATTTTATTTTAAATCTCTGCCTCACTGGGGATTCAATCACATGACCACAGGACTAGCAGGCAAACATGCTAGCCACTGTGCTACCATGGCTTTCTGATCTATTTTTATTACATATGATTGAGAATGACTTTTAACATTTCAACATTCTTTCTCTCTTGCCCTTTGAACTCTTTACTTTATTCTTCTCTTCAATAAACCAACTTGTAGTACTTTCTTCCTTCTGTTATTTATTTTCTTATCACTATATGAAGTCATGTTTTTTGTTTTTTTAATTCACTCGCTTTGAACTTGACCTTTTCCATTCTGGACTGATGTTTGTATGTTGGCTAGCTTTCCCTATTACTAGTGTTGCTCATCATCAGGCAAACCCACCCTGACTTCTTAGGTACTTACAACGTATGTCCCTAAGTCAAGGACGAAAAGTCAACATTTTAATCCAAGTGACCAGTGTAAGGGTTGAACCCGCTATCTCACCATCAGCACACTGGAAATTTTAAGAGCACATGCTCTTATCCATTCAAACTTGCCGACCTCCTGCAGCCATGTGATACTGTCATCCTGTAATTAAACAGCCTCTTACTGTACAGTCATTACATGTAGGTTTCCATTTTATTAAATAAATATCTGTATGCCTTACCTGAAAATATTGCTCGGCCGAGAGAATCATGTCTAATTCACTGTCAATATCTTCACAAATGCAGGCTTTAACATAGCACATGGTTGCCAGGTTGCCCAAGGTAATACACATTTCTGGGGCCAGCTCGCCATTGTGTAGTTCTCTACAAGGAAAAGTTTAGTATTAATATACATCCAATAGAAACTTAACATTTTTTAAAGAAAAATAACTGAGAAATTTCACACACACACAATTGCAGTTAACTTTTTAGAAGATGTGCTGATTTCAGCAGATGTATGTGGGTTTTAAGACATTTCTGTGGTAAAGTGGTAGGATATCTCTGTGGTAAAATGTTAGAACATCTCTGTTGTAAAGTATTAGGACATCTCTGTAGTAAAGTGTTAGGACATCACTGTGATAAAGTGTTAGGACACCTATGTGGTAAAGTCACTGAACATTTATGTAGTTATCATGGCAGAATGCCCATTTATTACTGTAGAAGTGTAGTATATTCCTGTCATAAATACATGTTTAGACGTGTCACAATGAAATAAAATACAGCAAGACTGCAAGGTGCCTTGCACCACAGAACATTGGAGGAAAGACTTTCATAACTTACAACGGATTGAACTACTTCACAAGATATATTACCGCTACAGCAACTGGATTTTAACAAATATTGTGAATTGCTTCCCTTTTTAAAACAAACTCACAATTTACCCTCGCACAAATTTCAATAACTATACATAGTTAGGGTAGGGGCCTTTCCTACTACAAGATGTGTCTGCCCAGTGGAGGGTGGTAGAAAGACTTCTAGATAAAGAAGTTAGCTACAAATATGTTGAGAGAGATGACAGGGTCGACTTCATTGCACCGGGTTTTATCCCATATGGTTTGGTCTCTTTCCGCAGCGTGGAAAGCGTCGCACAAAGCACGAACTCCGTAGCTCTAGCGACGACCCACAGGAGTCTCCAAAATATGTTGAATAAGTGACCATGGACCAACACAGGCAGTGGTCATTGAGAGGAGGCTAGTTAGTTGGTGGGATAGCTATCTCTATAAAATACCTCATAGCTCTGTGACATGGCCAGCAGCAGATAAGAAATGCAATATATAACCTCTTCCCCTGCCACCTTGCTGGGTTAGTCTTTTTATACACAGATTAGTGGAGTTAAGCCATAGACAAAACTAGTGGAAGTCAAGAGGAAACCACTCTTGTACATATCCTACTACTATTACTTTATGATTTGACAACTTACATCATTGCTTCATTCTTTGCTGCACAGAGACTTTTGATAGAGTAAAGATACAAATACTACAGTAAGAAAATTGGAATGATGGTCATCTTCAAGAAAAAGAAATGCCTCATTGTAAGATCCAAGTAAATTGGAATATTAAACTTGCCAACTAACTTGAAGCAGTTATAACATCTTATAGAAGATGCCTTGTAGAGATTGGAATCAGAAAAGCCATGGCAAAGGTAGCCTTTTGCAAGATGGAAAACATACTCATCAATAAAAAGCCAAATGTTATATGCAGTGGAAAAAAAAGAGTGTTAAAATGCTACACAGAACTAATAATATTGTATGCGTGTGAAACATGGACAATAAGCAGACAAGCTGAGAAACATCTAACGCAAGTGGAAATGTGGTTTGTTTAGGGAAATGCAAAGAATAACCTGGGTGGACAAAACAATTACTGAAGCAGAAATTCAAGAAACAAATGACTGATTAGAGAAATCTGGCATAAAGTGCTAGCCCCATATATTTAAATCAAATCAAATCAAATCAAATCAACTTTATTAGGGTCACAAATTGGGCGCGCAGGCCCGTCTTACATTCGGCCCTTCCAATCACTCGTCTTTCGTTCATCAAGAGCATTATACATTTACATAGGAAGAAAAATAAACATTGTGAAATGAATGTTGTAAACATAAACAAGGCTAAACATGGAGAAAAATGTGTACATAAAAAGTATGTGACGTAAAAGTAGTGATGCCAGCGCGTCCCACACACACACACACACACACACACACCACACACACTCTCTCTCTCTCTTTCATTCACTCTCACTCTTACTCACACACTCTCACTCATTCACTCTCCCGCTCACTCATTCACTCTCCCGTTCACTCATTCACTCTCCCGCTCACTCATTCACTCTCCCGCTCACTCATTCACTCTCCTGCTCACTCATTCACTCTCACGCTCACTCATTCTGTCTCTCCCGCTCACTCATTCACTCTCCCGCTCACTCATTCACTCTCCCGCTCACTCATTCATTCTCCCATTCAATCATTCACTCTCCCCCTCACTCATTCACTCTCACTCATTCACTCTCACGCTCACTCATTCACTCTCCCGCTCACTCATTCACTCTGCCGCTCACTCATTCACTCTCACTCATTCACTCTCACTCATTCACTCTCACGCTCAATCATTCACTCTCCCGCTCACTGATTCACTCTCACGCTCACTCATTCACTCTCACGCTCACTCATTCCTTCTCACGCTCACTCATTCACTCTCACTCATTCACTCTCACGCTCACTCAATCACTCTCACTCATTCACTCTATTCTATTTATAAACAAGTAGGCACTGTATTGGTGATGTAATCAATATAACACCATCCAACCTTGCTTCCCAGCTCAATTTTTTAAAATATGCCTCAATGAGGATTCGATCTTATGACCACCGGACCAGTAGGCACACCTATAATTATTATTACTGAAAATTGTAAAACTTGCAACAACACTCCCTTGAAAACCTGTTTAGAAAAACTGCTGTACATTCCTTCATGAAAAACAAAAAATGTAAACACAAACATACTCTCTCTCTCTCTCTCTTCTCTCTCTCTCTTTCTCACACACACACATTCTCTCTCTACACATTTGCTGTTTTAAGGAAATAAGCTCTTTAAGCTCACCTAAATACTTCCAAGCTTTCTTTATAAGACTCAATGGCCTTGTCCACATCTCCTGCCATGGAATGCATTTGTCCAAGTTGATGAAGTGTGCTTACCAGATCTCCTGTAAGCAGCAGTCATTTCATATTTAAATATATATATATATATATATATATATATATATATATATATATATATATATATATATATATATATATATATATATATATATATATAAAGTAGGTTGATACATTCATGAAATCTCCTCACAGTAAATTAACAACACTACAACTATTCTCCAATTTCTTCAGAAATTAGTTAACTGCAAAGACAACACTGAGATGCTTGCAGTAAACCAATAACATTGTGACTAAAAGACAGACAGACAGACAGACAGACAGACAGACAGACAGACAGACAGACAGACAGACAGACAGACAGACAGACAGACAGACAGACAGACAGACAGACAGACAGACAGACAGACAGACAGACAGAGATAAGAAGAGGGAGAGAGAATATACATTCCACCATTATTAGTAAAAGAAATAAAACACCATACAATCCACACCATGAATCATACCAGACTGGCTTGTATTAGAGATGGATCATCCTACCTCAAAGTCACACCACCCTTAAACCCACAGTTGTTCTCCCTCAAACCTTATCTATGTGTATGTATGTATGTATGGGTGTGTAGTGTGATTGCAGTTATGTGTGTATGTAGATATGTATGTGTGTACATGAGTGAGTGAGTGAGTGAGTAACAAACTAGTTTAGTTAATTAATATGTAGAAAATATGTAGAAAACTAACTCCAAGCTCTGTAAGTTTATAAGTGTTAAGAATTGTCCATCTATGACAAGAACAACCCACCCTTGATGTCATCTTCCAGCACATCCTGAATGTCCCTTGCCTGCTCCAAATAGTGAACAGCATTTTGGTACTGCTTCATGCTAATGTGGGCATCAGCAGAGCGGCTCAACAGCTGGTTGTGGAGGGCCATGTCCAGGTTCTCTGTGGAGGTTGTCATGTTACTGCTGACACTTTCCTCCATCCTCTCAAAGGCTTCACTTTCTGTTGATGATGAAACCTGAGAGACAGACAAATAGTGGGTGTGTTTATATGCTTCAATCCAGCTACAGTTTTCCTTTTAAATGGGAGTGAATTATTTAACACATGATCCAAAGTGATAACTCACATTAACTGATTCAGTGATGAATGATATTATATTGCCAAATGTGAACTCCGATTTGGACAGAAGGACGATATATCGCCATACTTCTTCTTCTGCGTTCATCCGGAGTTTTTTTTCGGACGTGATTGCGTTGTGCCTGTTTACAGCACAGCTGCGTTCTTGCACCGTTAGGCCGACACATTCCAACTTCTGCGGGCATTTGTTGACCGGGTTAACCTTCCCGGGGATATCACCATACTATGATCATAATGTTATTTGTTTTGTTTTGCGGTATCTTCCGCAACTTCAATACTCAGTGAACAGAAATTCCCATGATAATATTTGCTAATTTGATTATATATTAGATATCAGTTAATCATTCAATCAATTGCCCCTCTGCTGTGTATCCATCTTGTTGTAATGAAGGGGCTTGTGTGTTCTAATGACCCCAAGAACTATAGAAAGCACTGTCACAGTAGCACAGCTACTGGTTGGGTCTCCCATGTCAGACAGGTCAGGGGTAGGGACCAAACAAAGTGATGCACAAACCTGCTGCCTTGTAGGTAGACTGGAGAGAGTCAGGGACTGGGGAAAGCAAACCCACAAAATGCTAGTCAAAGTTGGATGTACTGAGCCCAGGCTTGAAGTAACAATACAACACAATTTACTAAATGATTTCACAAATTAAAGCAACAACCTCAATTTGGCTTCTGCTTTCTTTAAATATATTCAGGTTGACATTTAAAGTGAATGAAGAAGAAATAGAAGAAGAATCAATTAATCTAGTTATATTTTCACAATGAAGATCGCTGTAATTGATCTAGAAAAATGTATGTCTTCTCGCTCTAGTGGTACACTTGGATATGTTGATATTTGTCCACCTCTTAAAGTTATCTTCCCACTTATATCACTAACTACCCCATGTTTGCTTGCCGTTAATTCTGCCCTCTACAGAATGACAGTCTTTTAATGTGGTTAAAATATGTGATTTGACCTCTTTATTTATTTAATGGCCTTCACCAGCTCTCTTTTCATTCCCAGGCTCTCTGGGACCTAGACACATGTTTGCGTTTATCTCCATGTAGTGCAATCTATTCTTCTGTGCATCTACATTCAAATGTTCTTGTTCATTGATAATGCTTCTGCATCATACAGTGGAATTGAGTAGATACAGTCTTGAACTATTCTCATATAAAACCATCAACTCAATCTCAAAATGCACAAGGTCACATTAAACAAGTTTGTGAAAATGGAGATGAAAACATCCTGCAGTGGTTACAGAAACAATATATGCAGAATGTCTCCATTTTTCAACATGTGTTTTAAACAATGTTTTCAATATATGTTAAAATAGATCAATTTCAGTGAAAGCTCCAGATATTTTTAGCAGACACAGACACTGTTGGTAATTAGAAAAATAGCCTGAAGTAATCTATCTAGTAAACAGTATTTCTCAACCACATGTTGTTAAGTTTCATGTCTTGTTTTCTTGAGATTCTGTTTTTCTATTCAGTTACATTAACATTGTATATCCCAAATAGGTATCATCTTTCTACTATTATGTTTCATGCTTTTATTATTTTCCTACATGACATTCTGCTTTATCTATTAAATTATTCAAAAATAGTATTTCTCAAATAGATATTGTAATGTTTTGATAGTTATGTTTCATGTTTTATTTCTCATGATACTGCCCTTTCTCTATTCAATTATATGAACAGGTTAGGATTGGCATAAAAATAAACACACACATTTAGCAGATATGACAATTTGCTATTCTTTCTCTAATAATCTGTAAAGAAATTATACATTTAACCTCTCCTGTCAGATCAGATCAGCCAACTGCCTTGTCTATAGCAGAGGTTGATGCAATGTATCTTCAGCCTTCTCTGTCTCTCACATGATGCTGTACTTAACATCATCTGTCCAGACCGCCTCTACATATTATCCTCTCCTTTAAACCATTGTCTTCCTCTTGCACATATTTCCATCATCTTTCCTTCCAGTATGGCTTTCAGTGGGGTGTTCTGACTTTTATATGTTCAAAATATTTTATCTGTCAAATGTTGAGCTAGTTTAGTCAATCTTTCTGCATTCATTTGTTTTGGAATTATTTTTCGTCATTTTTTTTTTTTCTGTTTTCTGTCCATATTTGCCCCATTTGTCTATACTTTAGTTGACTACAGATAACAAGCAATATAAGCTGATAACAAAAGTCCTTTCAAACTTGCTCTGTTGTTAGTAGATATTTTGAGTTCTACTTCACACTAAAATACCATTTGATAATAGCACAACTAATAATTATCCTAGCCTGGGAGTATAAGACATCTCACATTATTAATTTTACCCACTTTGTCACCTCAATCTGTGTCTAACAAGTAGTTTAAAAAAGAAGTGTCATTCTACATTCTGTGGCAAAATGTAACGTGAAGATTTAGAGTAAACAATGTAAAAAAGAACAAAGTTAAAACGTGTGTAAAAACGTGTTCACAACATAAACATGCGACAGATTACTGACAGCAACATCTGAAGAAGAAAAAAGAGCAATGAAAATGACTAAAAGACAAACTGCATAACTTGAGGATATAAATGTTTCTGCATATGAAACTGCTAGTGTTCTATCAGAGTGAGAAATTTCCAGAAGAATGTTGTTATATTATCTAAGTGGTATATAAATCTACCCTTATTAAAGAATGTGGACAAACAAAGTATGCTATATTTGATAAAAATGACAAACAAATGCTTGAATATTATCATTGTATGGAAGAAACACTGATGTTTTATTATCTACAAATAACAGACAAACGGTCTTGTTTTATTATATCATGAAGACAAACTGTTATATTACTAAAGAATAATAGACAATTATATCACGAACAACAAGCAGCTGTCAGAGACTCCAGTGAAATTCAAACTGGTTTGAGGTGCAAAGGGGAGTAAAACAGAGTTGCTTGCTCTCTTCATACCTATTCAACATCTAGGCACAAAGTGTGATGAGAAATGTCAAAACTGGTGAGTCCTAGTGACAGATTTAATCCACACATATTTAGTGGATATCCAATTCTAGAACTCAAGTAATATGAATAATGATTTCTCCTCTCAAACGTGCAAATTGATTTGAACAGTTAACAAAAAATCGTTTCAAAAATGTGCAGAGACAAAATTACATTTCACCAAATACTACAGCCAACGATTAAGAAATTGTCACTTTGAATATGATGACTTCATCATTAATAACGATGGAGACTGGTGAAGAGAAGTCAGAAGGAGACTGAAATAGCAGTGCAGAGGTTAAATGGTATTAAGAGCCTATGGCACAATACCAGCAAACAAGTTAAAGTTAACATGTTTCATGTGACAACATTCTAATGTGAGTCACAGACCGTTACATAATCACTAAAGAAGAAAATGAAGGCTTTTGAACAGACAAATTCTTAGAACACTGTGGATCAAAAAGAAGAAAAATACTGACATTCTACCAGATCTGAACATCAAAGAAGACTGGCTTGTAAATATCCTCATGTCTCAGAAACCAATACTTTGGCTATATTAAAAGCAGTATGGTTTAGAAAGACAGTAAAGGAAGGCATGGTGCCTGGAAGTAGAAGCAGGAATGACCAGCACGAAAGTGGGTGTAGAACATTAAAGCAACCCTGGACATGAAATAAAGCTGCAAGGGAATTTTTGAGAGACTGAAGTCTTTCTGGCAGACCATGATGGGAGTGCTGTTCTACAAAGGACCTCCTACAACATGATGATTATGATGACAGACAAATGTTCTTCTGTTAAATTACCTAAGAATGACAGATCACTGCTGTTATATTATCATTATAGTATGGAAGACAAACTTGTTAGATTATATATGAATGACAAATCGTTGCTCTTATATTATCATTATAGTATGGAAGACAAACTTGTTATATTATATAAGAATGACAGATCGCTGCTTTTATACTTATCATTATAGTATGGAAGACAAACTTGTTATATTATATAAGAATGACAGATCACTGCTCTTATATTATCATTATAGTATGGAAGACAAACTTGTTATATCATATAAGAATGACAGATCACTGCTCTTATATTATCGTTATAGTATGGAAGACAAACTTGTTATATTATATAAGAATGACAGATCACTGCTCTTATATTATCGTTATAGTATGTAAGACAAACTTGTTATATAAGAATGACAGATTACTGCTCTTATATTATTATTATGGAAGAAGCACTGCAAGTCTCTCCACAGATCTCAGTCCTTAGGGTTTTTAATTAACTCTGTTGATGACATTCCTCCATGCCTTTGTCTTAGACCATCTAGCATAATTTCTGTCTGCACCTGTATCTTCTACAGTTGATCTACCAAGCGGCCATGCCTTTCTTCTCATTACCTACCCACAGAATACACTATTTGTCACTTTCTTACAGCTGTGTATAATGTTCAGCTTTCATTAGCCTCTTCCAGGCAATCATTGTTAGTTACTCTGGCCATCCAAGGCATACTAAACATCAATCAATCAATCATGTGCCATGCCGGAAAGCGTGGGCGGTCATGACTCGCCATTTCACTCGATCACCAGTGTCGTGGATCAGCTCAGTGTTCCTGTCTCGTCCATGCCATGTGGCCAAGCCATCCAGGTATTTTCCTCTCGGTCTTCCTCTTGGTCTGTTCCCTTCGATCTTGCCAGTTGTCACTAAGTTCTCCAATCCATTTCTTCTCATAATATGTCCAAAACATTTTGACTGTCTACGTCTAATTTCTCTAATCAATTTACGATTTTCATTTGTCTCCTGTAGTACTTGGTCATTGGTTTTTCTGTCTGTCCATGGTATTCTTTGCATTTTCCTCAGAAACCACATTTCTGCAGCCATCAGATGTTTTTCAGCTTGACTGCATTGTCCAAGTTTCACATTCATACAAAAGAACAGGCTCGTATCCCCTCAACACTCTTTTTCTCGTTTCAATTGACATCTTTTTATTGGTCAGAATGTTTTTCATCTTGCTAAAGGCTACTTTCGCCATGGCGATTCTTGTTCTCTCTTCAAGGCATCTCCCATCAGATGTTATGACTGTTCCGAGATAATTGTACTGATTCACTTGTTGAAGAATATTCCCATTTACTTGTATATTACATTGTGGTACTTCATTCTTCCTAGTGACGACCATAACCTGTGTCTTCTTACAATTTAATTCCAACCCCAGCTGCTCACTGTGTACAACAACCGCATCTACTAATTGCTGCAGATCCTGCGCATTGTCTGCTATCAATACTGTATCATCTGCATATCTAATGTAATTGATGTTTCGTCCTCCAATGCTGATTCCATTTATATCTTCTACATTTCTGAAAATATTTTCACTAATATAGGTATAGGGAAAAAAGATCTGGAGACATTACACATCCCTGCCTAACACCTCTCTTAATAGGTTGATATTGTCCCACTTCATTATCAATCCTTATGGCAGCTTGTTGTTTCCAATATATGTTTTTTATAAGTCTAATGTCTTTCCCATCAATTTGTAGATCTGCAAGCATATCTACCATGTTGACATGTCTAACTCTATCAAAAGCCTTTGTGTAGTCAATAAAGCAAAGATGTATATCCTTGTTTACTTCTATAGCACGTTCAATAACTGTTCGCAGCATATACACAACATTTACTGTACCCTTTCCTTCTACAAATCCACATTGTTCTTCCCCTATTTCAGGTTGTATTTTCTTCCTCACTCTTTGCATGATAATTTGTAGCAAAATCTTTGTGATGTGGCTCATTATACTAATTGTTCTATGTTGATCACATTCCAAGGTTCCTGATTTCTTAGGGATTGCAATAAATACAGAGTTACATAATTCAGAAGGTATATCTCCAGTATCATATAATGTGTTCAGCAGTCTGGTGTCTAGTCCAAATTCTTCTAAAGCTTTAATCATTTCTGTTGTGATGTTATCTGCACCGGGGGCTTTGCCAGCTTTCATATGCTTAAGAACATTTCGAACCTCCATCTTCAAAATTGGCGGCCCTTCATTATTAAATATAATATCATACTGTTCCTCTCTGTTATCATTATAAAGGTTTTTCACATAATCTGTCCATACATGTAGAATCTGGTCTTTTCTATTATGATTTTGCCATCTTTAGTTTTTAGACAGTCTGTTGATGTACTTGTTCTTTTATTAGTAAGTTCCTGAATTCTTTTGTGCACTAATTTGGTATTTTGACTGTTGTGTTGTTTTTCAATGTCTAAGCACTTTTCCTCAAGCCATGCTTGTTTTGCCTCCTTACATAATATTCTGACTTGGCCGTTAAATTCTTCATATTTGGCAGGATTATTTTTGTTGAGTCTTCTTGTTTCCATTAGGTGTAAAATTTCTTCTGTCATCCATTTCTTATGACCCACCTTCTTTAATTTTGGAATAGTTGTTTCTGCAGCCAAACTGATTGAATTCTTCAACATTTCCCATTGATCATCTACATCCTGTAATAATATCTCTAGATCAGACAATATACGAAATCTGTTCTGTACTTCTATGTTGAATTTGTTTTGTATTTCCTTGTCATTACTCAGTGTACACAAATCATATTTAGTGTTTCCTGTTATATACTTGACTTTCTTCAACTTTATCCTCAGTGTTCCTGTAAGTAGTCTGTGGTCACTATAACAATCAGCACTGGGAACTGTTTTTGCTATTGTTAGTGCATTTCTAAATCTTCTGCTTATCAGAATGTAGTCAATCTGGTTTCTGATCCTGCTATCAGGACTCCTCCATGTCCATAATCTTCTAGGGTGTTGCTGAAACCAGGTGTTTCCTACAATCATTTCCTGTTCTTTTGCCTACTCTACGAGTCTGTATCCTCTTTCATTTCTCTCACCTAAACCATAGTTTCCTACTGTGTATCTATTACCTTGATTTCCTACTTTTGCATTGAAGTCTCCTATTATGATGTTTATTTCTGAATTTTTACATTTCTTTAAGGCATTTTCTATGCCATTATAAAATTCCTCTACACTATCTTCACTAAGGGGAGTGACTCCCCTTTGTCTGTCTTCACCTCCAGAATAAATAATCTTAAAATCTTCATCTATCTTGATGCCTGCTCATGTCCATCTCATTTCGCACAATCCTAGAATATTAATTTTTTTCTCTTTCAATTTCTTGTTTTATGTTCTCTAATTTTTCGTCGTCGTTTAGCGTCCTAATGTTCCATGTTGCTAATTTTAATGTCTCTGTCCTTGTCTTGCAATGATCAGTCTTTAGGCGAGTCATAATGTACTAGGCACTTTTAAAGAGGTAGTTTGCCGTTGCTTTCCTCTATGGCAGTAAACGTTCTGGTCATTTGACCACAGCCATTGACTCAAGAGAGCTCCTCTGCCTGCCGCCATGAAACTTGAGACCATAACCAACCAATATCTGTCGGCTTCCCTCAAAATTTCATCCACCACCTGCCTTCCGTGGCTTCTTTTGAACACTTCCAATAAACGAAAACGAAATAACACCACATAATCCACAGGAAAAACACTAAAACAGCGTCATCCCGAAGAATAGATGTGTCACGTCGTCATACTCAACATACATCTCAAAAACCACATCTTCACTGCCTCCAATCCCTCCTAATTTGTTCACTCACTACAATATTGAATGGTGTACAGCATACAATGTTTGATATAACAATATGTTGTTTCTAGCTTTTCTCTGCATCAACCCTTTGTGCTGTTGCATCACATTTTTGATTTCTCTCTTCTTGTAAAGCATTAGAATCGTTACTGATTATGTCTCCTATCAGAATTAAGTTTCTTTTCCAGAAAAGTCCTAGAATTGTGGCCTAAACCTGCACTATTTGAGGACCAACTCAATGAGGATACATTTCTACAATCTCAGGCTGACTTTCTTAAATATTCATATGTAATTCAACTAGATGACTACAATCACTATCTAATAAATGCTGTATCTAGCATGTGAATGCATAACAGAAAGGAATAGTTTTGTTCATGCAAATGTAAAACAAAATTAAAAGAAATATAGCTGATTGAAGTAAACAATCACAAGATGAGAACCAGCTTCTAGTTTCTTTGTCTACATATTAATACGTATTCTCAGTGAAAACTAACATATAAGCATTGGGAAAAAATCATCATCATCAAGTGCCATACCGATAACTATGGGTGGTAATGTTTCACCATCTCGCGTGGATCGTGCATCAGCTCCATATTCTTGTTTTGAGCTTGCAACATAGCTTCTAGTTTCTTTGTCTACATATTAATACGTATTCTCAGTGAAAACTAACATATAAGCATTGGGAAAAAATCATCATCATCAAGTGCCATACCGATAACTATGGGTGGTAATGTTTCACCATCTCGCGTGGATCGTGCATCAGCTCCATATTCTTGTTTTGAGCTTGCAACATAGCTAAGCCATCCAGATATTTACTTCCCTGCCTTCCCGTTTCTCTTTTCCCCCAATCTTGCCAGCGCAGCTGTCACCAAGTTCTCTAATTTATGTCTTCTTATTTATTTCTATTAATGTGATCAAACAATTTTGACTGTCTACGCCTAATTTTTCTAATCGGTTTACGGTTCTCATTTGCTTCTTGTACGACAAACGAATAAACCCAGCTGAAGACATGAAATTGTGTGGTTATTATATATTCCTAGACAAAGTGCACTTTCTGCTTCCTGATAATTACTTTATACACCTTCACAGTTGGAAACTTCAGTAGTAAGAACAATAGAGTGGAGTGAGGGTCACCTCTTTCACAGCCAGCCTACACATACATGAGTGGACAGTGTCACCTCTTTCACAGCCAGCCTACACATACATGGGTGGACAGTGTCACCTCTTTCACAGCCAGCCTACACATACATGAGTGGACAGTGTCACCTCTTTCACAGCAAGTCTACACATACATGGGTGGACAGTGTCACCTCTTTCACAGCCAGCCTATACATACATGGGTGGACAGTGTCACCTCTTTCACAGCCAGCCTACACATACATGAGTGGACAGTGTCACCTCTTTCACAGCCAGCCTACACATACATGGGTGGACAGTGTCACCTCTTTCACAGCCAGCCTACACATACATGAGTGGACAGTGTCACCTCTTTCACAGCAAGTCTACACATACATGGGTGGACAGTGTCACCTCTTTCACAGCCAGCCTATACATACATGGGTGGACAGTGTCACCTCTTTCACAGCCAGCCTACACATACATGAGTGGACTGAGGGTCACTTCTTTCACAGCCAGCCTACACATACATAAGTGGACAGTGTCACCTCTTTCACAGCCAGCCTACACATACATGAGTGGATAGGGTTACCTCTTTCACAGCCAGCCTACACATACATGAGTGGATAGGGTTACCTCTTTCATAGCCAGCCTACACATACATGAGTGGATAGGGTCACTTCTTTCACAGCCAGCCTACACATACATGAGTGGATAGGGTTACCTCTTTCACAGCCAGCCTACACATACATGAGTGGACAGTGTTACCTCTTTCACAGCAAGCCTACACATACATGAGTGGACAGGGTTACCTCTTTCACAGCCAGCCTACACATACATGAGTGGATAGGGTTACCTCTTTCACAGCCAGCCTACACATACATGAGTGGATAGGGTCACCTCTTTCACAGCCAGCCTACACCTACATGAGTGGATAGGGTTACCTCTTTCACAGCGAGCCTACACATACATGAGTGGACAGTGTCACCTCTTTCACAGCCAGCGGGTCACTTCTTTCACAGCCAGCCTACACATACATGAGTGGACAGTGTCACTTCTTTCACAGCCAGCCTACACATACATGAGTGGACAGTGTCACCTCTTTCACAGCCAGCCTACACATACATGAGTGGATAGGGTTACCTCTTTCACAGCCAGGCTACACATACATGGGTGGACAGTGTCACCTCTTTCACAGTCAGCCTACACATACATGAGTGGATAGGGTTACCTCTTTCACAGCCAGCCTACACATACATGAGTGGACAGTGTCACCTCTTTCACAGTCAGCCTACACATACATGAGTGGATAGGGTTACCTCTTTCACAGTCAGCCTACACATACATGAGTGGATAGGGTTACCTCTTTCACAGTCAGCCTACACATACATGAGTGGACTAGTGTCACCTCTTTCACAGTCAGCCTACACATACATGAGTGGATAGGGTTCACCTTCTTTCACAGCCAGCCTACACATACATGAGTGGACAGTGTCACCTCTTTCACAGCCAGTCTACACATACATGAGTGGACAGTGTCACCTTCTTTCACAGCCAGCCTACACATACATGAGTGGACAGTGTCACCTCTTTCACAGCAGCTACACATACAGGAGTGGACAGGGTCACCTCTTTCACAGCAAGCCTACACATACATGAGGTGGACTAGTGTCACTCTTTCACAGCCAGCCTACACATACATGAGGTGGACTAGTGTCACCTCTTTCACAGCCAGCCTACATATACATGAGTGGACAGTGTCACCTCTTTCACAGCCAGCTACATATACATGAGTGGACAGTGTCACCTCTTTCACAGCCAGTCCTACACATACATGAGTGGACAGTGTCACCTCTTTCACAGCCAGTCTACACATACATGAGTGGACAGTGTCACCTCTTTCACAGCCAGCCTACACATACATGAGTGGACAGGGTCACCTCTTTCACAGCCAGCCTACACATACATGAGTGGACAGTGTCACTTCTTTCACAGCCAGCCTACACATACATGAGTGGACAGTGTCACCTCTTTCACAGCCAGCCTACAGATACATGAGTGGACTGAGGGTCACTTCTTTCACAGCCAGCCTACACATACATGAGTGGACAGTGTCACCTCTTTCACAGCCAGCCTACACATACATGAGTGGACAGTGTCACTTCTTTCACAGCCAGCCTACAGATACATGAGTGGACATTGTCACCTCTTTCACAGCCGGCCTACAGATATATGAGTGGACAGTGTCACCTCTTTCACAGCCAGCCTACAGATACATGAGTGGACTGAGGGTCACTTCTTTCACAGCCAGTCTTCACAAAAATGAGGATTTGTTAAAGTATTGCCAACAAGCAATTAGTAAGTAGCACTTTGCCGTCTTTGCAGACAAAAGTATGTGAATTGGAACAGAGCTAGAATTCCAAAGCACAATGCCTGGGCATTAAATTAGAGAACATGTGTTGCACATGCAGCATGATCCCTCTCTCGACCTTGCCTTATCTCCAGAGGAAAGGATAACCAGTACGTCTGGAACAAGGTAGACTGTAGATGCTGAAAGCAGTTAGAATATGGCTAAAAGATAAACAGGATAAGGATGATCAAGGTATTAAAAAAAACACACACACACACAAAGGTAATGCTATAATTAATAACAATGAATCATTAAAGGTGACATTATAGGCAACAGAATTGACTTCACTGCACTAGGTTTACCCCATCTGGCTTTGTCTCCCTGCAGAATGACAAGCTGCCCGTCGAGAGCATCACACAAAGCATGGAGCTCCAGTGATGACCCACCATGGATCTCTCATCACACAAAGCATGGAGCTCCAATGATGACCCCCATGGGTCTCTGGAATAATTGCATGCATGGTCTGAACGACACAGTCCGAAAACAAACACACAACATTCAGAGCAAGAGCCAGGTGGTTTGACCACTTTGCAAATGAGACACACACACACACACACACACACCCACCCCCTCACCAAATTAAATCAACCATTTATTTCATTAACCCTTTCTGTCCTAGGTAGTTATTACTTTAACTCATCCTAAACAGAGGAAATCACAATAGGCTGATCAGTTGCACTTGAATACAATCAAAACACTTTCATTTAGTGTTTTCTTGAGAAATATATGTGATATACCGTGTAGCAAGTGAAGGTGTAAGTTGCTTGGTGAAGAATTAAAATAGCGATTACAAGAATTTAGTTGTCTAAAAGTTCAACATAGAAAATATGACACGCTGCTTGATAAGGAACAAGTTATGGCAATACAGATAAAGTTTAATGTTGGTGGAAAGAATCTAAAATCTACCATATGAACAATTGTTAAAGGTTATCCAAGTTGCATACAACAGAATCTCCTTGAATCAGCTATAGACAAATAATAACAAATGAAATGAAAGGTGATATACATTCTTCCTACCTTGTCTCCAATATCTAAGGCCTCATTGTAGTAGATAAGAGCAGTCTTGTAGTCATATTGTGCAAAATAGCAGTCACCTAGGATCTGTAGAATTCGCATATGTTGCCGCTTCTCACCAACTATTGACTCCTTCATAAATGCTCTCCCGATCTCAAGAAACTTTATAGCTTTATGATGCATACTGAGAACGTTGTAAGTATTGCCTAGAATGTACAGGTTCTGACAAACCAACCAGAACCGTTGCTGAGGAAGTTCTGCAATCTTTTCATCATATAGATTCCAAAATGTTTCAAACGCTCGGGAGCACATGGAAACACATTTGTGGTAGGCTTTCATTTTGTAATAAGTTATACCCAGCAGTGAGAGCACCAAGCTGTGGTGAAATGTGTATAATGTTAATCCATGAGCATGCTTGACCATGTGAAGTGCAAGTTCGAAAACATGTGAAGCTCTAGGATACACATGCAGCATGAAAGTCGAAACACCAAGCATGCTTAAAACATGAGCGTTCTCCAGAACTGACTCTTTTCCATGGAACCCAGAATTGCGATGAAGTTTGAGAGCTTTCTCGTACCAGTCAAGCGCTTCTGTATATTCTTTCTGAACAAAGTGACAGTCACCGAGCTTCCTCATTGCCATGGCAACAACTTGTTGCTGCGTTTCTTCATTATTCTCTAGCACTTTGAGTGCGTCCGTGTAGCAGGTGACTGCTTCAGTAATTCGCTTCTGCTGCTCAAGATCTTCTGGTGACTCGTGGCCCGTGGGTTTTTCTGGAGTAGAATTACCTGTGTTTTCCTCATCTGATGCCTCCCTTTCAAAAAATTCACACATTGCTGCAATGACTCTATCATACAATGTGTCATCATTGAGGTCATCTGCATACGCATTACCAAGGTCGATCAGAACCCGGGCCACTTCTTTATAAGCCTCAAGATCTTGAAGGTCTTTATAAATTTTAAGAGCCTTCTTCAGATTCCTCATGCCATTGTGCCTGTTGCCTTGACGAAAACATAACATACCTGTGTTCTGTAATAGAAGAGCACTGAAACGAAGGAGTTTGACAGTTCCATCTTGAATTTCATCAATAATCTGAAGAATCTCTTCACAGAGATTTTCTGCTGTAGGATATTCTTCAGCTTGGATAAGTTTTTGTGCTACCTGTTGGAATGCTCTAGCAACTGTCAATCTCAAGGAATTCTCTTTCAAGGGGCTGAATTTGTCTTTCTCTTTTTCCTTTCTCGTTTCCTCTTCCATATCTACAGAGGGACTGTCTGCTCTTTGTGTGTCTGTAATTGTCTCTTTTGAAACATTCAATGCATCAACTGTTTCAACAAATGTGGGCACCATGTCACTTTCCTCGCTGTCATCCTGGACTCTTGTTTTAGCATCCTCACTACTTGTCTCTGAGATAATCTCAACTACACTTTCAACAATGCAGTTTTTACGCTTCTCAAGAAAAAAATCCCATCCACTGGTATCCACATCACTGGAGGCAAGTTCGTACATGAGAGAATAGTCTTTCACTATTGAATCTATTCTAGATTTTTCATTTATATCTGTTGATGTGTATGTCTCTGAATCAAAAATTTCATCCTCTTCCTCATCCACACATTCTTTTTTTTCTAATTCAATACTTGTTCTTTCTTTGGCAAGATCAGTATCAGTCTCTTCTGATATTGTTTCAATTTCCACCTTCTGATTAGATGGTGAAGTGTCATCCACTTCTTTGATGCTGCAAATTTCTATCATGATGTCTTTAACATTTGTGCTTTGAAGCCTCAGATGGCAGTATTTCTGAATTCTGTTGAACCAGTTGATGTTACCTAATGAAGTGTGACCTCCTTTCATAGGTGGCTCATGCAGACTTTCAATGCTGAATGCATGATTCATAAACCCTGACTGATAAGGCCGCAGGCCACCAATCACATGGGGTGAAATGGAAAGAGGGTAGCGAGAGTGTGGAGTCAGTGGTGTCTTAGAATGAATCAGATTTGTTATGTGATGAGGGTCTACGTGTCTCCAGTCCTCTTTCGACCAGTTGTACAGAGTTCGTCCCAGGACATCAACTAAGGATTGTGCTCTAGATTCTGCAAACTTGCTTTGGGTAGTAAACCACTCTACACTCTGATTGTCAGTCTCTGTGTGAAGTTCTGCAGCACAAATGTCCACGACTTCTCCAAGCAGTGTACACGCATGAATACACAACCAAAACCACTCCAATGGACTCTGCCTAAAAGCCCTGCTCTGACGTGTGCAAACCTCTGCTAAACCAACGTAAGCTTCAATTAGTGCCTTTGTGTTATCCTCAGCTTTTTCCTGCAACAGAAATGTGCATTTCAGAAACTGCATCTCTGCATCATTCAATCTCAGCTCCTCAAGACTCTGTTTGGCTTTTTCCAATAAAGCCTCTGCATCAAGTTCTTCCATTTCAGTGTCTTCATCTGTGCTCTGAAAAAACAAATAATAAAATAACTATATAACATTGTCATTTAAACATGAAGGTATACATCTAGGGTTGGAATTAAACTGTAAGAAAACAGAGATTATAGTCATCTTCAAGAAGGCAGAAATACTACCATGTAATATATGGGAAAATGAGAATATTTGCAAACAAGTGAATCGGTACAACTATCTTGGAACAGTCAAACACCTGACGGAAGATGCCTTGAAGAGATTAGAATAAGCATCACTATGTCAAATGTAGTCTTTTGCAAGATAGAAAACATATTGACCAATATAAAGATGTCAATTACAATAAGAAAAAGTGTGGTGAAGTGCTACATAGAATCTGTACTGTTATATCGATGTGAAACCTGGACAATAAGCAGAATAGTGGAAAACATATAATGGCTGTGGAAATTTGGTTTTTGGGGAAAATGCAAAGAATACCATGGACAGACAGAAAAACCTAAGAGTCTGAGTAGACTAGACGTTTTGATCCACTATGTCAGGATCAGGGGGGAGGGGGTTATATTATTGGTTTTTGCTTATTTTGTACAAATCCTAACAGTCAACACCATGAGATGACCCTGGTCTGCTTGACCCAGAGGCAGATTTTGTAACCTCTGATCTATTTCATGAAATAGGTCGCTGCCCAGACACAATTTTCAATTAGAATTACTACTACTATCAACAAAACAATATCTATCTGCAATGAAAGTGACCTTTTACAGACCAAATTAACCAAACTTAACATTATATCTCAACCTGTAATGTGTGCTGCTTACATCTGGTCATTCAACTATTATTATAACCACACAAGAAATGCTTTAAAAAAAATAAAATTGGACACTATTTTATAATAGTATGACAAATAATTGTTTCTTAAAGACATTGACAAATTCCAGATGTTTCTTACATTAGATTCCATCTTGTTGGAATCAGCATAGTCTTCTATCCACGGTCCATTTTCATGATCATTGTCCAGGCCGCGTTGGGAAACTCCTCTGTATTCATCCAGCTTGGCATACCCATTTTGTACGCCTGAGGAAGATAAAGATAAATATATATGCTATGGGCTACTGTATTACAACCTTAATTAAATAAAGCAAGAGATGTAAACCATAAACAAAACTTTATACTGAAGTTCATATATGCTTTTATAGGGTGACAGATACATCGAAGAGTAGAAGTGGAAGAAATGAGCAAGTAAATATGCTCTAACATTTTATTTAAATCCCAGAAGATTACAGTAGCTGCTCGTGAGATCATTTTTAAAAAAAGTTAGTTGTATGTCCTTTTACAGGAGGTCGCAGTCAACCACATAATTTATTGATTGTTTGTGATTTACTGGGCAATTTTTACCTTCTATAGTTTGTCACTGATGTCTGAATGGCTGATGCTCATACCATGATAATCAGCACAAGGTTATCTGCTCCCAAATCATCTGCAACTGATTAGGAACCTTCGACCCTGTATGCCAAGGAACTATGAAATTGTGTTTACTAACCCCTAAGTGTGGAAAATGGTAGAATAATAACAAAATCACATGTGCTTTCACAGCAGTTGAAAGTTGAAACTGTTCACAGCAGCCAAAATACCACTTTTTAAAAATCAATGTCAAATTTCTTTAGAATGCTCTAATTAAATATAAAAAGTACAATCAAACATTTTGTGTTGATCGGTAGACATAAAGAATAGCAAATAATATATAGTTCACTGCTGGGACAAAAGGGGTTATTCAGCGGTAGTATAAGTCAATGTTTCTCCTTCTGTCTGTGGTTATTTGTGTCGTGAACTGCATGTTTGGACAAATGGGCGGCGGCTGGTTGTGGCACTAACTGGGTTTGCTTTAAGCAGTAATGTGTGGCTGCTGGTTTTTTAGTAACTGCCACTTCCATTGACAATGAACTGTATTTTTTGTGGCAGACTTTTGTGTTGGTATTCTGTCAACAGCATTATACGTAGTATACCTGTGCATGGTGTTGGTTGTCGAGACTCCTGTCTGTTCCACTTTTCACATGGGCACATGATGAGCTTTTTATGTGATATTCACTGGCACAGGAATGGAGCATTATGGGACAACCCTTTGCTGTGAAGTTGGAACCGCGACTAACTACCTAATGGTTCTCCACAAGAGCCATGAGGCTTACAACAGGACTGTGTCATATTTGGGGGGGGGGGGGGCATAACATACACCATAATTCTAACAAGTGGCTACAATCAGGTTTTGAGGAATCACTCAAAATTGTTGCTAACTACTACAAATTCTTCACTTTTGTATGGCCATTAGTTGGGTTGGTTGATTAGTGAATACTCTGAGAGACTTGAGTTTTAACTCTTAACCTCTGTGCTTTGGTGTTCAGATCAGTTGAGATCTGAAAATGGTTTGCATCCACTGGAATGAGGTTGGTATAGAGACTTTCCTCCTGACCTAGTACCAAAGTAGAATCTCTATGAAGGCTGTGTTGCAGAGTTCTCCTTTCCCTCTCCAAGCTCAGAAACCTGAGAATGACTAAGGAATTATCTAACTATCTATAATGTTAGTTAGCTGCATATCCTTTTCGGGACGTCACAGTCAACTCCAACATTTGTTGGCTGTTTGTATGTTTGTGATTTCTTGGCATGTTTACGCTCAGTATTTGCCATTGCTACCTGGACAACTGGCACACATACCATTGTATGAAAACCAACGCAAGGCGATATGCTGCCAAATCACTCACAGCTGTGTTCTGAACGTGGCATGCGGGAATACGAACTGCGTCCGTAAACCCTTTGCCACAGAGCCAGCTATAATGTAGGTAATTTAATATTCGTTCCTATGCTTTTGTATATTAGCTACATTAGAAATTTTCACTTCTTGAAGAATTATTTTTTTAAGCACAGCAATGAATGTGGAGCAGGTAAATGTTAGGATATCAGTCTATCAGTTATGAGGAGGTCTTGGCTTTTGTACGGCACAGGATTAGTCTCATTCAAAGATGAAATACAATCTTTAGCCTGTACAGTGCGTGGTGCTTGCTTCGCAGCAAGCTGTCTCTAATCCCTAGACTTTCTAAAAATTCTCTCAACAATGCAACAAACAAATACAAAGGTCTTCACTGCTGCAGGATTTGGCAATATAAAATGAAACAAACAGGTGTGTTAAGATCCTGCAGAAAAAACATTCACTTTCCCCACTGAAATGTCTGTTCACCTGGCCTGAGGTCCTTGTCAGGTGTGTACATGTGCTTGTGCTAGCTGTTTTCTCATGGGATTATAACATAACTTTTTTGTTTCATTTGTAATAACATTAGTTTTCTTATCAGTTTAATAATGTGAGTTTTCTTAACAGTTTAATAACATGAGTTTTCTTAACAGTTTAATAACATTACTTTTCTTAACAGTGTAATAACAGAACTTCCCATCAAGTCAAGTCTTTGGTCTATTTCAGTGTTTGAGAAGCCATTAGACTTGTATCTGCCATATTATTTAATATATTAAGAATTTACAAGATAGCAACATATAAGTTACACAGTATAAATGGTTCAACAGTCAATTAAACATGGAGTATCGCCCAAGGATATTCTGGGGGAAGTCTGTGAACAAATAACACCAGTCTGGTAGAAGTCTGATTGATAGTAGCATTACGTCATTAAGTTATTGAAAAAGAAGTATCTCAAAGTTGGTATATGAGGGGAACTTAAAAGTGTTCATATGTGAAGTGACATAAGCGAAATCGCTGAGTTTCTTTATTCTTGCGCGATGTAAAATATTAGTTGTGATACTTAAACACATACACTATTTTTAGATATGAAGAATAATGAATCATGCAGGATGCACTGCTGAGACAGCAGGTGTTAATCTGT
Organism: Cepaea nemoralis; assembly: GCA_014155875.1. Lineage (NCBI taxonomy): Eukaryota > Metazoa > Mollusca > Gastropoda > Stylommatophora > Helicidae > Cepaea > Cepaea nemoralis. The sequence goes on along the minus strand of JACEFZ010024683.1, from coordinate 59,814 downwards.
CTATGTCTATAACTTTGGTTAAATCAAGCAATAGCCTTTCGACCACTAGATTAACAGTGTTAGTTATAAAGAATTTTTAAACAATGATAGAGAACCTAACAGTCTTTTAAACCCAATGACAGTGACAAATAAGAAGAAATGCAATATAAAATACTGAGCAATTGATATAGACAACAGAATGTTGGATAAATGTGCCAAAATCAATGGAATTAAACAATCATTTCCATAACACAACTAGAGTCAACCATGCATAACCCAAAAATCAACTCTTAAAATATAACATTTTAAGAACAAAAAGCTTAATTGTTCCTTCATAAAAACATTAATATACACAATTTTTAGACAGAGATGTTCAGATGTATCTCTGGACAGATAAAATAAAAAAAAGTGCTGCAACAGAAAGCTGAACATTTCTTTACCCAGATTCCCCCATGTCATCAGCTCCTCTCCATCTATGTCACATCCATTACACTGAATGAAACGCAAGAGTATAATTTTAACATCTAGGCCAGGGTTGACAAGCAAACAATCAATAATGCTGCATTTCCTGAAAGCCATAGCTTTAATTTATCTTTTTCAATAAAAATTTACCTAAACTTTTTCTACCTGTTCTTTCAGTGTTATTTTCATTTTAACAGATTGTCAAGTCACTCCTTGATCTTTATATATTTTTTCTTGGCCTCGGAATGCAGGTTAATAAATGTCATGTACAGTCTAGTTAAATGATCCATCTATGCTACTGCCCCTTGTGATTTCTATATTCCAGATGCTCACATTCAACTTTCACCCCACTCTCAAACTCCCAGAGATATTTTAGCTTAACTCTTTCCAGCACTGAATGAGATGAAATGTATATTTATTTCCAGGGATAAACTCAGTAGTGACATCATCATCAATAGCATGCACAATCGTGTTTCTCTACATCTCGTAACTACCAAAATAATGTATAAATTCATGCACTGTTACCTTTCCATGCCATGACACAAGACAGTCAAGAATTTTCTTTCTTTGTCTTCCTCTATCTCTCTTTCCACACGTCTTTCTCATCCCCATATGCTCTAGCTTTTGTCTTCTCGTAATGTGGCTAAACATTATGAATGCCTTTTTATGATGTTTGTGATAAGTTGTCTTTGTGTCTTATCCTCTTAAAAAAATTTTGGATTACTGATTGTGGCTGTCCAATGAATTTTCAGCATTCTTCTATATAGCCACATTTCTGTAGCATCTAGTGATATCTTTTCTTGTTTACTAATTGTCCAAGATTAACAGCCATATGTTAAAAATGGTTGTATGTAGTATGTAAGAATTCTCATTAATGGCCAAAAGGATAAGAGCACTTGCACTTAATCTTCTACTATGCTGACTGTGAGGTTTGCGGGTTCAACCCCTAGAGCGGTCATTTGAACTGAACTGTTCACCTCCCATCCTTGACCTGGGGAAGTAAATTCCAAGTACCTCAGAAGTAGGAGCGGATGTGCCTGATGGTGGAGGACACTAGTAATGGGGAAAGTTAATCTATACACACACATCAGTGCAGTTCACTCCCCAGTAGCAACAACTACTAGTGGCAGTAGTACATCTGTGAACAACACTCAAGTTCTAAGTGAGCGAACGAAAATAAAATAAAACCTCCAAGGACAAGAATTTATAGCATCATCATCATCATCATCATCAACATCATGATTGCATAGGATGTTCATTTGATAAAATACAGTTTTTGCTATTGTGTTCTTTGTATCTGTGATACATCTTCCCATAGCAGTTGTTGGGCTGCATTTTCACCAAATGTTGTCAGGGTAGATTAAATTTAATCTGAATAAGTTATGCTAAGTATTCATTTATTTTTTAGGTCAAACAGCCTGCAGACTGTTGTTAAAGTTGTCTAGTCATGTCCACTATCTCTTATTCTCAGCAACTCTCTTTAACTCCACGTTAAGTCGGTGCCACTATGTCGTTGCATGTTGTGTGATGGAGTTTTTCCTAGGATGACCTCTTTTTCTCTTGCCTTTTCAGTAACAGATCTCCATGGTAAGTATACATATAAAAATTATAAATCAAATTCACGCATTAAAGGTCACAGAAATACGATGGTGGATGCATCAACTCATGTAAAGGCGTCCATTATAGACAGTATTTTCATGGGACAAGACATGGCAGTGCCCATCTTATTTCCAGGTGCTCTATAAATATTCTGAGGTTTGGCCTAATTTTGTCAAATTTGAGGACAATGGAATGACATGATAACACAACTTCAACACTGGTATTTGGACAAACTAACCTAATGATGATGATGATGATCAGCCTGGTCAGTGGTCTATTCAGCCTATTGTTTGTCATTTTCAACTGCCAAAAGAATGTTAACATGTTTTTAAATTCTTATAATTTTCCCTTATCCTTTCCCAAAAATATTCATTACTCTGTATTGAGACCTCTCATTAAGTGCTGTCATCATCTCTGGCGTGTTATTTTGAGTGTGAGATAGGAGAGCGATGTCATTTGTGAAGTCCAGATCGATAAGCTGTTTCATTAGAATCATGCATTCCATTTGTGGTGATGGCTAGATGATGACAGCATTGTGATCAAACCATCCTCACTATTGAGAAGAGCTGACAGAAACAGTTGCTGCTTCGATTGTGTTCTTGCTGACAATGTTTCTGTTTCTCACCATCGTTGCTAGAGTTGTTATCAGACATGCTAATAGAATATAATTAAATGAACAGGTATTGGCTAGCACTTATAAAACAGGGAAAATATTACAAATAAATGTCATCTTAGACCACCAAAACAGAAAGATGGTTATAGGTATGCTAAGGTTCTGACGTCATCCAGCTGATGTCATTGTCTCGTGGAGGAAAGGAATAAGGACTTAAAATATATCATCATATACAACTGTGTTTCTTTACTATGTCGTAAGTGTCAAATTAATATTAGATTTTTTTTCCGTCTTATGTGGAAAATACAGGGGTTTTTTTTTTCCTTTCATTACATTCTTCTTCTTAATTAATAGGTAAAGAAAACCATACTGAATTTGTTAACCAAACACTTCGTTGTGTAGATGTGAGAAACCGATGTAGAAATCCATAAAATACATAACACGTACACTGTTCGAACAGTATCAGAAATTATGGTAAGTTATGTATTTCAGCCAAATATGATTCATCTGTTCACTTCATATAATATATAACTCTGCAGTAAGCACCTGATGAGATGCAGTGAAATATGTCAGATAATAAATTGTGCAACCTATAGTATGGCTTCTGTTCAATTCACGAAAGTAATACACTTGGTTTTACATCCAGAACAAGAAAATCCAAAAACAAACAGTGCCTATTACTATGACACTTTCAGAACAAAAGTGCAGTCTTCATATTGCCTCAAACAAAGAAAAACAACAGTGGATTATATATTACTCAAGCTTGTTGTACCAGCTACTTCTTACAACCTGAGGTTACTGGTCTACTATATATAATCAATGTTCATGGATTCTTCTTACAGTAATACAGTATACACAAATGTGACAGTTATTCTTCACTTTCATCCCAAACTAAAGTTTACCCTAGCAGCATCTGAACTTTATTCAACACTGATGTTAATTACCTTCACTATATATCTGAACAGTACTGTTCAGAAGAAATATTCACAGCTTGAAAATATCTCATACCTTTTTCAATTACAATAATGAAACAATATTAACACACACAAAAACAGAATTTGTAACCACTCCAAACTGTTAGGCGGAGAGGCAATAATGAATGTTTCATCTGGTATGCAACTGAGGAAAGGTCTCTATTTGCCAGCTGCAAATGGTTGACTTTACCTCTTTCAGGTCCGTGGCTCCGTGCATTATGTAAATATTCTTACCCTTCATTCCCATTGCATGAACAAATAGACGGTTGGTGATGTTTACACAGGACCAAATGATCCCAACTGTTCTACTCTGCTTTCTCATATTCTAGAAACATCCTCTCAATTTGCGTTACAAAACTGTGTACAGCCAATACATGAGTAACCATTCATCATCATCAAGTTTCATGTGGCGAAGTGGTCAAGCCAATTGAATCGAGCTCCGAAGGTTGTGGGTTCGATTACGGGCCGCGTCCTTCGGTTCACGAGTGAAATTTTTTTGGAGACTCCTGTGGGTCGTCGCTAGAGCTACGGAGTTCGTGCTTTGTGCGACGCTTTCCGCGCTGCGGAAAAAGACCGAGCCATTTGGGATCTAAAAACCCGGTGCAATGAAGTCGACCCTGTCGACTTTTAAGCGACTTTTTAAAAGTTGGTTGTAATGAGTCTCCAACACCTTGTATTCTGTGTCTTTAGCTGCATTCATACAGGCATCTTCCTGTCCATCTCTTTATGTTGTCACCCGCCTGTAACGTCTTCCCCTTGCCCTCCTCGTTTCCCTCCAGTACATCCTTTAACAAGGAACTGTGTCTCTGTCTTTGCCAAGGTACCTTAATTTTTTTAAATACCTTTATCCCACTCAGCAATTTGTTTACTTCAGTCCTAGATGTTGCAATACTGCTTTGTTTGTTTTCATCTCCTGTCTCTCTTTTGTTGTTGTTATAATCACACTGAGGAAAGTCCTCCGTTCTACCCTTAAACATTTGCATGTTTCATTGGTGCTAATTGTTAAGACATTACACTAACAAAGGTATGAGTCTGGTCGGACATGGGTTCAATGTCAGCTCTTGTCATTCGCTATGGGAGGAAAGATCTGGCCACCCATTCCCCCACGCACTCAAGCCTACAAAATGTGCTGGTCCTGACACTTGACATACCAACAGCTGGTTTCTGCTATGGAACTTGTTTCTTTTTTTATGTTCTGCACCTTATGATAAGAGTTAGTTGCATATCCTTTACATGAGGTCGCAGTCAACACCAGCATTTTTCTACTGCTGTGATCTCTTGGCAAATTTACATTCAGTAGTCTGCACACCATATGATAATGAAGAGTAAATGAATACTTAATTATTCTTATTTTTAATTCATGAATCAGCTGTTTAAATGTGAGAAACTGTTTACATACTCTTGAATGTTACTTTGGTCATTCTTATTCTCTTTCTTATGCCTGCCTATTACCTGCAATCATCTGTTATTAATTGTCTAATTGAAAAATTGACTTGTTTCAAGTGTCTTTCCATTCACCATACGTTTTCAAAATATAGACTTGGTAATATCGTTAATGGTAATCAGATTTTTGTTTTCTTCAAAGCTAATTCCATTGCTTAGATCAACCACTTTCACTAGCACAGAATCCTCACTGCAATAATGATGTCACAGTCATAAAACATCCAGTTGCTGTGTCATCCTTACTTGACAATTGCTCTCTTGTCAAAATAGAAAGCAGACTATTACATCTGTTTTGTAAAGTATGATGGACAACAGAACTGTAATTTAAAATGGACTTTTGCCACTTGGAATCACCTATCACAGTAGCAGGTGGGATCACAAGCATGAATGACACAGCCACGCTCAATACAATAATCAGAATTCCTGACCTTCTTCATCTGACAAGAGAGACAGAGCTAAATGAGGATAAGTCCTTAGTGCAATGGCAGTGAATCTAATTCTAATAGTGGCTTATTTATAATGAAGTTTTTTTTCTTTTTAAAAGTGACGTAATCCATTGTAAGACATCTTTTCTTCATTCACTTAGAATCCGCCTTTAACTGCAAATGGGTTTCCTGCATGAACTGCACTGTCTTCTTTAGCTCTTGCTGTACACACACACATATACACACACACACACACGAGCGCGCACGCATGCACGCACACACACACATAACATGTGTTGATGGAGAAGGCAAACTGAATATTTATAACATGTGTTAATACCATGGATTGGCGGGGAAATACAATATTACAAACTGAATCTTTAGCAAAAACACTATGGTCCATGGCGAGGTTGGATGTCGGGGTAGTTATTAACTTAACTAATCCGTCATGCCGGCTTCGTGGCTTAGAGGTTAGCGACTTTTCTCCGTAATCTCGTATACTCTCGTGGGTAACGTGATGACGGTGAGAATCAGCAGTGGTTCGAATCGCATCGGTCACTTACGGGGTATGTGAGCCGGCCGCTCTGAAAGCAATGGCAAACTACTGAGCGTAATCTTGCCAAGAAATCAACATACAGCTGAAAGATGCTGGTGTTGACAGCGATGTCCTGTAAAAGGATATGCAAAAAAAAAATCCGTCATAGTTATAATTGCACTGGCCCTGTCACAATTAATTACTTTAACTGACACCTCTCCCATTAGTCATTAGTTGCGATTCCAACTTCACGGCAATGGGTCGTCCCCATTGTGCTCTGTTCCTGTGCCTGTGAATATCACACAAAATGCTCCTCACTGCCCCATGAGAAAAGTGAAACAGACAGGGGTCTCGACAAACCAACACGCCGCACAGGTACACTATGCATAATGCCGCCGCCAGAATGTAACACAAAAGTCATCCACGAAATATACAGTTCATCATCGATGGAAGCAGCAGTCACACATTACTGCATAAGGCAACCCAGTCAGTTCAGCGACAGACCGGCCGCCATCATTCGGAACATGAAGTTCACACTACAAACAACAGCTGCAAAACAACAGATGTAAAAGCATTCCACTCGAAATTCACAGCTCACAGTGTCGCTCCACGCACTCAACTCAGTAGCAGATATTTCTACCCATTCTATCCCAGCTGTCACTTTTAACTTAACCCCTTCTGACCCAGACAGCTATTGCTCCCTCTGACGTCGATGGCAACCACTTTAAATTAACAACTTCCAGGAACAAAACAAACGTGTGCACAACCCACATACCCAGAAATCTCGTCAATCACAAATACCTTGAAGCCAGTTTCATGCAGCCACAAATGTGACAACTATATTAACGCGTTCCATCAAATTATATCATCTCAACAGTTGTAGCTGACGCGCATGACATTTCACACACTACCGTGTATTAGTGTTAAGTTACAGGTGTAACCAGATAGGAACAACAACTCCTAGAAATGTCGCTGAAATGTTATATTATGGTATCAGCACTTACAATTATAACTGTTCAGCTCACAAATAACAGTGACGACAGTCTGTTCGGTCACAGGAAAATGTTTACATGCAATATAGCTATAAAACATAAGGTGTATGGCCATAGTTTACCGTTGTCTGCCAGTCAGTTGTTACACTTGTTACTTGCAAGCAAGGCAATGATTCTCAAAGTTGTTCAAACTGCTATCTCCTTGACTCTGTGTAAATGCAACTTCTTTACTCACAACCGTAGAGATCCATTAAAACAACAACAACAACAAAAACCACACACACACACACACACAGAGAGAGAGAGAGAGAGAGAGAGAGAGAGAGAGAGAGAGAGAGAGAGAGAGAGAGAGAGAGAGCAATATCTAGATTACCTTCATTGTTACTAGCATATTACAGACAAAAATCCTTCAGAATAACTCTGTTTTCCGTTGTGACCTTGTCCTACAGCCAAAAAGAAAATTACGAACCGCTCCTACCTAGTCAGTAAACTGAGTAATGAATAAATACCTGACTGTTGAGTTGAAGTAGACAAACAGGAAGATGGAAGCCGAGAAGCCCACATATTAAAGCCGCGACCTGGTATATGTGCCACCATTAACAATTCTAACGTCTATTGCAGACACTGCTATGGAATTGCATTTTATTTCCTGTGTTAATCCTGAAATATGCAAATCTCTGTATGCATGCTTTAGCAGGAACATGTCGATGCAGTAATGTTAAAGGTAATGAACGGGGTTACCACCCACCTAAAATTCCCCCACCTTCGGGTTTAACCGTCCCATTAGAATGTTTTCTTTGGCGAGAAGCGGTCCGCTCAACTATAAACACAATTGATCAGTTTCAAACGGACGCATGTTTAAATTATGCACAGCTGAATAAGAGACCAGAATGGAGATAGATGAAAAGCAATTGCTGGCGGCCTATGTTTAACGGTGGGGAGGGGGGGGGGGGGGGGCGGTTGGTGTGAGTGGAAAGTTGTGCATGTGTGTGTGCATGTGTGAGTGCAAAGTGAGGTAACCATTTCTCATTCTATAGCAATGCAGGATCTTGAGATTCATATTGCTGAGAGAGAGAGAGAGAGAGAGAGCGAGAGAGAGAGAGAGAGAGAGAGAGAGAGAGAGAGAGAGAGAGAGCGAGAGAGAGAGAGAGAGAGAGCGAGAGAGAACGTGTGAGTGTGTCAACAGTTTAATCTAGTGTCCCTCTCTCACTCTGTTTATTTCTTTATATCATTCTCTCTCTCTCTCTCTCTCTCTCTCTCTCTCTAACTTTATCTCTCTGTTCCTATCTATGCCCCCCCCCCTCCTCTTCTCTCTCGTTATTTATCATTCTATCTCTATTCCCCCGCCCCTCTGTCTGTCTGTCTCTCTAATCTTTCTATAATACGCGCGAGTGCAATTATACCTCCTTCCAATCATAGAATGAACAGATAACAATATTGTAAAGCCAGGGGTAGCTGAGGACACGAGAATAAAACAATGACGTCTTCCGGACACCGCAGCTAAAATCGCTGCTGTAATTGTTGTAATAAACAGACATTTACATCGCCTGAAGCAGTCGGTTTTGTATTCAAAATTTCTGGCTTCAGAATAATAATTTAACAAATCAGAATCCATAAAAGTGCTAACACTTGCTGGATACAGTAACTTGAGTTAGTTGCATATCCTTTACATGACGTAGCAGTCAACCCCAGCATTTTTTGGTTGTTCGTGATTCCTGGGCAAGTGTCCGTTCAGTAGTTGTCATTATGCACCTAATAAAAACAGCTTTTATTTTTATCTAGAAGGATGTTTTAAAGATAATATAAACGGAAATTTCAAATAAGTTTATAAATAAATTTAAACACCTAGGGGCAATTACAACATTGGATGGGAGATACGTTAAAGAGATTACGAACGCCCCTATCATTGAATGTAGGAAAGAGAGTATTGAAATGTTATTCAGAAAAGTAGACATTACGTATAACTATAAGAAAGAAACAAGCAGCATTCTGTGGTAATGTAATGAGAAGAGAGGCATTGGAAAACAACATGACGCGTGGCAAGGTAGACCGAGAAAAATGATGCTGGATGGATTGAGATGTGGCATGAAGGAATAGCCTCAGCAGAGCTGATCTAGAACACCAAGGACTGAGATCTGGGGGGAGACATGAAGGCCTGCGTCTGTTGGCAGGACACGTGATTACGACGATAAAAGGATAGGTGAGCTGTGGTGAGCATTGGAAAGTACGGCTACGTGCCATCACAGGCCCAACTCCTAATGACTGCAGGATTTTTTCTTTGAAAATGAGCGGTGCTGTGGAGTCGAGGCAGTCTCGTAAAAGTATCAATGGGTCAAAAACTAATTTGCTGCGGTGTATGGCAGGGGGTCTTGAGCCTGAGGAATTAAGGCCACCTGGCTAGTGCAGTCGCCGCGAACTGTTCAGGTTAGAGTTTTCTTTTTGCCCCCGACAAAAAAAAAAAAAAACTCCACACCTTACCGAGGATTCGAACCCAGGTCCACCGAAGGAGAAGCTGGCATTCTAGCCACTTGACCAGCCGTTCCTCGTATCAATGGGTAATTTTCAAAATTTCTGGAAACTAGAATTGCAAAACGGGGAGGAAAGAAACTGGCGACGGCAAGCTTCATTAATGTCGTGACCCAGTATACGTGAAGGCCTAACAGGTTGTACTCCTATGGCGGTATCTGTTGTTTGGAACATGCAATGTTGTCTCTTAATGAAAACGACTCCCTCTACCTCGTACATTTACAGTGATTATCTCTCCTGGAACAGGGATAGGACATACCATAATGGCAGAACAGGTAAATATAAGGCGATACATTAAAATAGGTTAAGGTAATCCCATGACAAACACTGCGTCAGCGGTGTCAAGTGATTTAACACCCCCCCCCCTCCCCCCCGCACACCAGGCCATGTTAAGAGTAAACAGCTCCGCCGAGCCTTCCCTTACCAAGTCATGCCGAAGCCAAACTGGTCGGGGCAGAACATCCGACCGCTCAACGTAAAGTTTGCCTGGGCTTTTACATATACTAGGCCATTGCATAACGAAGTTAGGGATCCAGTTCGTTTCCTCACCGACGTGACTGCCAAGCCAATTCCCACACAAATATGTAAATTATTCGATACCCATTTCACATGGCTGGTTCGACACCCCCCCCCCCCCTTTCCCCACAGCCGTACTAATCTGGAAAAAAAATACACCTAACACTGCTGGCGCCTGAACACAAACCGCTGATTTGGTAAACAATTACACTTACACAAACCACTTTGTCAATACAAATCGGATAATACACTGGACTTGTATCTTCGGGTAGTTATTTAGAAGTTATCTTCAGTTATCTGCATTTTTAAAACTTAACTGTGCTGTCGAAAACTGGGGGTGGCCGCTGCCGAGCTATTACCAACAACAACAACAACAACAACAACAACAACAACAACAACAACAACAAATAAATGCAAAATGTAACAAGGAAGCTCGACAAAAGAGAAGACACACTCAGATGCAAGCGAACGTATCAACCGCAGTCCTCATTAGAGAACAAAAACAAAAGAAAAGCAATCGCTGAAAATAGTCGTTGTGTAATCGTTGAATAATGTGAATTATTTATTTATAATTTTGGATTATTTATTGACGATTGTGAAATATCACTTTTCTAGCTAAGTATTCTTGTCGATTCTTTTATAACAACTTTGGTTGAAACGTTCCCGTGTTTCTGTGTGTATGTCTTCCCTTTCTATTATAGTTACATTTCGTGTGTGTTTTATTTTACAAGTAGTTTTACTTGTAAATCAACTATACGATCTAATACTAAGTCATAATGAACCAAAAATATATTTTAAATACCGAGGACACACAATAAAACAAACACATATACATACCAGACTGATGTTTCAGTCCACGTAAAGATAATGCGGGGAGGGGGGTGTAACCCGACGAACATAGTGTAAAAATGTAATACAAACAGGAAATGATAGACACAGTGGTTGTAGAAAGTGGAAAAACACTGCTGGCCAACAGGAGGACAGAAGGAATAGTAATATCGTAGAAACAGATCGTGCCTAAATGTATAATTAAAGTAAATGATGTTATTTTGGAGAAATTCAAAATGTAGACACATGGACAACATCAAATGAAAGTTGCATCATAACGACACAGAACAGAATAGGACAAGTAAAAACTGTATTTTATCACATGAAGAACATCTTATGCAATAAATCCTTGTCACTGGAAATTAGAAAGATCATTCTTGCATGCTAAACAAACCAAAAACTATTGATCTTACCAACAGTTCAGACGACATCAAATTAAACAACCAATTCTTGAAAGATTCAACAGCTTCACATACCTAGGAAGCAAATTATACCTAGGAAGCAAAGTGACATCTACAGGGGACTCATCACCAGAAATATCATCTAGAATAGCACTGGCAACTGGCGCCTTCAATAAACTGTCAAACATCTAGAAGTCAAAGACACTCAGCAAACACACGAAACTCAAAATCTTCAACTCTTGTGTGATTCCAGTGCTAACGTATGGATGTGAAAGTTGGAAGTCAACGGTAGCTTTACATTTTAAAAAATTAGACCATTTTGAGAATAAATGTCTTAGAAGAATTCTAAACCTCCACTGGACATACTTCAGAACCAATACGCACATAAGACAAGAGACTAAGCAAGATATTGTATCCAATTTTATAAGAAAAAGCCGTTGGAACTACATCGGCCATGTACTCAGAACGGACAAGACAACACCCCTACCAAGCCCTCTTATGGTCACCGGTGGGGAAAAGAAAACGGGGAAGACCAAGAGAGACCCTGCGTAGAACCATCATTAGAGAGGGCTCATTCAACAGCCAAATAAACATCCAAGATTTACAACAGATGGCAGCGAACCGCCAGACATGGAGAGCCATGACTTCTGCCCTATGCGCCGCTTTGGGCTCAAGAGGAAAGACTAACTAACTAACTAACATAGAACCAGTTCAAGCATTTAGCTGCGAATCTTGGATAATTAGTTAATAAGCAACAACACAACCCCTAGAAGCTTTGGAGATGTGGTTGAGAACATTTACAGAACATTCATTGGGCAGCTAACATAAGTAATCTAAACGCTTAAGACACACAGATAACGTATTACAATCATCATAAAGAGGCAGTCATCATGTTTGGGCCATATTATGAAATGACAAAAACTGGAAAATGTTGTGAGGAGTAGAAAGATTTGTGGAAAGAGAGATAGAGGAAGACACAGAGAAAATTCATGACAGTCTTGTGTCCATGTATGGTAGAGTGGCAGGACACGAAGTTGCTTTTGAAGATCGCAAGACATGAAGAAGCATGATCACCCACGCCAGTTGGCAAGGCATAAGATGATGGGAAGAATCAAGTCGTCAATGAAAAACATTCGAGTTATAAAGTGAATGTATCTACTATCCGCGTTTTCTCTTGAGATGTATTTGTTTACAAAAGGCTGCTCCACCTCATCTGTCTTCCTGTTATACAATGGTTACAGTAATCCCATGGCAGACATTACGGCTGGGTGGTCTGGGTTGTGAAGTGCTGGGTCCTCACATATTCCAGGACACACTATAATGAAGTGCTATTACGTCTTTCCTTCTCAATCCAGAACATTCTAGATATTGCCAGCACCCATTTTATGAGGCTGGGTAGGCTGCAGAGCCTCACTTCGCGGATCAAAGTAATCCCTAACTACTGGACCACTATCCACCATGCCTCCGCAGATCTATCTTCCTATTAATGTAACAATACATAATTTAGATTTTCTTCTATAATCACCATCATGTGTCATGCCGATAATCGTGGGCGGTCATGGTTCGCGATCTTCTATGCGATCTTCTATACTTTAGGGAAAAACCAGAAGACACTCCTTGGCCCATTAATAAAAAATATCACTGAAAATTTCTCAGCATAGTAAATACAGCCAATAAACTGGAGGGAGTAGCAAGTGCATAGCGGGGACAACAATGTATTGACAATTCAATATGCATGTAAAACACACGGCCCAGAAATACCGCGGCACAGACATGCAGCCAATATTATGGTCAGCCCAGGGACTATCAATTAACATCGATTACACGGCGACAGACAAGAATGACAACATATGGGTGACCGAATGAAATTAACTACATGAGAATGGCGATAAGATAAGGAATCGAAGGTCTCCAGTGGCACAAAGAAAGCTGTTTATCAGACTTCTTCGGGAGTCCGATATTTTTATTTTTGGTCGTAATAGCGCTGTGCCTGTTTACAGTACTGCTACGATATTTGTGTTTTTCGGACGACGCAGTCAGAGATATAAAAGACAAGCAATGATGGGGAGATGGCCGCAAATGGATTAAACAAACACATTCACAGAGCATTAACAGATAAGAGAGCGACATGCTGATAAAGTAAATCAAATGGGCATAGCAAATAGGATGTGTTTAGCATCAATAATAACATCTGCGTAAACTTACGTGACGGCCTGGTATAGTACATGGAGTAAATATCACTCATTGCGGTGTGCCGAAAGTCTCCGTTTGAAAATTACACATAAAATACTAGACACTCTTTGTATCACGTAACATTAATGTGATCATGGTAGAAAACACACATTAGTATTACTATTAGTGCTGCTGCAAGGGTAGGTGTGTACAGTATGATACTATCCGAGTGAATCAATATCTTAGCTATAACGTTGGGTAAGTGTACTGCGTGCTAAGTCACTTCACTTGACGATTTATGGGGGATGTATTATTTATAAACACACTGCGCCCACGACACGATTGCAGCTGAAGGAAAGTCCGTGGTTTCAAACATTGAAGGCAGCGATATATTCAAATTTCAAACACCCAGGTGGCGCGGTGCGCAAATAGGCACAGCCAGTCGACAGGTCCCGAACGCCTCCTCAAAGCTTGAATTCTGTTCTTTAGTCTCCTTTCCAGCGATGACATACTGGAATATGTTCACTAGTTTATTTACATTCCCTTGAATATAGTGTAGCCAAAATGGATTGTGAATTGTGTCACATGGCGGGCGACATTCCCGTCTGCCAATGCTATGACTAATAGGCCACCTACCATGTGATATAGGCTGATAAAACGTGGGTATGGGTTTGGTGTTGCTTGAACATAATGAGAACATCGGGGGAACAGCTGAGGCCATTAAGCTGGATTAGGTTAAATGCCTTCTACTAGTAGAAAGTAAGGGCGAAAGTATGATATAAAAGGAAGTCAGGGGCGAAAGTATGATATAAAAGGAAGTCAGGGGCGAAAGTATGATATAAAGGGAAGTCAGGGGCGAAAGTATGATATAAAAGGAAGTCAGGGGCGAAAGTATGATATAAAAGGAAGTCAGGGGCGAAAGTATGATATAAAAGGAAGTCAGGGGCGAAAGTATGATATAAAAGGAAGTCAGGGGCGAAAGTATGATATAAAAGGAAGTCAGGGGCGAAAGTATGATATAAAAGGAAGTCAGGGGCGAAAGTATGATATAAAAGGAAGTCAGGGGCGAAAGTATGATATAAAGGAAGTCAGGGGCGAAAGTATGATATAAAAGGAAGTCAGGGGCGAAAGTATGATATAAAAGGAAGTCAGGGGCGAAAGTATGATATAAAAGGAAATCAGGGGCGAAAGTATGATATAAAAGGAAGTCAGGGGCGAAAGTATGATATAAAAGGAAGTCAGGGGCGAAAGTATGATATAAAAGGAAGTCAGGGGCGAAAGTATGATATAAAAGGAAGTCAGGGGCGAAAGTATGATATAAAAGGAAGTCAGGGGCGAAAGTATGATATAAAAGGAAGTCAGGGGCGAAAGTATGATATAAAAGGAAGTCAGGGGCGAAAGTATGATATAAAAGAAAGTATGATAAAAAAGAAAGTATGATATAAAAGAAAGTATGATATAAAAGAAAGTATGATATAAAAGAAAGTATGATATAAAAGAAAGTATGATATAAAAGAAAGTATGATATAAAAGAAAGTATGGTATAAAAGAAAGTATGATATAAAAGAAAGTATGATATAAAAGAAAGTATGATATAAAAGAAAGTATGATATTGCCAACGAGCCTTTTCTGACGTAACTAGGGGTATTGAGATGCGGCTACGTTGACACTCTTTATGAATTACACACTGATACACCGTGAACACAACTCGTCACCACAGAGTGATAGAATGGCCTCATGTATTGTTTCTATGCGACACAATCACTGGGATATTCAAAGTTACATGTACACCCACGACATTTGTTTACACACTGATTGTAGTACGTCCTGCTATCCAGGCTATCTAATCAACTACAATGGTCTACACATACACTCTTCTACCCTACTTACAGCCCTGTTACACATGGTCGCATGGCGCCTACATTCACAGGCCGGCAACCTCTGCCCACGGCACACGACTCGACTCCGTGCTGTAACATGTCCACCCGCCTGGTCGCGGCAACACTATTCTCATCAATCGGGACACGCTTGAAATATCTAGCGTACACTCATTTACTTGCCGTCGACG
This sequence comes from Cepaea nemoralis, assembly GCA_014155875.1. Classification (NCBI taxonomy): domain Eukaryota; kingdom Metazoa; phylum Mollusca; class Gastropoda; order Stylommatophora; family Helicidae; genus Cepaea; species Cepaea nemoralis. Next base: position 44,281 of record JACEFZ010024683.1, on the reverse strand, counting down.
ATACTCGGCGTTTCATCGCCACAAGGGATATTCAGTTCTCAGCCGACACACTTCTCTGCTTTCGTGATCTGTCTGTCATGGCTTCCCAACTCCGACTGACTCCCTTTGTCCGTTCGCCCTGCTCGACCCTCCTAATCACGTGGCCTCCTCCTCGCAATTCTATTGGCCACTATCTTTAGCCCGTTACCGGTGTCTTTTCCCTTATCACTCTCCGTACTTATTTATCACTATTAATGTTTCAACAATCTATGTTGCTGTTAACCAGGTCTTAAGTAATCTGACTCATGGCATATGCCCCCCGCAATTTCAAAAATGTTCTACATTTTTGGGTTCTTCCTTATCTCTACACTTGACATGAGTCAGCTTGGTCGCACATGCCTGTCCCTGGTCGCACATATCTGTCTACTGCCTCATGCCTTTGAGCTTGCTTCTCAGTTCCCTTTAACTTCCCTCTGTGTTACATTGATATTCTGCCATACCTTCACACAAATTTATAATGTCGGACACGAATATCCGTCTATTCCCAAATAGACCTCGTGTGGCCTCAACCCCCTTTGTATTCGGCAAGTTGAGGACCAACCTACTATGAGTCCCAATGTCCCACCCCGGACATTCCCATAAGGTTCCTCATTTATACCTCAGTACAAGCAACTGACACCCTCCCCAGCCCTTAAGCCCTGGGTGCAGGAACGTGTGTATTGCAGACATATCAATTTCACCCATATTTTGTTTAAGCTCTCTCTTGCTCCTGAGTAGTCTATGCTACGACTGTGGATCTCTTTGGTGCGAGTACCTATGACTCTTGTATTTGTCTTGTCAACGTGTGTGCGTGGTCGGCTGCCATTAGTTACTTGTGCTCTATGGCTATCTATTCCCTTCATTTGCCCTATGTTTATGCCTGGTGTTCTTACTACCAACTTTTTCCTTGTAGTGTTCCTAATACCATGACCCTTATATACCTTTATATACATCTACTGCCATGCTGAAGTGCTACATGTTGAAATCTTATATGTACACAGTACTACCACTTGGTACTATTATCAATGGTACTACCAATAATCCTACTACACTATCCTTGTATCCTTTCCTTCAATTTCACTTGCACTCTGTTCTCTCTCTCTCTCATTTCCTCTCTTCATCCTTTCATCGTTTGTCTTTCTCTCTCTCTCTCTCTCTCTTTTTTTTTTTTTTTTTTTTTTTTATTATTATTATGTACTCTGTCTCCCAAATATACAATATTGTCATAAAACCTGAATAATATTTACAATTGGGCTCACATGTAATATTTCAAGCACTAGTCAAACTTTCACTCGCCCATCATTATCATTTTTGTGACCTCAATATGTATCATTGGTAGTAGTGTCTCAGTTACCTTCTTCTTCTTTTTGCTTTTAAGTTATGGGTGTCCTATGTGATGTATCGTGGTTTTAGACCCACTGTCAACCTTCCTGCTTTCGCAGATGTCGTTTCTACCAACCTCTCATCTTACCTGTCCTGTGTTACCATCAGATACTAGTACAATCAATACTGTTACAATTACATGCATACTGTTTATGAATATACATGGCATGATGATTATGATCATAAGAATGTATTGATGTTTATGTATGTAATTATCAGCCATTAACATGATATTATTTATCTGTCTATATGTATTATGAGTTTTGTTTATTGAATGATAGTGAATGTTATTAACTATTACTCCCTTGGTTGGTTCTGGCGGGTATCTGTCTTCGCTGACTGTATCTTTTACCAATCAGATTCCCAATCTTCCCTTGCGTCTGTCTGTCTCAGCCTCTTCGGTCAGCTAGTGAGGTAACATCTTTGAGGTACCTTCGACACTATTTCTTCTGCTCAGTCATTTACACCTCTTAACTATCTGAAATTAGTAACAGCCTTGGGTGTATATATCCATACATCCATATGCACATTTACATCTTTCCACATTTGCAATTGTATATTATATTACTGCAATCATATATCTAACCTTTATGCAATCTGTACAGTACCTACAATATACATATCTATACTTACATTCTATCACAGTAATTACATGTCAATTCGTTCATGTATTTCTAATGTCTTTCTATAGTCTACTCAGTACATCTGCAAGGTTGTTATCTTTGCCTGGTATGTGGCAAATATCAAAGTCATAGTCCTGCAGAAGTAAGGACCACCTGTGTATCCGAGAGTTTTTTGGATGGCCCTCTTTGAATACCTTTAATGGTTTTATTGTCAGACAATACCATGAACTTTTTCCCCAACAAATATTTGGAGAATTTCTTAACACTTTCAACTAGCGCTAAGGCTTCCAGTTCCGTGATGGAATAGTTCTTTTGGGTGTCTGTAAGTTTCCTACTATAGTAGAGTATGGGGTGTAATTGTCCATGATGGTACTGTAGCAGGATAGCAGAGATTGCGTAGGAGCTTGCATCAGTTTGGAGAATGAAGTCTTTTGAGATATCTGGCAGTTTTAAGATAGGTTGTCTACTGAAGAGTGTCTTAATTTCCTCCAATAGTCTGCTGTGTTTGTCTGTCCAGTTTACCTTTGTCGGTTGACCTTTCTTCAGTAGTTCGGAGAAAGTTGCAGTCATCTCGGCGAAGTTCGGTATGAACTTCTGATAATAATTAATAAGCCCTAAAACGCTCCTAACCTCTTTCTTGTTGGTGGGAGCTTTAATTTGCAAGATCTTTGTAACCACAGTCGGGTCGGTTTTTCGAAACCCGCTGGAGATTCTATGTCCAAGGAACTGCACTTCTAAATACCCTATCTCGACCTTACTGGGCTTAGCTTTCAGCCCATGGTCTTGTATTCTCTGAAACACCTGCTCCATGACCTCGGTGTGTTTATCTATATTCGTAGTATGGATGCATATATCGTCCATATACGTGGCTACATTTCCAATGCCTTGCAGTAGCCTGCGCATCATTCGCATGAATGTGCTTGGCGCGTTCTGTAGACCAAAAGGCATATAGGCCCATTCATAAAGGCCTAACGGCGTAGCGAAAGCCGTGATATGCATGGACTTTTCTTCCATAGGGATTTGCCAGTATCCCTTGGTTAAATCGATTTTGGAGAAAATTTGTGATTTGGCCATGCCGTCTATGAGATCGTCGATGTTTGGCATGGGTTCCGCATCTAAGAGGGTTAATGCGTTGATCTTTCTATAGTCAACGCATATCCTCAGGGTGTTATCTTTTTTCTTTACTATGACCAAAGGTGAGCAGTAATTTGAAGTGGATTTCCTAATGATACCACACTGGTCAAGGTCAGATATTTCAGATGTTATTTTCTCAAAGAAGTGGACCGGAATAGGATACGGTTTCACCCTTACTGGCACATTAGATAATAGGGTGATTTTATGAGTTATGAGATCAGTGCTTCCTGGTTTGTTGGAAAATATGTGTCTAAATTTAACAATAGACCTTTCCAGTTTGGCTTTGTCTTGTTTTCCTAATTCCGGGTTCAGCTGTATTCCTCTCCAGCTGTCATCGTCTCTAACGTCAGGCGTTGGAATTTCATCCCCAACCGCGTCGTTTTGCTGTTCATTAATGACCCCGCATCCAGAGGCAGGTCTAAGACTTTCACCTTCTTCTACTGTTACTGTCTCGTCCGTCTTTCTGTCTACGAACGGTTTCAGCATATTAATGTGGTAGATCTTTTTCTTATTGCCCACCTGCACCTGATAATCTACATCACTAATTCTCTGTAATACTTGGAATGGTCCCTGCCATGATACAATGAGGGAGTCTCTGGGGTCTGGGAGGAGCAACAAGACTTTATCTTCTTCTTTCAAGACTAATGTCTTGGCCTTCCGGTTATCATACTGTCTATATTTCTGTCCAGCGATCTGCAGTGCCTCTTTTGCTACTTGACATGCCGTGACTACTTTCTGCCTTAGGCTTATCACCATGTCGTATGCCTCCCTTTTCAGGGAGTCATGTATTTTGCCTGTGAGCAGCTCATTCCACAGTAGCAATGGACCCCTTGGGTTTGCCCCGTATACTAACTCGAATGGGGAGAATCCTGTGCTCGCTTGTGGTACCTCTCGGTATGCGAACAGCACTGCAGGGAGCATCACATCCCAGTCTTTTGGGCGTTCCGCCGTGACTTTGGCTAGAGTACGTTTAAGTACCCCATTAAAGTTCTCATTTACTCCGTTGGTCATCGGATGGTATGGGGAGCTGAATGATTGCTTTATCCCCATTAACTTCATTACGCACTGTGTGGCTTCTGAGATGAACTGGGTACCCCTATCTGATAGGATGCATGATGGGAATCCTATTCTGCTGAATATAAGGAGGAATGCTTCTACGATGGATCTAGATGATATGGATTTCAGGGGAACCGCTTCTGGCCATCGTGTGCATAGGTCAATCATCGTTAGGATGTACCTATTCCCTCGGTCCGTTGTCGTATTGAGGGGTCCCACAATGTCGACAGCTATCTTTTCGAATGGTCTAGAAGCCAAGTCCGTTTCCTGGATTTTAGCCTTTGGATGCCTTCCTTTTTGTGAAGTTCGCTGGCACAGTTCACATGAACGGACATAGCTTCTGACATCCTTACAATAGCCTGGCCAGTAGAACTGAGATAATAATCTCTGTCTCGTCCTGGCCATCCCCATATGGCCTGCAAATGGGGAGTCATGCGCTAATTTTAGCGCGTTGCTGCGATGATGTAACGGCAGAACGGTTTGTGTGAGAAGCGTTGCCCCTTTGCTATACTCTCTCGTGAGGATGTTCTTATCAATTACGAATGACCACTTACTCTCTTTAGATTGTTTAGGTGGGCGGTTTGCCCGCTGAAAACACGTTCGCAGTGTATTGTCATCTCTTTGTTGTTTTGCAAAGTCGTCGGTTTGGATGTCTGGGACCAGTCCATTGTCAGTTTGTTCAGCCCGAGGTATGGCCATGTTATCTTCTTCTTTGTCTTTCTTAGCCTGCTGTCTGGTAATCGCATTGCCATATGCCTTACTATAATCCCATGTCCGGGCTTCCTCTTCCGTACATTCTTTTGCCCCCGGTACGTTACCTATCATAAGGCCTGCACATGGGTTTGGTAATACCGCCACTCGTATTCTCCCTTCATAGTATGGGCAGGATATATGAACCCATGCTATCGCGTATTTTTCCTTTGTGCCGCCAAAGGTACGGCATGTCACACTATCTCCCGTGTATTCACTGTTCAGTACCAGACTCCGATCCACACCTACTATAGACGCCCCAGTATCTCTAACGCAGGTTGTCATCTTTCCGTTCACGAGTGCTTTGTGGACTTTCAAGGACCCATTGTGAATGTTGGTCGCATTCGCCTCTCTTGCTGGCACTGTGTGCCTACACGTGTGGTTACTGAACTCTTGTCTCTTATTCACGTCTGTCGATATGTCCCCTACATTTGTCCTTTGGTCATGTTCTTCTTTAGTCAGCCGTCTCAGTCTACACTCTCTGGCTACGTGGCCCAGACTGTTACAGACCCAACATTTTCGACTGTTTACGTAGTCTGCGTACCTCTCGACTCTATTAGAAGGACAGTTTCTTATGTACGAGTCGTACTTAGGGTTTCTATTTCCTATATCAACAGCCCCATGTTGGCGCCCACAATATGTACATTCACTTACTCGCTTTGATCGAGCTACCGCAGCTGATCTCTGTAGGGCCGGTCTATATTGAGTAGTTTGGTGATCTCTACTCTTGGGTCTATTCTGTTGGTCTTTACCTTGGTTATCATTACGTTTCTGAAGATCTGTACTAAGCTCTTTCACTGTCAACCCACATCTCCCACCTAAAGTTACGAAATCTGTTCGATGATCTCTACTCTTGGGTCTGTTCTGCTGGTCTTTACCTTGGTTATCATTCCGTTTCTGAAGTTCTGTCTTAAGCTCTGTCACTGTCAGCCCACATCTCACACCTAAATCTATGAAATCCGACCATGTTGGCATGGTTATATGATGTATCTACTGAGTGATATATCTATTACTATCTGTACACGCAGTCAGTGTTGCTGCTGATCTTGTTTTGTTAACCTGTAACCTGGAACACATTTCTGGAACAGATACTAGTTTTGACATAATTAGTCTCTGCTGGCATTCTAATGCATGCAGCCCCCCGAATACGGCTTCACACTGTTATTCTTGTGGCAAGATGCCATAATGTTTCTGTATTTCTATTTTCCGGGATTTCCTAATATTAACGTGTTGTCGCTCATGCACAACGCCAAGTTAATCAGAAATTATAACGTTGAGTATCAACTTATGTTCCGTTGTTTGTATTGCTGCTACTCATCTTCTTAGCTTTCGCAGAATTGGCGGCGAGTTACTTTCTTGTACATAAGCTCAACCGTCCTATGTCCAACACCTAGCCATGGTTTTCTGTTATCTATAATTAATGCGCTTGTACTATTATCTTCTTGGTGTACATAGCGTTAACTGTTTATGGTTTATTGAAAAATCTGTAGCTGCCAATACATACATACTTGTTCACTACCATGATAACCATTGCCTCAATTTTGCCGAGTTCTTTGAAGGACGAATGCCCCCATGTTGCCAACGAGCCTTTTCTGACGTAACTAGGGGTATTGAGATGCGGCTACGTTGACACTCTTTATGAATTACACACTGATACACCGTGAACACAACTCGTCACCACAGAGTGATAGAATGGCCTCATGTATTGTTTCTATGCGACACAATCACTGGGATATTCAAAGTTACATGTACACCCACGACATTTGTTTACACACTGATTGTAGTACGTCCTGCTATCCAGGCTATCTAATCAACTACAATGGTCTACACATACACTCTTCTACCCTACTTACAGTCCTGTTACACATGGTCGCATGGCGCCTACATTCACAGGCCGGCAACCTCTGCCCACGGCACACGACTCGACTCCGTGCTGTAACATGTCCACCCGCCTGGTCGCGGCAACACTATTCTCATCAATCGGGACACGCTTGAAATATCTAGCGTACACTCATTTACTTGCCGTCGACGATACTCGGCGTTTCATCGCCACAAGGGATATTCAGTTCTCAGCCGACACACTTCTCTGCTTTCGTGATCTGTCTGTCATGGCTTCCCAACTCCGACTGACTCCCTTTGTCCGTTCGCCCTGCTCGACCCTCCTAATCACGTGGCCTCCTCCTCGCAATTCTATTGGCCACTATCTTTAGCCCGTTACCGGTGTCTTTTCCCTTATCACTCTCCGTACTTATTTATCACTATTAATGTTTCAACAATCTATGTTGCTGTTAACCAGGTCTTAAGTAATCTGACTCATGGCAAGTATGATATAAAAGAAAGTATGATATAAAAGAAAGTATGATATAAAAGAAAGTATGATATAAAAGAAAGTATGATATAAAAGAAAGTATGATATAAAAGAAAGTATGATATAAAAGAAAGTATGATATAAAAGAAAGTATGATATAAAAGAAAGTATGATATAAAAGAAAGTATGATATAAAAGAAAGTATGATATAAAAGAAAGTATGATATAAAAGAAAGTATGATATAAAAGAAAGTATGATATAAAAGAAAGTATGATATAAAAGAAAGTATGATATAAAAGAAAGTATGATATAAAAGAAAGTATGATATAAAAGAAAGTATGATATAAAAAAAAGTGCGATATAAAAAAAAGTATGATATAAAAGGAAGTATGATATAAAAGGAAGTATGATATAAAAGAAAGTATGATATAAAAGAAAGTATGATATAAAAGAAAGTATGATATAAAAGAAAGTATGATATAAAAGAAAGTATGATATAAAAGAAAGTATGATATAAAAGAAAGTATGATATAAAAGAAAGTATGATATAAAGAAAGTATGATATAAAAGAAAGTATGATATAAAAGAAAGTATGATATAAAAGAAAGTATGATATAAAAGAAAGTATGATATAAAAGAAAGTATGATATAAAAGAAAGTATGATATAAAAGAAAGTATGATATAAAAGAAAGTATGATATAAAAGAAAGTATGATATAAAAGAAAGTATGATATAAAAGAAAGTATGGTATAAAAGAAAGTATGGTATAAAAGAAAGTATGATATAAAAGAAAGTATGATATAAAAGAAAGTATGATATAAAAGAAAGTATGATATAAAAGAAAGTATGGTATAAAAGAAAGTATGGTATAAAAGAAAGTATGGTATAAAAGAAAGTATGGTATAAAAGAAAGTATGATATAAAAGAAAGTATGATATAAAAGAAAGTATGATATAAAAGAAAGTATGATATAAAAGAAAGTATGATATAAAAGAAAGTATGGTATAAAAGAAAGTATGGTATAAAAGAAAGTATGATATAAAAGAAAGTATGATATAAAAGAAAGTATGATATAAAAGAAAGTATGATATAAAAGAAAGTATGATATAAAAGAAAGTATGATATAAAAGAAAGTATGATATAAAAGAAAGTATGATATAAAAGAAAGTATGATATAAAAGAAAGTATGATATAAAGAAAGTATGGTATAAAAGAAAGTATGGTATAAAGAAAGTATGGTATAAAAGAAAGTATGGTATAAAAGAAAGTATGATATAAAAGAAAGTATGATATAAAAGAAAGTATGATATAAAAGAAAGTATGATATAAAAGAAAGTATGGTATAAAAGAAAGTATGATATAAAAGAAAGTATGATATAAAAGAAAGTATGATATAAAAGAAAGTATGATATAAAAGAAAGTATGATATAAAAGAAAGTATGGTATAAAAGAAAGTATGGTATAAAAGAAAGTATGATATAAAGAAAGTATGATATAAAAGAAAGTATGATATAAAAGAAAGTATGATATAAAAGAAAGTATGATATAAAAGAAAGTATGATATAAAAGAAAGTATGATATAAAAGAAAGTATGATATAAAAGAAAGTATGATATAAAAGAAAGTATGATATAAAAGAAAGTATGATATAAAAGAAAGTATGGTATAAAAGAAAGTATGGTATAAAAGAAAGTATGGTATAAAAGAAAGTATGATATAAAAGAAAGTATGATATAAAAGAAAGTATGATATAAAAGAAAGTATGATATAAAAGAAAGTATGATATAAAAGAAAGTATGATATAAAAGAAAGTATGGTATAAAAGAAAGTATGATATAAAAGAAAGTATGATATAAAAGAAAGTATGATATAAAAGAACCTATTTTTAGCGTTCGCTCGCTTTGAACTCAAGCGTAGTCCATACATGTGCTACTACTTCTAGCCAGCTCTGTGGCGAAGGGGTTACGAATGCAGTTCGTAATCCCACATCAATCAATCAATCAATCAATCATGTGCCATGCCGGAAAGCGTGGGCGGTCATGACTCGCCATTTCACTCGATCACCAGTGTCGTGGATCAGCTCAGTGTTCCTGTCTCGTCCATGCCATGTGGCCAAGCCATCCAGGTATTTTCCTCTCGGTCTTCCTCTCGGTCTGTTCCCCTCGATCTTGCCAGTTGTCACTAAGTTCTCTAATCCATTTCTTCTCATAACATGTCCAAAAAATTCTGACTGTCTAAGTCTAATTTCTCTAATCAGTTTACGTTGTTCATTTGTCTCCTGTAGTACTTGGTCATTGGTTTTTCTGTCTGTCCATGGTATTCTTTGCATTTTCCTCAGAAACCACATTTCTGCAGCCATCAGATGCTTTTCAGCTTGACTGCTCATTGTCCAAGTTTCACATCCATACAAAAGAACTGGTTCTATGTATCCCCTCAACACTCTTTTTCTCGTTTCAATTGACATCTTTTTATTGGTCAGAATGTTTTTCATCTTGCTAAAGGCTACTTTCGCCATGGCGATTCTTGTTCTAATCTCTTCAAGGCATCTCCCATCAGATGTTATAACTGTTCCAAGATAATTGTACCGATTCACTTGTTGAAGAATATTTCCATTTACTTGTATATTACTTTAAGGCAATTCTTCCTTCCTACTGACGACCATAACCTGAGTCTTTTTACAATTTAATTCTAACCCCAGCTGCTCACTGTGTACAACAACCGCATCTACTAATTGTTGCAGGTCCTGCGGATTGTCTGCAATTAATACTGTATCATCTGCATATATAATGTTATTGATGTTTCGTCCTCCAATGCTGATTCCATTTATATCCTCTACATTTCTGAAAATATTTTCGCTGTACAGGGAAAAACGATCTGGAGACATTACACATCCCTGCCTAACACCTCTCTTAATTGGCTGATACTGTCCCACTTCATTATCAATCCTTATTGCAGCTTGTTGTTTCCAATATATGTTTTTTATAAGTCTAATGTCTTTCCCATCAATTTGTAGATCTGCAAGCATATCCACCATGCTAACATGTCTAACACTATCAAAAGCCTTTGTATAGTCAATAAAGCAAAGATGTATATCCTTGTTTACTTCTATAGCACGTTCAATAACTGTTCGCAGCATATACACAGCATTTACTGTTCCCACATACCGCGTTCAAAACACAGGTGTGGGCGATTTGGCAGCAGACTGCCTTGCGTTGGTTTTCATATAATGGTATGAGTGACGGTCGCTCAGAAAGCAGTCGACTGCTATGTTTTGTAAAGAATATACAACTAACTTCTTTTTAATATTCGTCTGGGACACCATCTTCCTGCCTTGTACTAACTTTGTTATGTCGTCGATGTCTCTCTTCTTAGATCGACGAACAAGGCACGCATATTTCATAAGGAACAAACTCACAAGTACCGACGGGCAGCCGAGAGAAGTAGAGATTAGAGAACACACTAGACAATATAAACATTGAAAACTTTTGTGACCAGGACGTGAACCCGCACCTCCAAATGACAACAGAACTCCGCTAAAGGAACATGCACCTCGACGCAAGGCCAGCCAAACATCCCATGAAAGAAGAGTCCATTAGCCAGGTCTATCATCCACCTGAACCCACAAGGATGGAACATGGGCAGAATTTGAATCTAGCGATTGGAATAGATACGATTCAGAATGTTATGTTAACCAAGCTTAGGCCATGAAGCAAACACACAGTAACGCAATGCTGGGTGTGATATATTATGTCCTGGAACCTTACCGTCTTGACAGACGATAGTTATTGTGCTTTTAAAAAAAGGCATAATAATCTCTCCATAGCACAAAGCCTGGGCTGAATTGTAGAGACCATGTGTTGACCATGCAGCATGATCCCTCACTCGGCCTGCCCAGTTCACTCCAGAGGAAAGGTAACACCAATCCATCTGGAATCATACTAGCTGCCGAAGCTGCCGGATCAGCAAAGCAATGCTCAAAACTGTCCGCCTGTCGGGGCTTCAATCCTATACCTGTTGCCGACAAAGGCTGAAGACTCGGTCTGCCCTGCCATGACATGTAGTTTTTAGACTGCATTTCCTCACACCAGGATTAGGCTTGCACCCTCCCAGTTGAGCTCACAAACCCGAAGCCGTTGGCACACTGTGGGGTGTCGGGTTTGGTAAGCGTCGCCCAACATTCGGAGCTAAAAGAAAGCAGTTAGTACCGTCTATTGTCATACGGTAGCTCAGTCATATCTGACTAAGACATGACCCACGAACATGTACATAAACGACATGATTGGTAGGCTTCACTGTGTTATATACGTAGAAGAATGTAGTCATTAATATCCGCTTGAATCCTTCTGGGTTATAAATAGGGTTCAAGTTCTACATTTCCTTTGGAGGACGGTGCATTCAACCCTAACCTCAGGTTGATTTCCTAGGCAAGTGTACGGTCAGTGTTTTGCCATTGTTTTCTGAACGAGAAGTCAACGTTGAATTCCAACTGACCGGTGTAGGGAATGATCCTCCTACCTTGCCATCAGTGCACCGGAAGTTCAGCGCAAGCGCTTTAAGCCCGCGGCCACGCAGGTTATGTATAATCAGGACATATACGTAGTATATACTGTTCATTCAGATATTGGGTTCAAACTTATTCTTTATAATTTCATAACGCTAGACTGTGTTATATGTAATACACAGAAATATCAGTTGTAGGGAGCCTTTGAGGCCATTGAAGCAACATCAGAAAAACATTGACGTGTACCGACCAGCACTCGCAGAAGTAGAATCATGTATCATTAACAAAAACCTAAAGCTATAAACAGACAGGGTCTGAACCCGTTGGCTTCAAATATACAGTATACAGCCGAGGAAACAGGTCTAACTTGCTAATCAATCAGCGTCCTCATGAACGGGTGGCATCATTAGCCAGGGCAAACAGCCAAATCGACAAAACTGTAGGGTGGGTGATGATGGCATTAATATCTTAACTAAACGTGCCAACTTGAGAAAGAAAGAAACGTTGAACGACCGCACCCACATAATCAAAACTATTAATGGTTCCGTCGCTGTGTAGAAAATGGGAAGAACGGTGTACATTTCCTAAGCTTATTGCCTGAAGTTCATGAACACACAAAGCTTCCCAACGAAACTGGAAACAAACATGTACCACCTTAAAGAGGGATTGAGCAGGATATGATTTACTGTGTCCTCCTTCGGGTGCCTAGTCTGAAGCAGACATTTGCGATCATGACCTTCTACCAGCTAATATTTTAATGAAGATGATGTTACGTGAATTATTATATGCTGCCCTGCTATTTATGTTTAAGCTTTCCACACATCAATCTGTCTCTGACTTTAGCTATCTCTCTTGCCCAGAATTAATGGATACCGAATCATAACCCTGCAAAACACGTATAGCAAAGTCTTCGAAAAGATAGTACTCCAGCGACATTTGGAAAGTCGTAATCTGCTTCCCCAAGGACTCGGGAGTTACCGGCCTGGGAAGGACACCTGGGCCAATGCTGCGACTTTTGCATTTGATATCTACGAGGGCTTCCAGGATAAACAGGAGACAGTGGCGATAGCTCTTGACCTGGAGGATGCGTATAACAGGGTCAGGTATGATCGGTTAATACACATATTGTTGGACATGGAAGTCTGCCCTTGCCTTGTTAGATGGGTTGCGGCAGTCCTTTATGAGCGTAAGGTTGCACTGCGCATGGGTTCCTGGACTCCTGACCCCTGTACTATTACACCTGGGTTGCTGCAGGGATCTGCCTTGTCCCTAGGGCTCTTTAATGTCTACACCAGCAAAATCGCAGCTATTGAGATACCAGGTGTGGGTAGAATCTTGACATTTGCAGATGATGTGCTGGTGTACAGACAGGGCAGAGACAGGGCCAGTTTGGCGAAAGACTTGCAGGTAGCAGTAAACAGGTAGCGGAGTGGTGCAGGGACGCAGGGGCCATTATACACCCAGACAAGGCATCGGTTGTGTGGTACTCCCTGGATAACCGGATCGTCAAGGCAGATGTCCCAGGTATTATGTTGAATGGATGTCCTCTTAGTCGAGAGAGTAAATTGAAGTACTTGGGTATCACCTTTGACAGGTGTTTGTCTTTTAAGGATCATGTGGAGGCTTTGGTGGTGAAGGCTGGTAGGGGATTTAATGCACTGAAGGCTATGGCAGCAACCGGGGTAGATCAGAGGATGTTTTAGCAGTTAATAATTTCTGTAATTGAGTATGGTTTGGAGCTGCTGACAGTATCAAAGAGCCAGCTTGAAAGGTTTCAGCGCATACAGAATGCTGCCATGCGGTTAATCATGGGGTGCACAAAGGACACCAATTATATGCATGAGACATATCCTGGCGCTACCAACAATGACGGACAGGCATAGGGTCCTTCAGACCAAATGGTACCTGAGAGTGGCCGCAGACAAGGATCACCCGCTGCATGCAACAATGAATATGGTCACGGGTCATAGACTAAGACGAGGCAGGTCCTGGATGGCACAGGCAGAACTTTCTATACGTCAAGTGTGTGATCTAGAGACCATCAATCGTGAAAGAGAGTGGGTTGAAGTTCCGGAGGACATCACGGACTGGCACAATGTCATAATAACACTGGGTCTGAGTGCAGAGAATGTGCAGCGGGACGCACTGAGTTTGAAGTGCAACAGCTGATCCACAGCAACACACATAAAGGTGACATAGTCATCTATACCAATGGGTCAGTGGTGAGAAACAGACGTAGTGGCTGGGGCTTTATTGCAAAGGCTAATGGACGAGTCTTGAAAAAGTAGAGTCTGGCATATGAGATTACGACCTCCAGTATGAGAATGGAGGTGGGGGAAGTAACAGCGGCATTCCGGTGGCTAGAGGAGACCACTGCAATACACGTTGTATTCATTATGGATTCAAAGAGTATGCTTAGTAAGGTGGAGAAAGGAATGTTTCGTGTGGAATGACTCTCGTCGCTTCAGAGGTCACAGATTGTGAGAATTGTATGGATATTTTGCCTTGGTCATGCCGGGGTACGGGGGAATGAACACGCTGATAGGCTAGCAGGGAATGCACCTATTGGTGGTAGTTTGCCCATGGACACGGGGGAGAAGGCGGAGGAACAGATTGAGAACCCATATGTGGAAAGAATGAGATTGCTGGGGATCGGCAGGGGTTCTGGAAGAATCTCAAAACTGAGAGGGAAGACCAGGAGAACTTTTAATCAGCTAGCGGTGGGAACGATTAGTAGTATAACTCTTCGCTGGCTGTTGAACGAGGGAACGGAGCACGTATGGGAATGTCCTGAGTGCAGTGATGCGGTTCCTAACTCAACTCAACTCTTGCCTAGTATTTTCCCACATAAATCTAATTTCTCTACGACATCTCGTCTGCTAAATGTCTCATAAATTTAATTTGTTCTTCTTACGGTTTTCATGTGTGATCTCGTGTGATCTGCATATATCAATACTTCAGCCTGTGTTTTCTTCTCTCTCCTGGTTTTCTCAACATTTTTCTCAAAAAGCATATCCCCTGTGCTTCCAGCTTTCCCGCTATATCATTACTCACTGCCCTGCATTTGAATCCATATATAACAGCAGAACACACACACACTTCTCCTTATCCTCTCAATCGGGCCATGCTTCTCTGTGTATCCCTGACTGCTTCATCTACTAAGGTGACTATTCGTTGGTTTAAGTCTAGAACTAAAACTTGAAGACAGAAATGGTACCATGACTTTATCTACTAAGATGACCATATGTGGGTTTAAGTCTGGAAATAAAACTTGAAGACAGAAGTGGCACCATGGCTTCATCTACTAAGATGACCATGTGTGGGTTTAAGTCTGGAAATAAAACTTGAAGACAGAAGTGGCACCATGGCTTCATCTACTAAGATGACCATGTGTGGGTTTAAGTCTGGAAATAAAACTTGAAGACAGAAGTGGTACCATGGCTTCATCTACTAAGATGACCATGTGTGGGTTTAAGTCTAGAAATAAAACTTAAAGACAGAAGTGGTGTCACAAAATGAAACCGTGTGTTTATCCGGTTGATTATTACGGAGGATTTTCTGATTACGCGGACGATCAGCCAGCGACATCTATTTTTACTAACTGGAAAAACACAGCGGATGTCAAAATCTCAGGACAATATTTGTAGCTGCACGTGTAAATCTCTAACGGATTTTGAAACATTTGGTGGTGATGGAGACAGCGCCGTGACAGTTTGTCAACATTTGAATACAAATGGAAGCAGTGGGGTCAGCCCATATACAAAATTGGTGGTGAGTGAGGAGGAAGTGAGTGCGCTGAATCAAATATCACCGTGACAAGTCATGAAACATATCAGAGGGACAACGGAAGTACTTAGCACGGAAGTGACAGTACATATGTCAATTCTTGGTTTCCGGAGCACCGAGAAGATTGACGGGGTTATTTGCAACTGTTGTTGGGGGTATACAGAAACTTGCTGGCTTGTTTTGAGAATCTAAACTATTGATGACAACTTTGACTGGACTAAAGCCAGGAAAATAGTTCTTGACTGGGGTAGTTTGCCATATAAACTCGAGTTGGGACCAGCTAGGGAGGACTTGAAATTATGCTTTAGTCAGAGTGCCAGGGCACGGCAGCGCCTAGTGGAAATAATATCTACCGTGTGTTAATTAGGGACTTAATTTTACACGTGCCTATAATGGCAGATGTAGATATGATTGATAGGACTGCAGGAGTGCCATTTAAGGTATAACCTATTATAATATATTCGTTATAATTACTTTAGGCAGTAGCCTTGTTAACTATAGTGTGATGATTAGCACTGTTAGTGGAAACTAGCTAGAGTAGGGAAGTGATACTTGGCTCGGTTAGCTAGAATAGATTAGTGAAGTGTTGATAAGCTTTACTAGTTGAGAATTGAGGGATAATAGGGATCTTTCCGTAGGTGTCCCTGGTGGGCGGGGTTCCGCATTCTGTTTGTTGATATTTTTTCTTTGTCATAGCCTGATTCGACTCTAGGTGGGTAGCTAATCTGCTCTGTGACTAAGTCTAGTTAGCTAAAGATCATTAAGCAAGGTGATAGGCTTACACTCAGCCGAAAGGATCAGTGACTAGTACTATCACCAGATGTGTTGTTTCTATCCTAGGTTCCCTACCAGATCCAAGGAAACTCAACAAGTTTTAAAAAAACCCATTCGGAAGAACACCAGTTCAACAATCAATAAAGTTGCATACAGAACGTAACTAAAGCTAGGAGGAAGTTGATTCACCAAAGATAGTGATGATTACTGATGCACCACACAGCATCAGACAGTAGTAACTAAATGAGAACAGTCTAATAGTTACCTAGAGTTATATAATCTCGTGTAATAGAACACATGACAGTATATGTGAGGCTGGATAGACACGAGTGAGGATCAATTCAGTACAGTAACAATTAACATTAGTAAGTAGCCCTTATGAACTGAGTGGTTCGATGTGCAACGAGGATGATCTGTCGACTAACTAACTAACTAACTAACTGCGTACACACTGCAAAAGACTTGTGCAGTTTGTTTAGGAACATTAGGAACGGACATTGTGTAGAGTGCAACCGGTCCCTGATTAACTCTGAATACCACCGGTGTCTATTTCGGATGTTCATGAAATTGGATTACCAGAGGTCTACAGAGGCAAAGCATTATCCGGCAAGATGGTTCCGGCAACGGGTGAGACGTACTTGTTCTGACGTAACGTGCTGTGGTCTATCTTTGCTGTGATCAGCTGACTGAGTTGATGTCTGAGAGACAGAGTCTACACACTTTATAGAACACGTCACACATTTTCTTCACATACACGTCTCATATACGTTACATTTTTATTTTAATAAATTACTCTTTATTAATTTCTAGAAGCAAGAGTTGTTGAGTATGTTGCGTTGGGGAAGTATGAGAAGGGGGCATAGTACGACAGTGTGAGAGTGATAGGAAAAGGTGTCCATAGGCTGATGGAGTGTGTTGGACGGAAGCTGGTGGATTCTCCAGAATATTGAGGGGAAAAAAAATAATATTATAATGTGGGTGTCGGATCTCCTCACTCCAGGGACGACACTTTAAAGGAGGACACGACATTATTGGGGGCTCGTAAACGTGATATTTGGACAGTGGGATCTCTCGTAAACGGGATCTTTGGACAGCGGGATCTATCGTAAACGTGATCTTTGGACAGCGAGATCTCCCGTAAACGGAATCCTTGGACAGCGAGATCTCCTGCAAGCAGGAACGTTTGACAGTGGGATCTTCTGACAACGGGGTCTTTTGACACGGGATCCTTAGTTATAAGAGGGAGATATCAGTTTGGAGAATCCAGCTAGAGTGAATGTGGATAGGGGTTAGGACTAATATCTTACCTGTTCACACTTCACACGTCTGCATAGGTCTGTGGTCCTGATTCTACTCTTGTCACTGAGTGAATGTACTGTGTGTGGTAATATCTAGATTATAGTACTTGTTCATATATCTGTATAGTAATTTGCAGTTATATTGTACTAGACCTGCTAGCTGACCTCTCTGTATAATGGCCACCCCTAAACTTAGCACCGCAGAATTAAAGGCAAGGGGGGAAGAAATGGGATTGGCTGGGTCTTCTCTAACGGATTACATACAGGAAGTGGAGAGAGAGTATCGTCAAGCGGAAAGGGATGATCGAAAGGCCGAGCTGGAATTGAGAAGAATGGAAGCTGAGCAAGCAGCTAGGAAATTGGAAGCTGAGCAAGCAGCTAGGAAATTTGAAGCTGAGCAAGCAGCTAGGAAATTAGAAGCTGAACAGGAAGCACAGAAAAGGGAGCACGAGTACCGGATGAGGGAACTCGAGTTGAAGAGTCAATCTAATGGAGAAACTGAGGGAGCAGTTGGAGGTTCCTCCATCCCAGGATCAACACCAGTAGGTGGACATGGGTACCATGCTATGAAGTTTCCTTTAGCGGTCTACGAGGAGGACAAAGAGAAGATTGACCAATATCTTCAACGCTTCGAGGCTATGTCAGTTGCTATGGGTCTGGAGCGTAACAAATGGAATCTTAAGCTATCCCAGGGATAACGCGGGACGGGATACGAGGTTTATACTCGCCTGCCACCAGGACATGAGAACAATTATGATGAGCTAAAGACGGCTCTGCTGAAACGATTCGAGGTTACGTCACATACCTACCGGAAAAAATTTCGAGCAGCGAAACGAGAACCGGGAGAGTTGTTTGCCGCCTACAGTTTGCGTCTTAAATCTTATCTCCATAAGTGGATGGATTTGGCTGGGTTCGCACATGACTATGAGAGTCTGGAAGAGCTCATGGTGGTCGACCAGCTGAAGAAGCAAATGTCTAAACCTCTCAGGACGTTCCTGGGAGAACAAGGAGCGGAACGTATTGACCTCGTGACTAAATTAGCAGAACGGTTCGTCGAGGTACATGGGGAGGCAGGGGAGAACCTTTCCACCAACACCAAAAGTCAAGAGAAACATGACAAGAAGAAAGCCAAAAACTCAGGAACCAAAAAGTGGAAACCTTATGTGCAAAAATCAGAGGATAGTTCAGAGAAGAAGAAGGAGGGAAGCAAGAGCACTTCAAGCTCTACACCTAAACGACCGTGGTCGGAGAAGTGGTGTTCAATTTGTAAGTCACCCTCTCACAATACGAGGGACTGCAAATCGAAGGCTAAGAACCCTCACTTTGCAGCATGTCAAGTGACTTCCAAGGAGGTTGTCACGGAAAATGCCAAGGTCAACAAGGAAGCTCGCCACCAGGAGAGCTCATTCAAGTCCGACAATAGAAAATCTAGGACAGGGAAATGGTGCAACCAATGTCAGTCAAACACGCACAATGCTATTGACTGCAGGGGAAAGTCAGGAGACACTCAATTCGTCGTGTGCTCAGGGAAACCTAAGGTGGAGCCCACCGAACAGGTCGAGGCCGAGGAAGAGACTCCAGACCAGGAAAAACCACCTGTAGTGGAATTGGTAGAGGTTAACGGTCGTCAAGTGGAGTGTTTATACGACACAGGACTGGACGGGGAGGCCGTGATTTCTGCGGATCTGGTACATCCAGAACAATTCACAGGTGAAACATTGGATATACAGCCTGCACAGAAAGTGCTGTAACCATGAAGTTGCCCATTGCTAATGTGGAGATTCGGTCACGGTACGTCACCGGCACCATCAAGGCCGCTGTATTGACCGATCCCATTTTTCCAGTCATCCTAGGTTGCCGGTATGTCTTTCTGGGAATGCCCAGGGAGCCAATTCATATGGGAGCAATGCAGACTCGCTCTCAGACGAAAACGGAAGAGGCAGACGCAATTGTGACTAACCCAATGCCGGGGGAGCTACGAACTGCCCAGAGTGAGGATGATACTTTACGTCCTTGCTACAAAAAGCTGCAGAAAAGTGCTGATCCACCAGGACGGGGGCAGTACTACATGAAGAATAGGATACTCTACAGGAGAGCAGGAAGGGGAGACAACCTATACGGTCAGTTGGTCGTCCCGAAAGCTCATCCGGTCCCAGATTCTTCATATGGGGCATACCATCTCCTTTAGTGGACACATGGGTATTGCCGCCACCATGCAGCGGATTTCCTGCCACTACTATTGGCCGGGAATGACAGATGATTTGCGTCGGTATGTGAAGTCATGCCCTGAGTGCCAGAGGGTGGCACCGAAACACTGGACAGCACCGGTGATGTTGGGTGAGATGCCCATCATGAACTCTCCTTTCGAGAGGGTAGCCATCGATATCGTGGGTCCACTTCCCAGGACTAGGAAGAGGAACATGTATATACTCACAATGGTGGATTGCTGTACAATGTGGGGTGAGGCTATACCGTTGACCACGATTGACTCGAAAAGAGTGGCGGACGCACTGATGGAGGCCTTTACCAGATTAGGCTTTCCGGATCAAATTCTGACGGATAATGGATCTCAGTTTTGTGGAAAACTCATGGAGGAGGTATTTAGGGTGTTTCACTCTAACCACATACATACCAGCCCTTACCACCCTCAAGCCAATGGACAAGTAGAGCGTTTCAACGGCACGTTGATGACAATGCTCAGTAAACTTAGCGCAGGAAAAACCTGATAGGTGGGATGAATATATCCCAGCAGCACTCTTTGCCTATCGGGAAGTTCCTCATGGCTCAACAGGACTTACCACCCGCTACGTTGCTGTTTGGTCGTCCAATCAAAGGACCGTTGGAAGCCATGTTGAGGAGTTGGACTGAAGAGGGGACGTCAGAAGAAGTAATCTCATCCTATCAATACGTGGAGGAACTGAAAGAAAAACTCCACAAGGGATGGACTCTGGCAAATCAAAACTTGAAAAAGGCCAGGAAAAGACATGCGGCTTACTACAACCGTAGGTCTAAAGAAAGATCTCTAGAGGTAGGAGATAAAGTCATTGTTGTTACTCCCAACGGGAAACAACAAACTGGAGATAGGTTGGCAAGGACCATTTCCCGTGGAAAGGGTGAATATCCAGAACCAACTATCAAATCCGGATCCGGGGAAAGTCGAAGATTTTCCATATCAATCTCTTGCGGAAATACGAAGAGAGACCCGGAGACAAGGCAGCTCACCTCATGGCAATGGCTGTTGCAGTGGAGACAGAAGTGGGAACCAGCGAGGGCAGGGAATATCCCTTGGTAACACCAGGAAACCTATAGGGATGTACAAGTGAACCCTGATCTGACCTCACAGGAGAGGGAAAGGATAACCCAGGTTCTCAAGTCTCATAAGGAGATACTGACTGATAAACCATGGACGAACGAGGTTGGTGAGTTTCGAGATGACTTTGACCACACAGGAGCCGGTTCGTCAGAAGGTTTACCCAGTGCCATTCTCTAAAGAAAAAGCCCTGGAGGAGGAAATAAAAAAACTGCTGGAGGATGACGTGATTGCACCATCCACATCCCCATACAATGCGGGGGTAGTTTTGTTACGCAAACCAAGTGGAGAACACCGGTTGTGTATAGATTACCGACTTCCTGAACAGTCATACACAGTTTCAGGTGGAACCTTTGCCGAATCCAACTCAGCTATTCGCTAGGCTCCATAAGGCTCGGTACTTTTCAAAGGTGGATCTGAGTCGGGGGTACTATCAGATACCAGTCAAACCGGAGATTCGACCACTGTTAGCTTTCAGTACACCCAGTGGACACTACGAATTCAAGGTCATGCCCTTTGGACTCAGCAATGCACCCTAGTGTGTTTACACGCATGATGAGGACTTTACTAGATCCAGTTACAGGATCCGTCCATCATCTCATTCATGGATGATATTCTGATTTCCAGTGACAGCTTGGATGACCACTTACAATCCTTGGAGAGAGTGTTTAATAGACTCAAGGAAGCAGGGCTTACTGCTCGTCCAACCAAGTGCATGATTGGTTACCAGACTCTGGAATTTCTAGGTCACACCATCACTCCAGGACACATTGTCCCAGAAGAGAAGAACCTGGAGAAAATCAGAAATGCACCAAGGCCAAAAACGAAGAAGGATGTGCGATCTTTTCTCTCGTTGTGTGGGTTCTACCACAAATTTATCCCACATTTCACTGAACTGGGAGCTCCGTTGACGGAAACCTTGAAAAAGGGATTACCGGATCAAATCATTTGGACACCAGAATGTGAGAATGCCTATAGTCAGTTAAAGGAGGCCTTGGTCAGCAAACCTGTATTACAGCTCCCTGACCTTTCCAAACCATTTGTGTTGAGAACGGATGCAAGTGCGATTGGAATTGGAGCCGCTTTGTTACAGGAAGGAAAAGACGATGCTTCGGTTTTGAAACCTGTGGCATACGCAAGTAAGAAACTTCTACAGGCGGAGAGGAATTATTCAACCGTCGAGAGAGAATGCTTGTCCCTCGTATGGGCAGTGCAAAAATTTCAGCCATATTTGTATGGAGTTAAGTTTCGGGTCCAGTCAGATCATCAGCCCCTGATGTTCCTGGCTACTTCTCAGAAGCTCAACGCACGTTTGATGCGGTGGTCGTTGTTACTTCAACCGTATAATTTCACAGTAGAGTACATTCCTGGGAAGGAAAATGTTGGAGCGGATTTCTTGTCAAGACACCCAGCTCCTGAAGAAGAAGAATGAATCATCTGGATTAAACTCACGGTGGAGAAGAGTGAGATGGACTACTCTCTTAGGAGGGGGCCTATGTCACAAAATGAAACCGTGTGTTTATCCGGTTGATTATTACGGAGGATTTTCTGATTACGCGGACGATCAGCCAGCGACATCTATTTTTACTAACTGGAAAAACACAGCGGATGTCAAAATCTCAGGACAATATTTGTAGCTGCACGTGTAAATCTCTAACGGATTTTGAAACATTTGGTGGTGATGGAGACAGCGCCGTGACAGTTTGTCAACATTTGAATACAAATGGAAGCAGTGGGGTCAGCCCATATACAAAATTGGTGGTGAGTGAGGAGGAAGTGAGTGCGCTGAATCAAATATCACCGTGACAAGTCATGAAACATATCAGAGGGACAACGGAAGTACTTAGCACGGAAGTGACAGTACATATGTCAATTCTTGGTTTCCGGAGCACCGAGAAGATTGACGGGGTTATTTGCAACTGTTGTTGGGGGTATACAGAAACTTGCTGGCTTGTTTTGAGAATCTAAACTATTGATGACAACTTTGACTGGACTAAAGCCAGGAAAATAGTTCTTGACTGGGGTAGTTTGCCATATAAACTCGAGTTGGGACCAGCTAGGGAGGACTTGAAATTATGCTTTAGTCAGAGTGCCAGGGCACGGCAGCGCCTAGTGGAAATAATATCTACCGTGTGTTAATTAGTGACTTAATTTTACACGTGCCTATAATGGCAGATGTAGATATGATTGATAGGACTGCAGGAGTGCCATTTAAGGTATAACCTATTATAATATATTCGTTATAATTACTTTAGGCAGTAGCCTTGTTAACTATAGTGTGATGATTAGCACTGTTAGTGGAAACTAGCTAGAGTAGGGAAGTGATACTTGGCTCGGTTAGCTAGAATAGATTAGTGAAGTGTTGATAAGCTTTACTAGTTGAGAATTGAGGGATAATAGGGATCTTTCCGTAGGTGTCCCTGGTGGGCGGGGTTCCGCATTCTGTTTGTTGATATTTTTTCTTTGTCATAGCCTGATTCGACTCTAGGTGGGTAGCTAATCTGCTCTGTGACTAAGTCTAGTTAGCTAAAGATCATTAAGCAAGGTGATAGGCTTACACTCAGCCGAAAGGATCAGTGACTAGTACTATCACCAGATGTGTTGTTTCTATCCTAGGTTCCCTACCAGATCCAAGGAAACTCAACAAGTTTAAAAAAAACCCATTCGGAAGAACACCAGTTCAACAATCAATAAAGTTGCATACAGAACGTAACTAAAGCTAGGAGGAAGTTGATTCACCAAAGATAGTGATGATTACTGATGCACCACACAGCATCAGACAGTAGTAACTAAATGAGAACAGTCCTAATAGTTACCTAGAGTTATATAATCTCGTGTAATAGAACACATGACAGTATATGTGAGGCTGGATAGACACGAGTGAGGATCAATCCAGTACAGTAACAATTAACATTAGTAAGTAGCCCTTATGAACTGAGTGGTTCGATGTGCAACGAGGATGATCTGTCGACTAACTAACTAACTAACTAACTGCGTACACACTGCAAAAGACTTGTGCAGTTTGTTTAGGAACATTAGGAACGGACATTGTGTAGAGTGCAACCGGTCCCTGATTAACTCTGAATACCACCGGTGTCTATTTCGGATGTTCATGAAATTGGATTACCAGAGGTCTACAGAGGCAAAGCATTATCCGGCAAGATGGTTCCGGCAACGGGTGAGACGTACTTGTTCTGACGTAACGTGCTGTGGTCTATCTTTGCTGTGATCAGCTGACTGAGTTGATGTCTGAGAGACAGAGTCTACACACTTTATAGAACACGTCACACATTTTCTTCACATACACGTCTCATATACGTTACATTTTTATTTTAATAA
>JACEFZ010024683.1:0-15000 GCA_014155875.1 Cepaea nemoralis | reverse complement strand
CTGCTATCACTTACATTATATAATAATTCTTCCCAAACGATATGTATTGTTGAGCTCAAATGTTCGAGAGGCAGTACAGAAGGTGAATGGAGTCGCTCAGTCGGCGACTAATAACTTGATTACTTAAGTCAGGATAAACGAAGTGAAGTTTACACAAATCTTACTCATATTCCATGCATTGGAAACAGACTGCACCAGTGAAATCTCTGCCTGAGAGAATAGGGATCGAAGAGTAGGTGCAGAGTCACAAGCAAATGTAAGTTTCGCTTAAAACATCCATCACACAACCAAAGTTATTTTCAGGATGAACAGCAAGAAGAAGAGGAAGAATTCAATTGAATGTATGTGCCATCTGTCTGCCTGCCCATCCAACCATGTGGTAACCCACGGGGGGGGGGGGGGGGGGGGGCTTTCTTTTCATCCCCCGCAACGGTACGCTTTGAAGCTGTCTTACATTAGAAATAAACATGAAGGAAAACATCTTGTCAATACCAGACATTCCAAACACATCATTGTTTGCTGTCTTGTTATTCCAGGAGCCGTGACCACGGTGGTATTGCAGATTTGGGTCATGTATTCAGACATGCTGAAGCGCGACAACGGATCTGTATAATAGCGGCGTATATTCAAGTCATTAAGGCTCCAAACACCTATGTACGGACGCTGCGGGGTTTGACAACTATCGTAAGCCCATGGAATTTGTGATCGTGCCAACACTAACACACCACCGTTAACAGTCTACTCCCACATCACCAGATATGACTGAATTCATAAAGAATCACTAGCCTCAAAAACGTGAAAGGGACATTCACATACAGTCTTTGTTTATTCTGTATCCGAGATGATTTTATTTGTCACGAATCTATGGGCATACAATTCCCTTCCATTTACTGCCAGGTCGCCTTCTTGATCACCAGCCCTGAACATCAAAGCGTATCTGCCTTTGTGTTGATTTCTGTTATGTCCATGCGCACCGGCAACATGAATCCCAGCGTACATCCTGTATGTTTCTTCCAACTTCCAATCAGCATGCAGACTATAAATGCACCTACTTCCTGGTCTATCTATAGATCACCTATATTAAACATGTAACTTGCATACCTTCCTTCCTCTCTCCTAGTTTCTGTTCATTCAGACACCGGTCTAGTTATTTGAGCAAGGACATTAGAAAGGAGGCTCATCATTGAAATTGGAAATCATTTAAAAAAAAAAAAAAACATCTAGGCCCGTCAAACCAGCAATACGGTAATACGCCAAAGACTTTTAGAATGTGAAATGAAACGGGACATACGCTGAAAGAAGCAAGGATCGCTGCAGGTATACGCATGGTCTAATGGAACAATCAGACTGCATAGCTTTTGTCAGTTTCTGTGTAATACCCAACGCTGATCAGTGTTGAGGCAGCGCAACAATGTCACATGAGCACACAAACATGACAGAAGAATGGTGAACTGACTGGCTCACGGTATATGCTACGGTCCTGGCAGGATGCAGATATCCTTAGATACTGTTGCCACCTGTAGGGACCCGACATGCATCCATAACACCTCCCCCAATTTAAATCACCAGGCTTCTCA
Organism: Cepaea nemoralis; assembly: GCA_014155875.1. NCBI lineage: Eukaryota > Metazoa > Mollusca > Gastropoda > Stylommatophora > Helicidae > Cepaea > Cepaea nemoralis. Next base: position 13,423 of record JACEFZ010024683.1, on the reverse strand, counting down.
GACCTGAGAGACACGGATGACTGTCCAGATCTGACTGCCCACAGCTAAAGGGAGGATATCCTCATCATCCTACATGAATCACTATGTGAGATGGTCAATGACAGTCACGAGGATGAAGAGTAGAAACAATGAGCCGGCAGGCTGTGAATAATGCTTGCTTGTGTTCGTTGGCTTGAGCTCCAACGCGAAGTCCTGTATGTCGGATGAAGACATCCTGTTGTCCAACATCAGTGTGATGTCATACATGACCTGAGGTTTGCGTGAGTATCCGGAATAATGATAACAGCTTTCAGAACAGATCATTCAGCCAGTTCAACCGTAACAAACATGAATACAGACTGTGATCTAAGTTATGTGACAACACAAACAACCATGCTAGTGATACAATGAAACAAAAGACAAGGGAAGAATGTCACAGAAGAGGCAATGTAACAAAATAAGTGAATGTAAATAAACTGAAGAATACTACAAAAGAGAATACAGAAAACAAAGAAATATAACGTAATATGAAAATATTTTGTTTTAAGACATTAGTTGAAATTAACAGATAAGAATATAACGTCTGATGTCAGTTTCCGCTGTGACAGTTAAACTACTGTCAACAGCACTGACATTAGATGAGTTTTCTAGAGGTAAGCCCGTGTGTTTAATGCTTACTTTAAAACAAAACCAAAAATCATTTACTGTACACTGTGTGACAACAGCTTGGACAAGCAGAATAAGCATGTACCATCGATGGTACTGTTATTGTAATTAAAACTAGTTAGGACATGATGAATAATGACGTCAGATGTATGGCCGTGCTGCCACCCACAGAGTGCCACAGGCAGACAAGACAATGACAGTGCCTACCTTCATCGTTGGCCTTGGCCTCCAGCTGTTTGACGTCAGTGCACTCGGCCAGGGACTGCTGCAGCACCTGGTCCATGAACTTGGCCTGTACAGGGCTGCTCTTCTTCAACAGTGAGTACAGAGCCACAGTCTGCTCGCATTCATTCCACTCCTTGAACCAGGCCGTCACCAAGGCCACCTGCTCCCGAAAGTTGCTGGACTTCATGCTGACGCCGACCGTGTATCTAGTCTAGGTTATCCGTGTGTACAAACTCCCGTGAAGGTCACATAATGGTACTGGGGCTGCTGCTACTGCTGGCAGCTAGGCACAACACTCTTGGAGTCAGTAATCACAGTAACAACACTTCTATACACAACAATCAACGATGAGTCCAATCAATGTTCACCACACGTTTGGTGACTACAGTCAAATTCTGTGGTGGAAAGACAAAACACAATCTGTTACACATGTGATTTCTCAATAAGGACAATGGCTGGAGTCTGTGGACAATGGCATACCTGAAACCTGTGGAGGAAGCGTGACCCAAGCTAGCCTGTGTGTGCTGAGTGCTGACGTGGCTACATCCTAGCCTCTCTCCACAGATGTAACATACCAGTACTGGTCCAACACACCCTACATCCTAGCCTCTCTCTCCACAGATGTAACATACCAGTACTCGTCCGGCACACCCTACATCCTAGCCTCTCTCCACAGATGTAACATACCAGTACTCGTCCGGCACACCATACATCCTAGCCTCTCTCCACAGATGTAACATACCAGTACTCGTCCGGCACACCCTACATCCTAGCCTCTCTCTCCACAGATGTAACATACCAGTACTCGTCCGGCACACCCTACATCCTAGCCTCTCTCTCCACAGATGTAACATACCAGTACTGGTCCAACACACCCTACATCCTAGCCTCTCTCTCCACAGATGTAACATACCAGTACTCGTCCGGCACACCCTACATCCTAGCCTCTCTCCACAGATGTAACATACCAGTACTCGTCCGGCACACCCTACATCCTAGCCTCTCTCTCCACAGATGTAACATACCAGTACTCGTCCGGCACACCCTACATCCTAGCCTCTCTCTCCACAGATGTAACATACCAGTACTGGTCCAACACACCCTACATCCTAGCCTCTCTCTCCACAGATGTAATATACCAGTACTCGTCCGGCACACCCTACATCCTAGCCTCTCTCTCCACAGATGTAACATACCAGTACTGGTCCGGCACACCCTACATCCTAGCCTCTCTCTCCACAGATGTAACATACCAGTACTCGTCCGGCACACCCTACATCCTAGCCTCTCTCCACAGATGTAACATACCAGTACTCGTCCGGCACACCCTACATCCTAGCTCTCTCTCCACAGATGTAACATACCAGTACTCGTCCGGCACACCCTACATCCTAGCCTCTCTCTCCACAGATGTAACATACCAGTACTCGTCCGGCACACCCTACATCCTAGCCTCTCTCCACAGATGTAACATACCAGTACTGGTCCAACACACCCTACATCCTAGCCTCTCTCTCCACAGATGTAACATACCAGTACTCGTCCGGCACACCCTACATCCTAGCCTCTCTCCACAGATGTAACATACCAGTACTCGTCCGGCACACCCTACATCCTAGCCTCTCTCCACAGATGTAACATACCAGTACTGGTCCGGCACACCCTACATCCTAGCCTCTCTCTCCACAGATGTAACATACCAGTACTCGTCCGGCACACCCTACATCCTAGCCTCTCTCTCCACAGATGTAACATACCAGTACTCGTCCGGCACACCCTACATCCTAGCCTCTCTCCACAGATGTAACATACCAGTACTGGTCCAACACACCCTACATCCTAGCCTCTCTCTCCACAGATGTAATATACCAGTACTCGTCCGGCACACCCTACATCCTAGCCTCTCTCCACAGATGTAACATACCAGTACTGGTCCAACACACCCTACATCCTAGCCTCTCTCTCCACAGATGTAATATACCAGTACTCGTCCGGCACACCCTACATCCTAGCCTCTCTCCACAGATGTAACATACCAGTACTCGTCCGGCACACCCTACATCCTAGCCTCTCTCCACAGATGTAACATACCAGTACTCGTCCGGCACACCCTACATCCTAGCCTCTCTCCACAGATGTAACATACCAGTACTCGTCCGGCACACCCTACATCCTAGCCTCTCTCCACAGATGTAACATACCAGTACTCGTCCGGCACACCCTACATCCTAGCCTCTCTCCACAGATGTAACATACCAGTACTCGTCCGGCACACCCTACATCCTAGCCTCTCTCTCCACAGATGTAACATACCAGTACTCGTCCGCACACCCTACATCCTAGCCTCTCTCTCCACAGATGTAACATACCAGTTACTCGTCCGGCACACCCTACATCCTAGCCTCTCTCCACAGATGTAACATACCAGTACTCGTCCGGCACACCCTACATCCTAGCCTCTCTCTCCACAGATGTAACATACCAGTACTCGTCCGGCACACCCTACATCTAGCCTCTCTCCACAGATGTAACATACCAGTACTCGTCCGGCACACCCTACATCCTAGCCTCTCTCTCCACAGATGTAACATACCAGTACTCGTCCGGCACAACCCTACATCCTAGCCTCTCTCCACAGATGTAACATACCAGTACTCGTCCGGCACACCCTACATCCTAGCCTCTCTCCACAGATGTAACATACCAGTACTCGTCCAGGCACACCCTACATCCTAGCCTCTCTCCACAGATGTAACATACCAGTACTCGTCCGGCACACCCTACATCCTAGCCTCTCTCTCCACAGATGTAACATACCAGTACTCGTCCGCACACCCTACATCCTAGCCTCTCTCTCCACAGATGTAACATACCAGTACTCGTCCAGGCACACCCTACATCCTAGCCTCTCTCCACAGATGTAACATACCAGTACTCGTCCGGCACACCCTACATCCTAGCCTCTCTCTCCACAGATGTAACATACCAGTACTCGTCCGGCACACCCTACATCCTAGCCTCTCTCCACAGATGTAACATACCAGTACTCGTCCGGCACACCCTACATCCTAGCCTCTCTCTCCACAGATGTAACATACCAGTACTCGTCCGGCACACCCTACATCCTAGCCTCTCTCCACAGATGTAACATACCAGTACTCGTCCGGCACACCCTACATCCTAGCCTCTCTCCACAGATGTAACATACCAGTACTCGTCCGGCACACCCTACATCCTAGCCTCTCTCCACAGATGTAACATACCAGTACTCGTCCGGCACACCCTACATCCTAGCCTCTCTCTCCACAGATGTAACATACCAGTACTCGTCCGGCACACCCTACATCCTAGCCTCTCTCTCCACAGATGTAACATACCAGTACTCGTCCGGCACACCCTACATCCTAGCCTCTCTCCACAGATGTAACATACCAGTACTCGTCCAGGCACACCCTACATCCTAGCCTCTCTCTCCACAGATGTAACATACCAGTACTCGTCCGGCACACCCTACATCCTAGCCTCTCTCTCCACAGATGTAACATACCAGTACTCGTCCGGCACACCCTACATCCTAGCCTCTCTCCACAGATGTAACATACCAGTACTCGTCCGGCACACCCTACATCCTAGCCTCTCTCCACAGATGTAACATACCAGTACTCGTCCGGCACACCCTACATCCTAGCCTCTCTCCACAGATGTAACATACCAGCACTGGTCCGTCACACCCTACATCTTAATCTCTCTCCACAGATGTAACATACCAGTACTGGTCTGGCACACCCTACATCCTAGTCTCTCTCCACAAATGTAACATACCGGTACTGGTCCGGCACACCCTGCTGGTTTCTGAGCTTGAAGACATGAAGGAGAGCTCTGCCACGCTTGGAGATGGTGAGGACAGTCTCTATACCAATCACACAACGTTAGACGCAGGCCATTTCCAATGTTGTGGTGCCTTTATGTCAAGGCATCAGACTTAACAATTAAGATTCCCAGTCTGCCATAAGATTCACAACCAACCATCAAACATGTTAATTAAACTGGCAAAGGGCATATAAACAAAATGCATGCTGTGTGGTCAGCACAACTGTACACATACAAGTTGATGCTGGTCCATGTTGGTGACACCACTAACAGTCCAGGAGGCTGCACGACCAGTGACAGCTGGCCTTTACTGTGTACTGTGACTGGCATAAAACCTAGATGTGACCATCATTTACATACATGCATGCATACACACAGCGTCATAGATTGTTGACATGACTGAGTAGAAGAAAACCTGCAGCGAGGAAGGGAACTGGTAGCCAAACTCATAAATGCATGACTAATAACAGAGATCCTGGGTGTGTTTGATTTGTTACATCTTGCAGCCTGTGCATCATCAATGCTGCTGGGTGACCAGTAGTTGTGAGCCACAGTAATACTGCTACTCCCCAGACTCCACAGCAGAATGCCTGTATAGTGAGCATGGTGTCACACACGGGTTCAGGCTCAGCCAGACTGCCATAGATGTTCACCAAAACCTGCGTTTTTCAGACATGCTTTACGACAAACAAATCATGATGCTCTAATACATGAGACAGGCTGCTGTCTGAAGACATGCTTCAGGACAAACAAATCATGATGCTCTAATACATGAGACAGGCGGCTGTCTGAAGACATGCTTCAGGACAAACAAATCATGATGCTCTAATACATGAGACTGGCTGCTGTCTGAAGACATGCTTCAGGACAAACAAATCATGATGCTCTAATACATGAGACAGGCGGCTGTCTGAAGACATGCTTCAGGACAAACAAATCATGATGCTCTAATACATGAGACACTGAAGACATGCTTCAGGACAAACAAATCATGATGCTCTAATACATGAGACTGGCTGCTGTCTGAAGACATGCTTCAGGACAAACAAATCATGATGCTCTAATACATGAGACACTGAAGACGTGCTTCAGGACAAACAAATCATGATGCTCTAATACATGAGACAGACTGCTGTCTGAAGACATGCTTCAGGACAAACAAATCATGATGCTCTAATACATGAGACACTGAAGACATGCTTCAGGACAAACAAATCATGATGCTCTAATACATGAGACACTGAAGACATGCTTCAGGACAAACAAATCATGATGCTCTAATACATGAGACACTGAAGACATGCTTCAGGACCAACAAATCACGATGCTCTAATACATGAGACACTGAAGACATGCTTCAGGACAAACAAATCATGATGCTCTAATACATGAGACACTGAAGACATGCTTCAGGACCAACACATCACGATGCTCTAATACATGAGACTGGCTGTTGTCTGAAGACATGCTTCAGGACAAACAAATCATGATGCTCTAATACATGAGACACTGAAGACATGCTTCAGGACCAACAAATCACGATGCTCTAATACATGAGACACTGAAGACATGCTTCAGGACCAACAAATCACGATGCTCTAATACATGGAGACACTGAAGACATGCTTCAGGACAAACAAATCATGATGCTCTAATACATGAGACAGGCTGCTGTCTGAAGACATGCTTCAGGACAAACAAATCATGATGCTCTAATACATGAGACACTGAAGACATGCTTCAGGACAAACAAATCATGATGCTCTAATACATGAGACACTGAAGACATGCTTCAGGACAAACAAATCATGATGCTCTAATACATGAGACAGGCTGCTGTCTGAAGACATGGTTCAGGACCAACAAATCACGATGCTCTAATACATGAGACACTGAAGACGTGCTTCAGGACAAACAAATCATGATGCTCTAATACACGAGACAGGCTGCTGTCTGAAGACATGGTTCAGGACAAACAAATCACGATGCTCTAATACATGAGACACTGAAGACGTGCTTCAGGACAAACAAATCATGATGCTCTAATACACGAGACAGGCTGCTGTCTGAAGACATGGTTCAGGACAAACAAATCATGATGCTCTAATACATGAGACAGGCTGCTGTCTGAAGACATGGTTCAGGACAAACAAATCACGATGCTCTAATACATGAGACACTGAAGACGTGCTTCAGGACAAACAAATCATGATGCTCTAATACACGAGACAGGCTGCTGTCTGAAGACATGGTTCAGGACAAACAAATCACGATGCTCTAATACATGAGACACTGAAGACATGCTTCAGGACAAACAAATCATGATGCTCTAATACATGAGACACTGAAGACATGCTTCAGGACAAACAAATCATGATGCTCTAATACATGAGACACTGAAGACATGCTTCAGGACAAACAAATCATGATGCTCTAATACATGAGACAGGCTGCTGTCTGAAGACATGGTTCAGGACCAACAAATCACGATGCTCTAATACATGAGACACTGAAGACGTGCTTCAGGACAAACAAATCATGATGCTCTAATACACGAGACAGGCTGCTGTCTGAAGACATGGTTCAGGACAAACAAATCACGATGCTCTAATACATGAGACACTGAAGACGTGCTTCAGGACAAACAAATCATGATGCTCTAATACACGAGACAGGCTGCTGTCTGAAGACATGGTTCAGGACAAACAAATCACGATGCTCTAATACATGAGACACTGAAGACGTGCTTCAGGACAAACAAATCATGATGCTCTAATACATGAGACACTGAAGACATGCTTCAGGACAAACAAATCATGATGCTCTAATACATGAGACCACTGAAGACATGCTTCAGGACAAACAAATCATGATGCTCTAATACACGAGGACACTGAAGACATGCTTCAGGACAAACAAATCATGATGCTCTAATACATGAGACACTGAAGACGTGCTTCAGGACAAACAAATCATGATGCTCTAATACATGAGACACTGAAGACATGCTTCAGGACAAACAAATCATGATGCTCTAATACATGAGACACTGAAGACGGCTTCAGGACAAACAAATCATGATGCTCTAATACATGAGACACTGAAGACATGCTTCAGGACAAACAAATCATGATGCTCTAATACATGAGACACTGAAGACGTGCTTCAGGACAAACAAATCATGATGCTCTAATACATGAGACACTGAAGACATGCTTCAGGACAAACAAATCATGATGCTCTAATACATGAGACACTGAAGACATGCTTCAGGACAAACAAATCATGATGCTCTAATACATGAGACACTGAAGACATGCTTCAGGACAAACAAATCATGATGCTCTAATACATGAGACACTGAAGACATGCTTCAGGACAAACAAATCATGATGCTCTAATACATGAGACACTGAAGACATGCTTCAGGACAAACAAATCATGATGCTCTAATACATGAGACACTGAAGACATGCTTCAGGACAAACCAAATCATGATGCTCTAATACATGAGACACTGAAGACATGCTTCAGGACAAACAAATCATGATGCTCTAATACATGAGTACACTGAAGACATGCTTCAGGACAAACAAATCATGATGCTCTAATACATGAGACACTGAAGACATGCTTCAGGACAAACAAATCATGATGCTCTAATACATGAGACACTGAAGACATGGTTCAGGACAAACAAATCACGATGCTCTAATACATGAGACACTGAAGACATGGTTCAGGACAAACAAATCACGATGCTCTAATACATGAGACACTGAAGACATGCTTCAGGACAAACAAATCATGATGCTCTAATACATGAGACACTGAAGACATGGTTCAGGACAAACAAATCATGATGCTCTAATACATGAGACACTGAAGACATGCTTCAGGACAAACAAATCATGATGCTCTAATACATGAGACACTGAAGACATGCTTCAGGACAAACAAATCATGATGCTCTAATACATGAGACACTGAAGACATGCTTCAGGACAAACAAATCATGATGCTCTATACATGAGACACTGAAGACATGCTTCAGGACAAACAAATCATGATGCTCTAATACATGAGACACTGAAGACGTGCTTCAGGACAAACAAATCATGATGCTCTAATACATGAGACACTGAAGACATGCTTCAGGACAAACAAATCATGATGCTCTAATACATGAGACACTGAAGACGTGCTTCAGGACAAACAAATCATGATGCTCTAATACATGAGACACTGAAGACATGCTTCAGGACAAACAAATCATGATGCTCTAATACATGAGACACTGAAGACGTGCTTCAGGACAAACAAATCATGATGCTCTAATACATGAGACACTGAAGACGTGCTTCAGGACAAACAAATCATGATGCTCTAATACATGAGACACTGAAGGACATGCTTCAGGACAAACAAATCATGATGCTCTAATACATGAGACACTGAAGACGTGCTTCAGGACAAACAAATCATGATGCTCTAATACACGAGACAGGCTGCTGTCTGAAGACATGGTTCAGGACAAACAAATCACGATGCTCTAATACATGAGACACTGAAGACGTGCTTCAGGACAAACAAATCATGATGCTCTAATACACGAGACAGGCTGCTGTCTGAAGACATGGTTCAGGACAAACAAATCACGATGCTCTAATACATGAGACACTGAAGACGTGCTTCAGGACAAACAAATCATGATACTCTAATACACGAGACAGACTGCTGTCTGAAGACATGGTTCAGGACCAACAAATCATGATGCTCTAATACATGAGACACTGAAGACGTGCTTCAGGACAAACAAATCATGATGCTCTAATACACGAGACACTGAAGACATGCTTCAGGACCAACACATCACGATGCTCTAATACATGAGACTGGCTGTTGTCTGAAGACATGCTTCAGGACCAACAAATCATGATGCTCTAATACACGAGACACTGAAGATATGCTTCAGGACAAACAAATCATGATGCTCTAATACACGAGACACTGAAGACATGCTTCAGGACCAACAAATCACGATGCTCTAATACATGAGACACTGAAGACATGGTTCAGGACCAACAAATCACGATGCTCTAATACATGAGACACTGAAGACATGCTTCAGGACCAACAAATCATGATGCTCTAATACATGAGACAGACTGCTGTCTGAAGACATGCTTCAGGACCAACAAATCATGATGCTCTAATACACGAGACACTGAAGACGTGCTTCAGGACCAACAAATCACGATGCTCTAATACATGAGACAGGCGGCTGTCTGAAGACATGGTTCAGGACCAACAAATCACGATGCTCTAATACATGAGACAGGCTGCTGTCTGAAGACAGGGTTCAGCGCTGAGCACAAATAAACTTGACAATGAAGCAAAACTACAACCATAATGAAGCAACAAATGTGTTCATAATGAAATGAAAATAAACATAGTGAAACACCAATAGTTAAGTCAATGAAGCACCAATATTTAAGTCAATGAAGCACCAATAGTTAAGTCAATGAAGCACCAATAGTTAAGTCAATGAGGTAAAAATAAACACCACAATGAAGTATAAAGGAGTATCTAAGGAAAGTTAATACTTCGTAGTAATCTGTGGCTGTCACAGCCATACAGAGAATATAATAGGCATTGTTTGAAGTTAGTGACACTGTTGAATGAAGGGCTAAAAAAAGAAGACTAGAAGTGTGAACAAGCATGAAAGATTGGATACCATCTTTCAAATAGCTGTCTCAATCTCTCATACAACTGTCAGAATCTTTTATTAGTATTTCAGCATCTTTTAGAAACATTTGACCACTTTTCATAAACATGCCACCAGTTGTCATAAATAGTTTGCAACAGCTAACAACTGACTGTAATCAGTCACTATAGTTTCACAACTATTAAAGACACAGAATCCTGTATAAAACATTGAGAACAGCTAACAACTCCCTGAGTCTACAAAAACACAGAATCCTGTATAAAATGTTGAGAACAGCTAACAACTCCCTGAGTCTACAAAAACTCTACAAAAACATAGAATCCTGTATAAAACATTGAGAACAGCTAACAACTCCCTGAGTCTCTACAAAAACACAGAATCCTGTATAAAACATTGAGAACAGCTAACAACTCCCTGAGTCTACAAAAACTCTACAAAAACACAGAATCCTGTATAAAACATTGAAAACAGCTAACAACTCTCTGAGTCTACAAAAACTCTACAAAAACACAGAATCCTGTATAAAACATTGAGAACAGCTAACAACTCCCTGAGTCTACAAAAACTCTACAAAACCACAGAATCCTGTATACAACATTGAAAACAGCTAACAACTCCCTGAGTCTACAAAAACACAGAATCCTGTATAAAACATTGAGAACAGCTAACAACTCCCTGAGTCTCTACAAAAACACAGAATCCTGTATAAAACATTGAGAACAGCTAACAACTCCCTGAGTCTCTACAAAAACACAGAATCCTGTATAAAACATTGAGAACAGCTAATAACTCCCTGAGTCTCTACAAAAACACAGAATCCTGTATAAAACATTGAGAACAGCTAACAACTCCCTGAGTCTACAAAAACTCTACAAAAACACAGAATCCTGTATAAAACATTGAGAACAGCTAACAACTCTCTGAGTCTACAAAAACTCTACAAAACCACAGAATCCTGTATACAACATTGAGAACAGCTAACAACTCCCTGAGTCTACAAAAACTCTACAAAAACACAGAATCCTGTATAAAACATTGAGAACAGCTAACAACTACCCTGAGTCTCTACAAAAACACAGAATCCTGTATAAAACATTGAGAACAGCTAACAACTCCCTGAGTCTCTACAAAAACACAGAATCCTATATAAAACATTGAGAACAGCTAACAACTCCCTGAGTCTCTACAAAAACACAGAATCCTGTATACAACATTGAGACAGCTAACAACTCCCTGAGTCTCTACAAAAACACAGAATCCTGTATACAACATTGAGAGACAGCTAACAACTCCCTGAGTCTCTACAAAAAACACAGAATCCTGTATACAACATTGAGAACAGCTAACAACTCCCTGAGTCTCTACAAAAACACAGAATCCTGTATACACATTGAGAACAGCTAACAACTCCCTGAGTCTCTACAAAAAACACAGAATCCTGTATACAACATGAGAAAAGCCTAACAACTCCCTGAGTCTCTACAAAACACAGAATCCTGTATACAACATTGAGAACAGCTAACAACTCCCCTGAGTCTCTACAAAAACACAGAATCCTGTATAAACATTGAGAACAGCTAACAACTACCCGAAGTCTCTACAAAAACACGAAGAATCCTGTTATACAACATTGAAGACAGCTAACAACTACCTGGAGTCTCTACAAAAACACAGAATCCCTCGTATAACAACATTGAGAAACAGCTAACACTAACAGAGTCTCTACAAAAACACAGAATCCCTGTATAAACATTGAGAACAGCTAACAAACTACCCTGAGTCCTCTACAAAAACTCTAGAAAAACTACAGAATCCTGTAATAAACATTGAGAACTAGCTAACAACTACCTGAGTCTCTACGAGAAAAACTACCAGATCCTTACATTGAGAACAGCTAACAACTACCTTTTAGAATCCTCCTGTATAAAACATTGAGAACAGCTAACAACTCCCCGAGTCTCTACAAAAACTCTACAAAAACACAGAATCCTGTATACAACATTGAGAGACAGCTAACAACTCCCTGAGTCTCTACAAAAACACAGAATCCTGTATACAACATTGAGAACAGCTAACAACTCCCTGAGTCTCTACAAAAACACAGAATCCTGTATACAACATTGAGAACAGCTAACAACTCCCTGAGTCTCTACAAAAACACAGAATCCTGTATACAACATTGAGAACAGCTAACAACTCCCTGAGTCTCTACAAAAACACAGAATCCTGTATACAACATTGAGAACAGCTAACAACTCCCCGAGTCTCTACAAAAACACAGAATCCTGTATAAAACATTGAGAACAGCTAACAACTCCCCGAGTCTCTACAAAAACACAGAATCCTGTATACAACATTGAGAACAGCTAACAACTACCCGAGTCTCTACAAAAACACAGAATCCTGTATAAAACATTGAGAACAGCTAACAACTACCTGAGTCTCTACAAAAACACAGAATCCTGTATACAACATTGAGAACAGCTAACAACTAACAGAGTCTCTACAAAAACACAGAATCCTGTATAAAACATTGAGAACAGCTAACAACTACCTGAGTCTCTACAAAAACTCTAGAAAAACTACAGAATCCTGTATAAAACATTGAGAACAGCTAACAACTACCTGAGTCTCTACGAAAACTCTAGAAAAACTACAGAATCCTGTATAAAACATTGAGAACAGCTAACAACTACCTGAGTCTCTACAAAAACACAGAATCCTGTATAAAACATTGAGAACAGCTAACAACTCCCAGAGTCTCTACAAAAACTCTACAAAAACACAGAATCCTGTATACAACATTGAGAACAGCTAACAACTCCCTGAGTCTCTACAAAAACACAGAATCCTGTATACAACATTGAGAACAGCTAACAACTCCCTGAGTCTCTACAAAAACACAGAATCCTGTATACAACATTGAGAACAGCTAACAACTCCCTGAGTCTCTAC
>JACEFZ010024682.1:0-22736 GCA_014155875.1 Cepaea nemoralis | reverse complement strand
GGAGTTGAAGAGGATGGAGACTGAATTGGAGATCCGGAGACTAGAGAAAGGGAGTGGTCCTACACCCTCAACCTCATCAGGATCGCCAGTGACAGAACCACATCCTCACGTCTCTCACCTTAATTCAGGAGCTATGTCATTTCCGCTGGAACCCTTCAATGAACAGACTGACCACATCGAAGGATTTTTATCACGCTTCGAGGCAATGGCTGTCAGCTGTGGGCTTGAAGAAGGGAGATGGGCGACGAAGTTAGCGCAAGCTTTAAGATCTACCGCTCATGACGTGTTCTGTCGCCTCACTCATGAGGAGCAGCAGAACTACGCAACACTAAAGACGGCACTCTTGAGCCGATTCGAAGTGGACGGAGATTCTTACAAAGCTTGATTCAAAGCCGCAAGGAAGGAACCGGGTGAGAGTTGCGCGCAACTAGTTGAAAGACTGAAGTCATACATACAAAGATGGGCTTGCTTAGGAGGATTTGAGGAAAGTTTTGAAGGACTCCGTGAAATGATCATCATTGATCAGATCAAGGGGAAAATGCAGAACGAAATGAAGGCATTCTTAACCCAAAACGGGGCTGACCGCCTAGAAACTATAATCATCCTGGCAGAGAGATTTAAAAATCTCAGAAGGAGATGGGAGGAAAGGGATGTTCGAACAACACCCCCTCTCAAGATAAAACTCTCAAGCCAAAAGAGGGTGAAAACACTTTAGCCACCAAGAAAAATGGGAAATCCCAGAAAAACACTCAAAACACAGCCCAAACAGTGCCGAAGGAGGACAAACCATTCTGTACCCATTGCAAAATTAGAGGTCACACATTTCAAAATTGCAGGAAGAAGCCACCTCTACACACAGCGGCCTGTTTGGCCAACCGAAAAGAGAAAAAAGTGAGCACTGGTGAAACGTCCAACCAGACACCTCATCAAGACACCTCATCTCGTATTCCGGTTGTGGAATCCATCTTGCTAAATGGATTCAAAACGACCTGTTTATACGATACTGGATTATCGTATGACTGTGTTGTTTCATCATCCTTAGTTCACCCTGACTAGGTGGCAGAGGAAATAGTGGAATTACAGGGACCACTGAAGAGTTCAACAAATATGTCTCTTCCAGTGGCAAAAGTGAACATAGCCTCGTGGTATGTCACTGGGACAATCAAGGCAGCAGTCTTGGACGATCCAATATATCCTGTAATCCTCGGCTGTAGATTTATCGTTCTAGGAGAACCTGTTCAACCTGTGGCGATGGCGGCCATGACCACTCGATCCCAGGCGACAAAAACTCCAGAAACAACTACGCCAATCCCTCGAACGGAGGAACTGAAGAGGGCACAAGAGGCCGACAGCACCTTGGATCTCTGCTTCAGAAAACTGCCAAAATCACATTTACCTCTACGTAAAGGTGATCTGTTCATGAAGTCAGAACTTCTTTACAGAAAAGCAGGACGAGCTGGACAAGAGTTTAATCAACTTGTTGTACCAACTCAATACAGGACTCAGATCTTGGAAATGGGTCATAGTCTACCATTCAGTGGGCACATGGGTATCAACGCTACTACACAGCGGATTGTAACTCACTACTTTTGGCCAGGGATGAACTCAGACATACAACGGTTTGTAATATCATGCCCACAGTGTCAGAAATTATCACCAAAACACCGGACACCACCGGCAATGTTGGGTGAATCGCCAATCACTGGAATTCCATTTGAGAAAGTGGCTGTAGACATAGTCGGACCTCTCTCAGCAACGAAGAGGCGAACCCGATTCATATTAACGCTTGTGGACACAACAACCATGTGGGCCGAAGCGGTTCCTATGCCCATCTGTGACTCCAAACACGTCGCTGATGCATTATTAGGAATATTCACACGTCTAGGATTCCCACAAAGGATCTTGACGGACAACGGTTCACAGTTTCGTGGTAAGCTCATGGAAGAGACCTTCAGACTTTTTCATGCACGCCATATCTTCAGTTCACCATATCACCCTCAGTCAAATGGACGTGTGGAAAGGGGGAACGGTACATTGATTAGTATCCTGCGCAAAATTGCCCAGGAGAAGACAGAGGATTGGGACCTGTATTTACCCGCAGCTTTATTCGCTTACAGGGAAGTACACCATCACTCAACAGGTTTTGCTCCAGCCACACTGTTGTTTGGACGACCGATCAAGGGACCACTGGAGGCGTTACTTCGAACCTGGACCGATAATACTACAGATGATACAGTCGTGACTGCATCTACATATGTTGCCGAGTTGAAAAATCGTTTACAACACAGTTGGAAACAAGCGAATGTCAATCTACGTCAAGCCAGACGAAGAATTGCTCGTAATTTCAACCGCAAGGCAAAGGATAGAGAGTTAGAGGTAGGAGAGAAGGTGATGTTGCTGCTTCCAACCAGTCAGAATAAGCTGCAAATCGGATGGAGAGGACCTTATGTAGTGACGGAGAAGATCTCACGTACCAACTACAGAATTTCAGTCAAAGGCAAGATGAAAGTATTTCACATAAACCTCTTGAAGAAGTTTCATGAAAGACCCTCAACCACCGAACCTGCATATCTGATGGCCATGAGTGTGGCTACTGAAGTCGAAGAAGGATCAACAATGGGAGTCGAGTGCCAACTGCAAGCCAAAGAGACCTTTAAGGATGTGGAAATCAATCCCAACTTAACAAAGGATCAGCAAAAGCAGATTAGGGAACTTATGGCAAAATATGCAGAAGTACTTACTGATAAGCCAGGAAGAACTGATTTGGAGGAATTTGACATGAAGTTAAATGACACAGTGCCTGTGCGAGTCAAGACTTACCCAGTTCCTTATGCAAAGCAAAAGACTTTAGAGGAAGAAATACAACAGCTGCTCACCGCAGGGATAATCTCACCATCTGAATCACCTTACAGTGCTAGTGTCGTCTTATTGAGAAAGCCAAGTGGAGAACATAGATTGTGCATCGATTATCGACAGCTCAATGCCATTACTGAATTCCAAGCAGAACCTCTGCCTGATCAGAATAAACTCTTCACAGCACTCAACCGAGCTAAGTAAGGGATATTATCAGATTCCTGTAAAACCGGAAGTTAGACCATGGTTAGCTTTCAGCACGCCTGGAGGACACTATGAGTTCAACGTTCTTCCATTCGGATTAAGTAATGCTCCCAGCGTTTTTACACGTATGATGAGAAAATTACTTGACCCACTACAGCATCCAGACATCAGTCACTTCATGGATGACATCCTTATCGCAACTGAAACATTTGAAGAGCATGTAGAAACACTGCATCTTTTGTTCAGGCGCCTCAGAGAAACTGGATTGACGGCTAGACCAAAGAAGTGTCAAATAGGATTCCAAGAATTGGACTTTCTAGGTCATAAGATATCTCATGGACTGATAACTCCACCAGAGGGAAATGTGGACAAACTCCAGAGAGCACCTCGTCCAAAAATAAAGAAGGATGTAAGATCATTTGTATCCTTATGTGGATTCTATCAAAGATACATCAAGGACTTCAACACTCTGTCAGCACCTTTAACGGATCTTACCAAAAAGGGGAAACCAGAGAAAGTCACTTGGTCAGCTGACTGTGAGAGAGCTTTCACAGCACTAAAGCAGGCATTAATTGCTCATCCAGTCTTACATCTACCAGACCTCGACCAACCATTCGTGCTGCGCACCGATGCCAGTAACATAGAAATTGGGGCAACGTTGTTGCAGAGAAAGGGAGATGTACCATCAGAGCTATTCCCTGTAGCCTATGCTAGCAGGAAATTAAATGCAGCAGAGAGAAATTACAGTACTATCGAGAGAGAATGTCTTGCGCTCGTATGGAGTGTACAGAATTTTAAAGCATACCTATATGGCAAACACTTCACAGTGCAATGTGACCATCAACCACTCATGTTTCTCGCAGCATCCAAGACTCTGAATGTCCGACTTATGAGGTGGTCGCTGCTTCTTCAACCTTACTCGTTCCAGGTTGGATACGTTCCTGGGAAAATGAATGTGGGAGCGGACTTCCTGAGTCGACACCCAGTGCCTGATGAACCAGGTCAATCAGATGCAGAAGAGAATACAGAGGAGGAAAAATGGTAACAGCTTGATAACTGAAAATGTTGGAAACATAGTTCCATACCGTAGAACAATCTGGGGTGGGGCCATGTGGCATAATTGCTAACCACCATTATTCAGTTGACAAGAATTCAAGCCAAGAAGAGGAGAAAATATAAAACAATGGACTTTGCTAGCGCAAACTGAAACCAAACCTTTAAAACTTAATGCAACATCAAAACTGGAACTGGAACAAGTGACAGATGACGTCAATTCTAGGAAACATTTCATCAGCCCAAACTCAGGAGATCATTGGATGAGAACAGACACGTGACACCGTCTCCATCGAAAGCCCGCGTAGAATATGTTAATCGAGCACTCTTCCTAAAACATGCCCGATGAACAGACGTGAAAGCTAGTGTGACCAAATTTTCAAATAAGGACGGCAGAATGTCTGGATCCCAGGTGAGCTTGTTAGTCCTTAGATTGAACTGATGACCAGATGTATCAAGGGCCCAGGAATGGTATCCAGTGTTTGTAATGTCAATTGAAATATATTATTATAAATTAAAACCTCTGAAGTGAAAAATGCTTGACTGTTCCATTCTGACGACGCAGAGCCGATTCCCGGGCTAACTGACAATCTACTACTCTCTTCGAATACTGCAATCTCTGATATTCTTAAAGATAATTATTAACTTTAAGAAGTGCATAATACTACTACATTCTATTCTAAACAACTGTACGAAGTGATGATTCTAAAGCAATCTTGTGCATTTCATCAGAAACACTGCTAAAAATGCTATCACTATCTACAGCTAAAATGACAGTTCGTGTACTAGAACAAGTGCCTTGTTCTAAAACAGACTTATCTATTGATTATGCGGTTGTTTCGGGATTTGAAATTTAAATATTGAGCATAACCCACTACTGGCAACGCCGATCGCATTCTGGTATGAACCTAAGGCCTATCCACGTCAATATGGAAGCACTATACTCGAGTTTCGCCCTCATTTGAGCTCGTCAGTAGTGCATATCCCTGACCGGATCCGGAAACAGTCCCGGATCACGCGTGTGAAGCGGGTGTGTAACCACGCGGCACACACTGGACACACCAAATTATCACAACAAAACATCACAACGCTACCCATCGTAGGCTATGCTCAAGATTGCCCAATCGCCGCGACCGACGTCCGTCAATCGATGGGACCCGAACGATGAGGACTTCTCACTGGCAAGGAACACCAGGCCTCCTAAATCCAGTGAGCAATAATCAATTGATTATGTGGTTGTTTCGGGATTTGAAATTTAAATATTGAGCATAACTCACTACTGGCAACGCCGATCGCATTCTGGTATGAACCTAAGGCCTATCCACGTCAATATGGAAGCACTATACTCGAGTTTCGCCTTCTTTTGAGCTCGTCAGTAGTGCATATCCCTGACCGGATCCGGAAACAGTCCCACATAAACAACCGAAACAACCACATAATCAATTGATTATTGCTCACTGGATTTAGGAGGCCTGGTGTTCCTTGCCAGTGAGAAGTCCTGATCGTTCGGGTCCCATCGATTGACGGACGTCGGTCGCGGCGATTGGGCAATCTTGAGCATAGCCTACGATGGGTAGCGTTGTGATGTTTTGTTGTGATAATTTGGTGTGTCCAGTGTGTGCCGCGTGGTTACACACCCGCTTCACACGCGTGATCCGGGACTGTTTCCGGATCCGGTAAAGTAATGCACTGGAATGCGGAGGGAGTCAGCAAAAAAAAAATAGAATTAAAAAACATCCTGGACCAAGAAAAAGTAAGCATATGTTGCTTGCAAGAAACTCACCTCAACGAAAATATAGCCTTCAAAATCAGAGGCTACCAGTTTTACCGATCTGACAGAAAGGACAGGCGAAAAGGTGGGATGCTTACCCTTGTAAAAAATAACATCACTGCTTCCCAAATCGAAGTCTATATGGAAGGGGCTGAGTATCAGACAATTAAACTTAAAACAGGCTATACAGACCTACATCTGATCAATTACTACTGTCCAAGTGACCGCCCTCAGGCACTGGACACACTACCATTAACAGAAAAAATGATTGTGTGTGGCGATTTCAACAGCCACTCGCAGAGTTTGGGCTATAATCACATGGACCAGAGAGGAGAGAGACTGGAAGACTGGCAGGATGAGAATAGATTCATCTTGGTTAACAAGCCGTCCGACCCACATACTTTCTACTCGAGATCATGGCACTCTACAACTACACCTGACCTGGCTTTTCATTCACCAGACCTGGAGTGGAACATTACACGATTTGTTGGGAAACAACTTGGTGGCAGCAACCATCGGCCAGTCTTTCTAACTGTAGAAAATGAGCTTGTAAGTGAAAGCAGCACCCTCTCGAGGTGGCACTACAAGAAAGCAGACTGGGCAATGTACAAGAATCGCACCAGCATACTGGTTAGAAACCTGAACACTGAGAAAGACATAAATAAAGTAGTTGAAGAGTTTGGGAAATGCATACTACAGGCAGCGCGAGAAACAGTACCAAGAGGAGCCAGTAAACAATATAAACCCTACTGGAGCAGTGAACTGGAACAGTTGCATAATGATGTGGAAGTATGTAGAAAGCAAGCAGAGGCCACACCCAGCCAAGAGCACCACAATAAATTCCAGCATGCAAAAGCCAAATTTCAAAGGGCCAAGCTGCAGGCTAGATGGAAAAGCTGGCAGGAAAAAACAGAGTCTCTGAACTTTGAAAGAGACACAAGGAAATTGTGGAAGCTAATAAAACATCTTAACGATGAAGGCACAGGGAGAAACTCAAAAATTGCACTACATAAAGATGGAAACATCTTAACAAGAAAGCAAGCAGCTGACCATTTTGCGAACTCATTCGCACAAGATAACAGTATCAAAATTAGTCCAGAGAAACAACAAGAGATTCGAGAGAAACGGCAACATACAGGACAGAAGGAAATAATTCATGAGGTTCTGGAGGCACCCATCACAATCAGCGAACTGGAGCTAGCCATATCAAAACTGAAAATGAGAAAGTCACCAGGAGCTGATGGTATCTCCAATGAAAGATCAGGAACCTAGGAACAGAGGCCAAAGCAAAGCTGTTGCAGATCTTCAATAATAGTTGGACCTTAGGCAGTGTTCCACAAGCCTGGAGAGAGGCAATCATGATACCCCTCCTAAAATCAGGGAAAGATAGTTCCATTGCCTCTAGCTACAGACCAATTAGTCTCACCAGCTGTCTCTGCAAAACACTGGAGCGCATTATCAATCACAGACTGCAGTGGTACATTGAAAGTAAAAACATCCTTGTGCCACATCAGGCTGGCTTTAAGCAGTGCTACTCTACGGAAGATCAGACAACCTACCTCTCTCAAGAAATTGAGGATGCATTCCAAGAGAAGATGCTGGTGCTTGCGGCATGGATAGATTTGAAGAAAGCCTTTGACAAAGTCTGGAAAGAAGGTCTGATGGATAAACTAAGAAACTGCAAAGTCAATGGAAGAATGTACAAATGGGTGAAAGCATACTTGCACAACAGAAGAGCCCGAGTACAGATAGACGGACTAAAGAGCAAGAAAGTACTACTGCGTCATGGTTTTCTCCAGGGCGGAGTCTTGACCCCCACACTTTTTCTAATCTTCATCAATGATCTCATGGCTAATCTACCGCATGGAATTAAAGCGGCAATGTACGCCGATGACCTGGCTCTATGGAGCACAAATGAACATGCATCAATGGCCACCAGATTACTACAAAGAGCTGTAGACACATTTGTTGCATGGGCAAATAGATGGTGTGTCAGCATAAACACTGACAAGTGCAGCACCACCCTATTTACCCTCTCTCCAAAACAAAAGGCAGGGACCATCCAGATAAATGGAACACCCCTAAGAGAAGATAAAGAACCAACATACCTTGGAGTAACATTTGATGGCAGGCTGACATGGAGAAAGCACATCAACAAAGCAGTAGCAAAAGCCAGAAGGAAAATAACCATCCTGAGAAAGCTAAGTGGGAGCCAGTGGGAAAATACTTAGCAAAGTTTATCAACAGAGCATACGACCACGCCTGGAATACGGGTCAACTGCGTGGTGTTCGGCATCAAAAACCGCACTGCAAGAGCTGGACAAAGTGCAAAATCAAGCACTTAGAGTCACCACAGGAGGGATGAGATCAACCCCTGTAGTGGAAATGGAGAAGATGGGGAGGACACAAGCACTGAGTGAGCGCAGAGATACGAAAACGCTAATACAAGCAGAAAAGTTCCCCAGCTTGCCAGGCCACCCTATGAAGAACAGATTTGAAAACCTAGCTATGGGGCGGTTGAAAAGAAGTAGTTTTATCCACCAGGCCAAACGACCCTGCAGAGAAACCACCGATCTGCCCACAGTTGGTATCCCCCTAACAATTATTCCAGAGTGAACTCCATGGAAAGATGAGCATAGACCATCATTACAAATCCAGACAAAAGTGAGAGGAATATTTGACAAGGAAGAACAGAACAGTGTGCAGCGCAGAACAGCCACTCTCAGCTTCCTTGATGAAGAATACCACAGGACCTCTGGATCCGAAGTCTACACAGATGGGTCAGCACAAAATGCTGTTCGAAATGGAGGAGCGGGAGTGTACATAGAATACCCAAATAGTACTAGGGACACAGCCAAAGTACCGACAGGAAAGTACTGCCATAACTACGATGCTGAAATTGAGGCAATCAAGATAGCAACAGAGAAATTACTAAATACCAGCAATGGTACACAACCTGTGGTGCTATTGACAGATGCAAAATCAGTACTCGAGGCGCTCCTGTCTGGGAAATTGCCAGTACTAAGGACACTACTTTCTGAACTTAGCAGTCAGCATAAGGTCACCATACAGTGGATACCATCCCACTGTGGAGTACCTGGAAACGACAGAGCTGATCAATTGGCTAAGGAAGGAGCCAAAGAAGAACAGCCTGATGTGCCCGTTACATACCACCAAAAGAAAAGAATGATCAAATCAGTCAGAAAGCCACCAAAACCTGCTCAAGATGACTACCACGTTATGGATAGACCAGAACAAGTCATTATTCTGCGCCTCAGAACAGGGCACAATAGATTACGCAACCACATGTATACACAATTCAAGATTGGTGAAACAGCCATGTGCACATGTGGATTGGCGTCAGCAGACAGCAGAGCACATACTCCAAGACTGCCCAAAATATAACATATCTAGGCAAACCTTCTGGCCTAGAGAGACGACAGTGGAAGATAAACTCTATGGACCGCTGTGTGAACTGAAAAAGACAGTTCAATTTATATAAGAGACAGCATTGCAGTTATAGACATATTTCAAGCGAACGAAAGAAGAAGAAGAAGAACTGGGGATAGATTTTTACGCGTATTATGAAATTTTTGACTTCTTAAGTCGACTGGGACATCCCAAACTGAAATCATTAAGATCGCATGCTATGCTGCTGTAATTGGATATTTTAATGGCGGGAAAATAGCGGTTTTCCGTGTCATAATCAAACGATGATGCTTGTTCTGAATTTGGTTTAACAATTAG
Organism: Cepaea nemoralis; assembly: GCA_014155875.1. Lineage (NCBI taxonomy): Eukaryota > Metazoa > Mollusca > Gastropoda > Stylommatophora > Helicidae > Cepaea > Cepaea nemoralis. The sequence goes on along the minus strand of JACEFZ010024682.1, from coordinate 13,108 downwards.
CAAAAAGAAGACACAGATTATGTCACAAGGTGCACATGGGGTACCATCAATCTTTATTGACGACGCCTGAACTAGAGATAGTAGACCATTTTACATATCTAGGATCAGTGGTAAATAGCAAATTATCCCTAGATCAGGAAATCAACATCCGGATTGGTAAGGCAGCAACAACAATGAACAGGTTAAGAAAAAGAGTCTGGGAGAACAGGAAGCTTACTGCCAAAACAAAAGTCCTTGTCTATCAAGCCTGTGTCCTTAGTACTCTTCTCTATGGCAGTGAAACCTGGACAACTTACTCACACCAAGAGAACAATTTAAACAGCTTTCATATGCGGTGTTTGCGAAGAATTCTTGGTATTAAGTGGCAAGACAAAATCACAAATACTGAAGTATTGGAAAGATCAGGTTGTGTGACAGTTTATTCCATGCTCAGTCTTCGTAGACTTAGATGGATAGGACATCTTAGGAGGATGGATGATGGTAGAATACCAAAGGATATCTTTTTTGGTGAATTACAGATGGGTAAGAGATCTCAGGGTCGGCCTCTACTACGATACAAAGATGTGTGTAAGCGGGACATGATTGATACAGGCATTGATAATGCACATTGGGAGCAAGTCGCCGCTGAACGTGTTGCATGGAGGGCAAATATCAGAAATGGAATAAAGTCAAAGGAGAAAATTATTGCAGAAAAGTCACACACCAAGCGTTTGAGACGTAAGATGGTGCATGATGGTGGAAATGACCACGTGTTCAGATGCACCCACTGTGAACGGACATTTACAGCGCAAATTGGCCTTATCAGTCACACTCGCTACCGCCATAGTTAAAAGTTATTATGCCTTTTTAAAGCACAAACTATCGTCTGTCAAGACGGCAAGGTGCCAATGGACAATCAAACGATGATCATTTATTATTCTTATGGATTATTCGGAGCGACGAAATGATAATGAATATATGTTTGCATTCAACACCCATTGTAGTATTTATGTGTAAATTATCATCACTCTACACGGCCGGGGTCGTGTATTTTTTGATAACTTTGTAAGGCGAATTCTCTGGTTAAAATTGATCTCCGCCTCGCAGCCTCGCCTTAAGAATAGCTCGTGCAGTCATGGACGCGGTCCGACGTCATCACATCATGACGTGGGGATGTATATATCTGTGTGTGCATGTGTGTGTGTGTATATATATATATATATATATATATATTTTTTTTTTTTTTTTTCCGCGTTTCCATCCTGTTTCAGGATATATATATATATATATATATATATATATATATATATATATATATATATATATATATATATATATATATATATATATATATATATATATATATATATATATATATATATATATATATATATATATATATATAAGTGGGGAGAAGCTAAACTGTCGGCGTTACCAACAGACAAGATACTCAGTCTGTTAGAAAACGAGCTGGGAAGAAACAGCATCTACCAGCTGCGCAAGACACCCGATGGAGTAGTGGTCTCCCTCAACAAAAACTCAAAGACCACAGAAGATTTCACAAGCCGAGAAAGCCGACATCAAGCTCACCACGGCATCTTATTGGAAGCCACTCGTCACCGCACATGCAAACGATGGGTCATGAAACGAGTCAAGACCCATCTCTCCAACAACCAGATCAGGGAGATGTTGACTAAAGAGAACCACAAACTCAAGATCACCAATGCCGAGAGGATCATCGGAAAGAACAACATCTCCTCTACAGTCGTCGTAACATCAGAAGACCGAGTGATCCCTCAATACATCAGATGAGATCAGAAAGACCAAGTACCAGAGCACTACATACCAAGAGTGCTGCAGTGCTATAAATGCCAGAAACTTTGGCGTACCCTTGCCACCTGCAAGTGTGACGTAGAGATGTGTAGATACTGCTCTGGACCCCATCCATACAGTCAGTGCCAGCATGCAAAGAACGACTCGGACTTCAGGAGGCCTAACACTAACAGAAAGTGCGCCAACTGCCTCGGCAACCATGGCGCCAGGTACCTCGGCTGCCCCTGCCACCAAGACAGCAAAGAAGCCATGAAACTCGCCATCAAGTCTAACCAACCATATAAGGAGGCTAGCAGGCAGTACGAGTCGACCAACCGACTCACCAAAAGTGACAAAGCACAACTGGAAGGCCAACTGAAGGACCTGAGAACACAGTTCAAAAACATGGAGGAAGAAACAGACAAGACGCAAGAAACACAAATAACTGGCGTTCAGAGCATCCTGGACGAACTGAAACTAGGCCAGCAGAAGATAGAGCAGCATGTCGCACGAATGGCTGCTATAAAGGCTGAAACTGACGAAACTTTATTAAAAATCCAAGAAGAAAGAGAAAAGACAGAAGAAACTCTCAAACAGATTCTAGAAGAAAGACAACAACTAGAACTACTCAAGGCCAAGACTGAAACACCCGAACCAGAAAACACAAAGACTCAGACAGAAGAAGAATCATCAGACAGTGAAATAGAACTGGATGAAAATGGATACCCAAACCAAGAAAAATGGTTCGAGAGACGGTATCGAAAAGGCCTAGTCGGAACCAGCCACGACACACGGAATCAATCAACACCGAGAAGATTCGAAGACAACCCAAGACGGGGAAGGAGGTGGAACACCAGGAGAGACAACTGGTAAAACTCCCTGAAACCATATGACGGGGTGGGTTCCCAATTACTCCAGGCCTCAACAAGTGCGCGACTCTGCCCAGACATGTAAAACCTCAAGAAGAAAGGAATGGACACAATCAACACATCAGAAGCCGGGAAGCTGACAACAAGCAGTCCAAAGTACGAGAAACAATCTACAAGTCACACCATAAACACCCCAATCACAGCCAAGTCGAAAAATCGAAGGCTAAACGGAGGTATTCGTACCAAGGATTGGATTGGATATATATAAACTGGCAGCAGTTATCTATCCTTGAGTTAGACCCCTTGTGTAACCAACAGTTGTGTGAGTGTATAGGAAAGTCACACTTTGTGAAAGGGTCAAAATCGTTTGTTTGTTTTTCTATACGTTTACATTAAATCATAAACTGACACACAAACATTAATATCTCGGCTAAGAAATGACCTACAGACTTGAATAAGGTATCGTTGGATTGTTGTTTCAAGTGGTATTCAACTATGCAGGTTATATAATTAAAAAGCAAATGGAGGTGGAGGCGGTCAGTGCAGCTTTCCGCTGGATGGAGAACACGATACATACATATATCTCAGACTCAGAAAGCATGCTGAGGAGGGTGAGGACAGGCAGGTTTCGTGCAGAGTGGCTTGCTTCGCTTCGGAGGTCACGGGTAGCAAGCATCACCTGGATCTTTTCTCCGAGGCATGTCGGTATGATGGGGAATGAACAGGCGGACAGATTGGCTGGCTCTGCAAAACTTGATGGAGTATTGATGCATCACAAGGCGAACGTGGTTGCTGCCTTGTGGGAGCAAGTGTACACCTCGGAGAAGCAAATGGATCACCATAGTCTGGCAAGAATGAGGCAGCGAGGAGAGACGAGGGGATATGGCCGACGCTCGACGCTCAGAGGAAAGGCGAGACGGGCATATAATCAGATTGCAACTGGAACTATTGGTATTGGAACTCTTCGCTGGCTGCTGAGGATGTGGACGGAGCGCTTATGGAAATGCCCCGAATGCTGTGATGTTGGTTCCTAAATCAATCAATCAATCAGTCAATCAAGATAAGTCCTTTCCTCCTTAGTTGGATCGCAGCAGCCCTCATCCAACGGAAAGTAGTTTTTAGATGTGGCAGTTGGACTTGGAACCAACAACAATACATCCTGGCCTACCACAGGGATCACCATTATCTCCGGTGCTGTTCAACGCCTACACAGTGAGAATCACCAGCGAGCAGATCACTGGACCGGGGAGGACATTGTCATATTCAGACGGATTTTTAGTGTATCGTCCGGGTAAGGATAGAGATCAGGTTGCTGTGAACTGCAATCCGAACTCAATCGCATAAGTACTTGGTGTGATGAAGCTGGGGCAATGGTCAACCCAACAAAGGCAACAGTGACATGGTTCTCTTTTTTTTTTTTTTTTTTTTTTTTTTTTTCCCCGCGTTTCCATCCTGTTTCAGGATATTGCGGTCAACACCAGCATCTTTCAGCTGTATGTTGATTCCTAGGCTAGATTACGCTCATCAGCACGCCACGACTTTCTGAGCGACCGGCTCCATACTCTCATAAGTCACTTTATTGTTAAACTCCAACACCAACTGTCAATCTGTGTTCAGAGACTGTGGAAAGCACGCAGGCAATGAATTACCTGGGGATATGTTTTGATCGAAGCCTTGCTTATAACGAGCACATAGACCAGGTGATAACAAAGGCCAGGCAGGGTTTGGCTGCGATGCGGATGATGGCGGCAGCAAATTGTGAGCAGCGCCATCTATGCCTCCTATATGAGGGGCTGGTCATGTCTGTTTTTGAGTATGCAATGGCAATCCTGACTCTCAGCCGTAAGCAGATAGAAAGGATGGAGAGGATACAAAACGAAGCTATGCGCATTATTCTTGGATGTACAAGAGATACAGCATGCAGGGTGATGCGCTACCTTCTTGATTTTCCAACCATTGAAGACAGAGTACAAATTTGCAGAGCACGTGCCTCCCTCAGAGTTAACGCAAACACACAACATCCACTGCGTAATGAAATTAGGAAGGTGAAGGGCAGCAGGTTAAAAAGAGGAAGGTCGTTGATGGGTCAAGCCGAAGACATTCTTCAACAGGTGTGTTCACTGGAAAACTTAGAACCTGGTGAGGAGTGAGTACAAGTGCCAACAGATTTCTGTACGTCCTTTTCAGTTTTCATCCAACTAGACAGAAAATGCAGACAAGAAAATCCGGCTGCTGTGGAGGCTGAAGTACAAGTGTTGATTTTCGAGAATTCGTTAGACCAGTGGTTCTCAACCTTTTTTGGTCCGTTCCCCCCTTCACCATATTTTTAGGACGTCATTCCCCTCTCACCATATTTTTAGGACATCATTCCCACCCCCCTTACCATATTTTTAGAACGTCATTCCCCCCCCCCCCCTTTTTTTTGTATTTCCTCCCTAAAAATTTCCACCTGCCCCTACACAGTATACATAATAATTGAAGCTAAATTTAATAGCACATACTAAAACACGTCTAGACATGTACATAAAATGTGATTTGCGGATCTACTTACGTTATAAAATGAATTTCAGAAGGATGATGCGTACAGAAGCGTAAAGTATGAAAGGAAAAACAAGATCAAGTAATCGGTTCTTGTATTAACGCGATCTTGAAATAATCTTCATTCCCCCCCCCCCCCTGGAAACCCCAAAATTCCCCCCTGGGGGGGGGGGGGGGAATTCCCCACCGGTTGAGAACCACTGCGTTAGACGGTGATGCTGTCATCTACACAGATGGGTCGGTCGTCCAACATGTGAGAAGCTCATGGGGCTTCACGGCGCGGGCCGGAGGGAGAATTGTGAAGAAGGAGTCTGGTGCTTTCACTGAAACCACAAGTAGCCTGACTATGGAAGTCATGGCAGTAAGTAAAGCAATAACATGGCTCGAGACACAGACATTCAGTAGGGCATGTTTTCTTAGCGATTCAATGAGCATGCTCAAGAGGATAGAGATGGGATGGATCCGAAGAGAGTGGTTGCTGTCTCTGGAGCGGTCTCGGCTGACAAAGATTAGTTTCATCTTCGTGCCAGGGCACGCGGGAGTACAAGGAAATGAGCGGGCTGACAAGGTCGCAGGTAAGGCTAAGGTGGAGGGCGGACGCGGCATGGACCATGCTGACATTCTGAATGCTCTACGAGAAGTAAGACTTGTGCGAGAACCAAGTGATGACTGTGAATCTACAACAATGGTCAGACTGCGAGAACAGGAAATCAAAAGAGGGGTGGCCAAACAAGAACACTACGCAGGAAGCCAAATTAGATTGATAAACCAACACAGAACTGGCGTCGTTAGCCGCTACACGCTGCGGGATTTGCTGAGGAGGGGATCCGAGCACTAATGGACTGAATGGTTCGATGTGTAATGAGGATAATCTGTCGATTAACTAACTAACTAACTAACTAATCAATCAATCAAAAGCAATTTAGAAAATGTTACTAAAATGACTAGCTCAGTGAACGGAAAATCCCATTATAATACTTGTTGAATTGATTGTGTACCATGTTTGACCCAGACTTACATTTTGTTTGGCACTGAACCAGTTAATCCCCGCGGCCACGAAGCCTCTAAAGTGAGCTGACAGCGGGGCAGTGGGGTTGTTCCATGAGCTGACAGCGGGGCAGTGGGGTTGTTCCATGAGCTGACAGTGGGGCAGTGGGGTTGTTCCATGAGCTGACAGCGGGGCAGTGCGGTTGTTCCATAACCAAGCTCTCGGACTTCAACCTTGACTTCTCGTTCATACAGCAATGGCAAACTTTAAAATTAGTTGCAAATCCTTTACGGGCATAGCAGTCAACCCCAGCATTTTTGGGCTATTCTTGATTCCCTGACAAGTTTACGTTCAGTAGTTTGCCATTGCTTTGTGAACGACTGGCAGCCATGCCATTTCATAAAAACCAACGCAGCTGTGTTTCGAGCGTGGTATGCCGGATTAGGAATTGCTTCCGTAACGCCTTCGCCAAATGGCAAACTACTGAACATAATATTGCATAGAAAATCAACCCGGAGTTGGAGTTCATCGCCACACCCTGCAAAGAACATACAGGGTGTATTTTTAATTTCCGCTCATTTCCTTCAAGAAGAAGAAGTGCAGTGTTTGAAAACACTGCCTGTCCAAGTTAATACATAACTTGGACCGGCAATATTTTCGAACACTGCACTTCTTCACATGCACAGTCATTAAAAATACACCATATACATCAGAGATTAAGATGACGAGGTTAAAAATCACTATCATCATTCTCATCGAGTGCTTGGCTTAATGATGTGGGCGATCTCCGGGTGGGGAGAGCAGTTTGGACACCAATCTCACTCCAATAGATGCAGGACCTAGACGACCTGAGCACCATGCATCGGACTTCATAGTCAAACCTCCGACTCGGAGGTCACCGTGGCCACGTGGTTCAGCCGTCTGTCTCTTGTGCAGACGGTTTTGGGTTCGGTTCCGTCACGAGTAGAACTTTTTCAGAGACCCCTGGGGTCGTCGCCGGAGCTACGGACTTAGTGTCCAGTGCGACGCTTTCGGCAAGTGGTTAGCTATTCTGTGAAGAGAGACCGAGCTATATGCGATAAAACCAGGTGCAATGTAATAGACTGTATTTCCTTTTAACTCTTTCATTTTAAATTCAGTCTTCCAGGGTATTCACAACAAATCAGCCAGCTAACCATCCAATCATCTAGCCAACCAGCCAACCAACCAGCCAACTATCCAACCAACCAGCCAGCCAACCATCCAGCCAACCAGCCAGCCAATCATCTAGCCAACGAGCCAGCCAGCCAACCAACCAGCCAACCAGCCAACCAGCCATTCAACCAACCAGCCAACCAGCCATTCACCAGCCAGCCAACCAGCCAGACAGCCAACCAACCAACCAACAAGGCAACCAATCTGTCTATCACCATTGTCTCTGTTTTTCAATGCTTCTGTTCATGTTATATTTCTCGCACTTGAAATTGGTGCAAATGGTTCTGAAGGCTCGCTTTACTTTTATCAAGGGATATAATCAAACAAATAATAATAATCATCAACAAGTGCCATGCTTGCGTGGGCGTTCATGACTTTCCACAGATTTCGGTCTCCGGTTTTCTGGATCAGCTCCGCTGCTGATATTCCAACATGCCACCGTCTCAATCCATCCAGCATTATTTCTCTTGGTCAACCTCTCCCTCTCTTCCCCTAGATCTTTCCAGTTGTCACGATGTTCTCCAATGCCTCTCTTCTCGTCACATGACCAAAGAAAGCTGATTGCCTCTTTCTTATTGTTGTATACAATGTTCTAGTTTCCTTAGCTTCCTTCAGACAGTCGTTGTTAGTTGCTTTGGCAGTCCAAGGAACTTACAAGATTCGTTTTGGGAACCACATCTCTGTTGATTCCAAGTTCTTCCTAATTTGTTCGTTTACATTCCAAGATTCACTGCCATACAGCATTGCAGGCTCTAAATAGCATTTTAGCACTCTCTTTCTTACATTCAATGATAGTGACTTATTGCATAGAATACTCTTCATTTTCCAAAATGCAGCCTTTACTTGCCATATTCTGCTCTTAATCTCTGTTGTGCATCTTCCATCTGATGTTTAAAAAAATGCTCCTAGGTTTTTAAAACTATCCACCTGGTTAAGAATTTCCCTTCTATTTCTATTTCACATTTTGGTGTCACCTTTTTCTTTGATATCACCATTGTTACTGTTTTCTTGATATTCAAGAAGAGTCCTTTGTTTGCACTCTCTGTTACTACAATATTCAACAATTGTTGTCGATCTGTATCATTATCCGCAACCAATACTGTGTCATCTGCATAGCATATACTTTTTTTTTTTTTTATATTATAACCTCCGATTAGTATTCCTGGCTTCTCTTTTATCTCTCTCATTATCACTTCGCTATAGAGGTAGAAGAGATCCGGTAACAGGACACATCCCTGTCGTACTCCTAGCTTTATTTGTTCATAATTGCCATCTTTATTTCCAATTTTAATTGCTGCTACTTGGTTCCAGTAAATATTCTTTATTATTCTGAGATCCTTCCCATCAATGTTAATATCTTCCAGCATTTTAATCAGTTCATTATGTTTTACTTTATCAAATGCCTTAGTATAATCTATGAAGCACAAATATGTCTTTCAGTGTCTCTATTGATCTTTCTATTAGTGTTCGTAACGTATATATTGCATTGTTTGTACCTTTTCCTTCCACAAATCCATATTGTTCTTCACCAATTTCCATTTTTATTTTCTTTCTTGTTCTTCTCATTATAATTCTGAGAAGCAAATAATAAAATGCAAATTTGCCTGACAGAATTAAGCATCATCATCTTGATCTACAATTGCCTTGTTTGCTGGTGCTGGCAACCATTCTTCTCCACACCTTCCGATCTCCAACAGAATGTATCAATTCGTATATCGTTTCTCATGCCGTTAGGAACTGTTGTTGAGAATAGTCTTTCGTTTTCTTCCTTTATCTTTTTGTTTCCATCAATCTGTCGAGTTGTCACTATGCACTTCTGTTCTGTTCTCTTCTCTTAATGTAGCGACCATGCCAACTGCCTTCTTCTAATTATTGACATAAGTCTTATTTGGGATTTTACCTGTTTCACAATATTTCCATTTGATAACCTTAGGGATGTATAGTATTCTTCTACAAAACCACGTCTCCGTGACTTCATTTATTATTATTATTATTATTATTATTATTATTATTATTATTATTATTATTATTATTATTATTATTATTAGTAGTAGTAGTATTATTATTATTAATCGCCATGATTTCTACTCATAAACTAATTCTATGTATAAAGTAAGAATTATTTTTCTAAGTTCCATAAAACACATAGTCTCCGATACTTTTCGAATGTGCAGCAATGTTATGCTAGCGGTGATCGTAGTTACTGTGAAATATTTTTGACTTTATAACCCAGTTACATATGAGACTAGGTATTCCAGGCAAAGTATGATCCATCCATTGACTTAATATGATGTATAACTTTGCAGTATTTATCTGAAACTGATACAGCGAATGCTGCCTGGCAATAAATAGCGCAATATATTGTTTGTGGTTTCTGCGTGTGTGTGTGTGTGTTTTTTTTTTTTTTTTTTTTTTTGGGGGGGGGGGTGCTCGCTTGCTTTGAACCCAAGCGTAGTCCATGCACACTACTTCTACTAGTGCTGAACTAAATTTAGCGTGTGGATTAAATTTTCCCTATTAACAGTGTCCCTCGCCATCAGGCGAACCCACTCCGACTTCAGAAGTACTTGTAATTTACGTCCCGAAGTCAAGGACGATAGGTCAACATTTTAGTCCAACTGTCCGGTGTAGGGGTTGAATCCTTTACCTCGGTATAACTACACCGGATGTTTAAGAACCACGTTCGTATCCATTCGGCCATGCTGACCTACGTGTCTGTGTTTAAATTAACATATCCCAGGAATGCTACCTGGTCAAAAAAGCACGCTAAAGTCGATGTGTTGGCCTACGGGTTTCGGCCCAAGGGCGCATAACAGACACACCGCAATCACATCTGAAAAAACACTCCGGATGAACGAAAAGAAGAAATTAACATATTCTTGATGTTTTAATTTCCTCTTCTGATCTTTTGTCACACTACAAATGTTTGTAGAAGATGCTGCTACTCTCACCCGCATCGATTTCCAGTGGAGAAAACTTCATCATATGCAGTGGACACAGACCTCTGACACACTTGGACTGTGGGCAGAAATAGCCTCATACAGGGATACCACCGGTGAAAATTCTTTCCAAGATCTTACAGATTTAGCTTTAACTGTGCTCATTTTACCTCATTCTAATGCGGACGTGGAGCGTATTTTCATTCAGATGGGAGTTATAAAATCAAAATTGCGGAATAGACTGAGCATCAAGAGTTTGACAGCTGTTTTAACTATTATATATGGAATGAAAAGATATGGCAAATGATGTCATGATTATAAACTACCTGAGGATATTCTGCGAAAAATTGGATCACAGGAGGCATATACATGTTTCTTTCCATCATCCTCCTCACCTCATCATCGCAGGAGCAAACACAGCAGGAAATAGCTACAGAAACTGAAGAGGAGTTGTTTGACTGGGATTTGGCTTCATTCTAATATTCAGTGATAATAATAAATTATAATGTGCTACTTTATAACATTTTGAATGAATACCACCAGTGCTTGTTTTAGTGATTTCCCAAAAAATAGTAGTGCAATTTGGTGCTTTCTTGGCTCGAAAGTAGTTCTGAATGGGAGTTGCGCGGATCTGGAATAAACTTCATTGTAATATGAAGTGATAATAATAAATTATACTGTGCTACCTTGTTACATTTGTAATAAAAACAGTTGGTGCTTTTTTTTTTTTTTTGTTTCCTAAAAACATTTGGTGCTTTTTAGTGCCTTTTTTTTGGGGGGGGGGGGGGGGCGATTTTGGTGCTTTTTCATCAAAGGGAGATGGCAACACTGTCCCCAGCCTATGACCGTAGTTTCCAAAAAAGTTGGACAATCAATCAATCATGTGCCATGCCGGTAGGCGTGGGCGGTCATGACTCGCCATTTCACTCGATCACCAGAGTCGTGGATCAGCTCAGGTTCCTGTCTCGTCCATGCCATGTGGCCAAGCCATCAATGTATTTTCCTATCGGTCTTCCTCTTGGTCTGTTCCCTTCTATCTTGCCAGTTGTCACTAAGTTATGATTCGCCTAAAGATCGATCATCGCAAGACAAGGACAGAGATATTAAAAAGTTGGACACATTCGCCATATTTCGCCCGGCGTGCAAGTTTTTAGAAAACCAACAGACGATTGTAAGATAAGAGGGAATGGACGACAAGAGAAGCAGTGTTGATCGACCTTGAAGACAAATACATAATATGTAGACCTCACACGAACTCCACACCATTATTTGTAGCTTTATCTGCTTTTCGACACTTGGCAGAACTTGAATAGCATCTCAGGAAACACCGCAAGGATGCCGCCGAAACAGATACCGAAGATCGATGTAGACTCTGAGAAGGAAGCATGGGGCGGTCCGACACCGAAGGAGCTGGCTACAGAGCCGGGGTGGTTGAATAAAGTTGCCGGCGAAGTCGCTGAAATAAAGGAGAGACAGTTCCAGAAGCGGTCGCAGAGGGTAAATCCACAATTCTGTTCTAGATATCTATTTAAGAAAATACCTGCTCACAGATCTGAATTGTGTTAGTGGGGATGGCATTGCATCATTTCTTTCTGGTTTTGTTTTGACACTGTTGTTTCCAGTTGTCCACTCTTGGAAGACTGATATGACTTAGGGACCGGTGGGTACTTGCTTCTGTCTCATACACGAAATCAGATGTAGGATAAACATACAATATTAGAAGGGGGTCCACAACATCAAGGTTCAGTAAAAAGTAGTTTTGGACCAAATATGACACATCTGGTGGACAAGTATTATAAAGTTCCCTTCCCTGAAAGACACCACAAAATCCAAATGGGAGGTAACATTTGGCGGTATATTATTATTATTTTTCGGCACTGAATCAGTTACAAATTCAAAGGGAAAAGACAGATAATTTGATCTCCCTGGCTAAACTTCACTTTCAAGGGACTGGCACCTTTATTAGACAAAGATAGGGGGGAAGAGATTAAGATATAAGCAAAAGGTAAGAGAAACTTCACACTCCTCCTAATAACGGTCCCAAATTATTGTCAAAAGTATCCCTTACAGGGCCTCTAGTTGATTATGCTCGTTCTGGGGCGATATATAATTATAATCATTGAGTGTTTGGTGAACTGCTAGACCGATCGATGAATGCAATAAATGTTTTCTGGACCCGGAGGGCCCTCACTGTCATTGGAGTGTATATCTATATCTTGTAAGTACGTATTTCCACATGAAACTGATAGTGGTATACACTTCGACGACAGTGAGGGCCCTCCGGGCCCAGGAAACATTTATTGCATCCATTGAGCGGTCTAGCAGTCCACCAAACACTCAATAACTGTACATAATAAAATAACGGTCCCAAATTATTTATTGTACTTACGTATTTCCGCATATAACTGTCAAATATTTGTGCATATTTCGATTTTCTCAGTTCTATATTTTAGTTCATAGTGTTTCCTATTTTTTTATAATTATATCACTTAATGAGACCCTGTAAGGGATACTTTTGACAATAAATAATTTGGGACCGTTATTTTGAGGAGTGCCGAAACTTCTATAGACTGCAAAGTTTGTGGAAGCTAAACGAAATTAAACTTAACACAACACTTAAAATTTTCAGTTCTGATGTTAAATGTGATGCTGTATGGGTAAGAAAGATGGAGAACGATTAAAACAGTTACGAAACATCACAAACATTTTATAAATGATTTATTAGTTGGTGCCTGGGGGGCAAAAAAATAAGGGAAAAAGGACCCAAAATAAGTTGGTGCCAAAGTTTG
>JACEFZ010024681.1:0-20666 GCA_014155875.1 Cepaea nemoralis | reverse complement strand
GGAGAAAAAAATTTAAAAAGAGGAAAAATTAAATAAGTTTTCTTCTTTACGGATGTGAAGTCAATTGTTCCAAAACTGAAGAACAGAAATAATAAAGAACATACAGACCTTTGAGCAGCACTGTGTGAGCTATTTCAAAAATATAAAAAGAGTTGTAATACACTGGATCCCTTCACACTGGAACATGCCTAGAAAGGAAGAAGCTAACTAGCACAGAAAGGTAGAAGAAAAATAATTTTTGGACTGCATCATTCAAACCATGAATGAATCACCAAAAAACGAGAAGTAGATTGTGAGCTTTACTAGAACATGATCGCAAGAAACAAAATGGATTTTGCAGCTAAAGCTTTCATCAGCAGAGAATAAACAAACAAACAGATACAACTACATGAAAAACTCTACATGAAAATATAAAGGTTACTGATCTGTACTCTTCAGAACAGAAGTGCATTTTTTTCGGAGACCCCAGAGGGTCATCGTTGGATCTATAGAGTTTGTGTTTTGTGTGATGCTCGCGGACGGCGACAAGTCATTCTTCAGTGAGAGCTCAAGCCAGATGGAGTAACATCTGTTTAACTTTAGCATCCAAACAACTGCATGTCTTGTGTAGAGCAGAGAAGAAGATACATGTTTCTCATTTGTATGTCTAGACTGTTGATCAAGTTGTTGCATAATATTTCAGATGATTGAGAAGACCTGATGATGTCTAGAGGTAGTGTGCTCATCTACAAGGGGCTGGGAGCTAGTGAGACTGGGTGCAGTCATCTCATTACTGCCTTGCGATGCTGTGTCGACCTCAGTAAATATGACATTGACTTTGTTTCTCCAGAGGAGATTATAAAAGGTGTTTAATTTTATTACAATCACCATCCTGTTGGTGGACTGAATATTAAAATTACCATCCTCACCATTCTGTCCGTGGACTGAATATTAAAATTACCATCCTCACCATTCTGTCGTTGAGAGTTGAGTTGAGTAAGAATCAACATTATAGCACTCAGGACATTCCCATAGGTGCTCCATCTTTATTTTCAAGAGCCAGAAAAGATTCCAAATACTAATGGTACCATTTGCATCTGATTGTGTGTCCATCCAGCTTTTCCTCAGAGTCCTGAGTGTCGGCCAGATCCTCACTGATGGTCACTTCCTGCAGCACCATTCTCTCCAGCCGTCAAGATCTATCTGTTCTTCCATGCTATACATACGATACCAAAGGGCCGCAACCACATCTGTGTTATCATGCACCAATACCCCACCTAGCAGTGCAGACCCAGCCAACCTATCCACCTGCTCATTCCCCACCACACCAACATGATCCATACACAACTTTAGCTGTACAATCCAACCAGTTGTGAACAAGGGGCTTGTTGAGAGTTGGCTGAGGGTTGGGAGATGAAAGGTGGAAGAAGAAGAAGTGTCTATTGTTATTTCATACAGTCCATGTTTATATTTGTTATTTGTTTATGTCTTTAAGACAATACCCATATTGTGCTCTCCAATACCTGTATTGTATTTGTTTAAAAATTTGTTCTTTTTATAAAGTGAAGATGTATGGGGACAAGACACATCCCTGCCATACTCCCCTTTTTGTCTCTATGGGTGATGAGTAATTATTTAATTATTTCCATTTATATTTGTCACCACTTGTTCATATTACAGGTTACTAATAAGTTTCATGTCCTTTCCATCTACACCTATATTTTGAAGGTATGTAATTAATCGTTCATGTTAAGCTCTGTCAAAAGTTTTATAAAACATACATATTGTTTCTGAACGTCTATAAATTTCTCAATAAACATCCTCAAACACATTATTATGGCTTCTCTGGTACTGCTGATTTTTGTGGAACCCAAATTGTTCTTCAGTTACTTCCTCATCTATTTTATTTTGAATTCTTTCTTGCATGACCTTGAGAAGTATCTTAGTTATACGGTTCATTAAGCTAATAGTTCTGTCAACAGTACATTGCTGGAGAAAATATTCTACATTTATTACTTGTACCCATTCTGTTCTTGACAAATTAGCAAAGGAAGAGCAAGAGAAATCTCTCATATCATAGAATGTTAAGCTAAGGGTTACATTTGTAAATGGGTATGAAAATGTATGGTTAGACCAGATCTAATACACCTGTGTCCCTTAAGGCATAGCAAAAAATAAGATCACTGTAATCGACCATGTATGTTTTAAGTGGCAGCTAATGAGGGTTGGCATGAGACTGGCTACTTCATCCCATAGAAAGCTTCAGCTGCAGATTTTGTGCACTGTACTGAGACTCTTGTGGTAATCTATGGGAGGAGACTAGAGAACTTATGGAAATATCCATGCACAATTAAAGTAATACCCAATCCAAACCAAATGAAACCTTGCTTATCTTTGATTGACTATCTCTGTCACAGGCACAAAGTTGGACAAAGCATCTCTGGTAGCCTTCGGTGCTGGCTACACTAGTGGTTTTGCTTTAGCCTTGGGGGAGGAAGGCATGGGGAATTTAAGAAACCACATCCTCAGTGGCCACTCATACTTGGGACTGGGTGCCGGCGGCTACTTTGGTTGTGACTACGTAGAATTTGACAAGGGTGGACCACTTGAAAAGTTTACAGAGAGAGATATACGATTTTATCCAGGTATTGTGTACTTTAAAGTGTATAAATGTTTGCTTAGTAAGTGAGAATAAGTCACCATCATTGAACATTAGAAAGAGAGTACTGAAATGTTATATAGAACCTGTTTTGCTGTATGGTTATAAGGATTGATAATGAAGTGGGACAATATCAGCCTATTAAGAGAGGTGTGAGACAGGGATGTGTATTGTCTCCAGATCTTTTTCCCCTATACAGTGAAAATATTTTGAGAAATGTAGAAGATATAAATGGAATCAGCATTGGAGGACGAAACATTAATAACATTAGATATGCAGATGACACAGTATTAATTGCAGACAATGAGCAGGATCTGCAACAATTAGTAGATGTGGTTGTTGCACACAGTGAACAACTGGGGTTAGAATTAAATTGTAAAAAGACACAGATTATGGTCGTCACTAGGAAGACAGAAATACCACAATGTAATATGCAAGTGAATGGGAATATTCTTCAACAAGTAAATCGGTACAATTATCTCGGAACAGTCATAACATCTGATGGGAGATGCCTTAAAGACATTAGAACAAGAATCGCCATGGCAAAAGTAGCCTTTAGCAAAATGAAAAACATACTGACCAATAAAAAGATGTAAATTGAAACGAGAAAAAGAGTGTTGAGGTGCCACATAGAGCCTGTACTTTTGTATGGATGTGAAACTTGGACAATGAGCAGTCAAGCTGAAAAACATTTGATGACTATAGAAATTTGGTTTCTGAGGAGAATGCAAAGAATACCATGGACAGATAGAAAAACCAATGACTAAGTACTACAGGAAGCAAATGAAAATCGTAAATTGATTAGAGAAATTAGACGTAGACAGTGAACATTTTGTGGACATGTTATGAGAAGAAATGAATTGGAGAACTTGGTGACAACTGGCAAGATCGAAGGGAACAGACCAAGGGAAAGACCGAGAAGTAAATACCTGGATGACTTGGCCACATGGCATTGTTGAGACAGGAACACTGAGCTTATCCACGATTCTGGTGATCAAGTAAAATGGCAAATCATGACCACCCACGATTTCCGGCATGGCACATGATGGATGGATGGATTGAATCATAGATGAACAAACTAGGATGAGCTTGGAAGCAACAGAGATGTGGTTCCTGAGAAGAATGTTGTTAATAATTTGGACTGCCTAAGTAGCTAACAATGATTGCCTGGAAGAGGCCAATGAAAGTACACAACAACAAGAAAGAGACAAACAGCATTCTCTGGTTATGTGATGAGAAGAAAGTCATTGGAAAACATGACAACTGGAAAGATAGTGGAAAAAGAGGCAGAGGCAGACAGAGAAAGGATGCTGGATAAACTGAGATGGTCACATGGAGGAATACCATCAGCAGAGTTGGTGCATGACTGAGATCTTTAGAGAGACATGAACACCTACACCAATTGGCAGGGCATGATGATGATGATGATGAGATGATGTAGATGAAGAACTTAAAATTAGTTTTTGGCCAACAATCTGTCTGCTTACACCTTGTAACTGCTGCAGTTTTTCAGAGAAATAGCAAGGGAGCTGATGTCTCCATAAGACAACACAGTGGAAATATGACTTGAAAGGCTGTTCCGATTTTGAAATATATCACCCAGTATTAGAGCAGAACTGGTTACACTCCTCCATGTGTTGAGATACTTTACATTATTACATTTTAAAAAGGAAAGACTATTCTTCACCGACTGCAGATATATCCTGGAGGTAGTGCAGAACTCTTGAAATTAGCATCTACTATATGAAATTAAATCTAATATTATGAAAAACAGACAATGTGCAATGAAATGACAGTGACGCTGGAGGAAATGAAGATTTGGTTTTTGAGAAGAATGCTAAGAATATAATAGGTAGAGTAGAAAGGAACACTGGTATTATGAACTGCAGGTGGTTACCCGATCACCCTTCAAAATCTCTAGCAAAAGATCAGTAAAACTTTGGATGTATGTCAACAGCAGAGGTGAACTCGAGGAATGTGTCTTAACATAGGAAAATATTCGAACTCCCCTTGATGTTCACAGGGAGTTCAAGTAGTTTCCTATATATTGAACCAATCCTGATATATGAAAGCCATTCATCTAAATTTAGCAGACAAGTGAAGAATTAAGTGGCAGCTGTGGTGGTGTGGTTTTATAGAAAAATGAATGGCATAGATGGAAAGAAAAATGATATCTTGATAGAAGTTAACTCACTAAGAGAACTTGTAACTCGCATCAAAAGAAGACAGTCTACATTCTTTGAGAAAGCTGGAGGGGAAAAGAGGCAGGGGAAGACCAAGAGAGAAGATGCTGGACAGACCGACACCATGGCATGGAGGAACATCAGTTATCAGAAATTATTGACAGCACATGAGACAGAGAGCTGTGGAAAGACGTATCACCAATGCCACACAGCATGGACTATAAGAAGATTGGTAGTACATGAGACAGAAGGTTGTGAAAAGACATCACCAATGCTAGACGGCATAGAATATAAGAAGATTTGGCAACACACGAGATAGAAGGCTGTAGACGGCATGATCACTTCCGCCATATAACATGGACTATAAGAACAAGTCCCTCAACTGTTTATCCACCTTGTTGTTGTAGAGTCGCCAAAGCGATAGAGTTCATTCTCTGTTCTGTGGAGAAAAACTAAACTATATGTGATAAAACCTGGTGCAGTGAGTCTGCTTGCCTTTGAACCTTTTTTTTTTTCATTCACAGTTGGAATTACTGTTTTCTGTGATGTCTGTTCACCTGGCTGTCCCTCTTTGTGAGGTATAGCATAGGCATAGGTAGTTGTGCCCCATGTTTTCATTCACAGTTGGAATGACTGTTTTCTGCGATGTCTGTTCACCTGGCTGTCCCTCTTTGTGAGGTATAGCATAGGTAGTTGTGCCCTATGTTTTCATTCACAGTTGGAATTACTGTTTTCTGCGATGTCTGTTCACCTGGCTGTCCCTCTTTGTGAGGTATAGCATAGGTAGTTGTGCCCCATGTTTTCATTCACAGTTGGAATTACTGTTTTCTGTGATGTCTGTTCACCTGGCTGTCCCTCTTTGTGAGGTATAGCATAGGTAGTTGTGCCCTATGTTTTCATTCACAGTTGGAATTACTGTTTTCTGCGATGTCTGTTCACCTGGCTGTCCCTCTTTGTGAGGTATAGCATAGGTAGTTGTGCCCCATGTTTTCATTCACAGTTGGAATTACTGTTTTCTGTGATGTCTGTTCACCTGGCTATCCCTCTTTGTGAGGTATAGCATAGGTAGTTGTGCCCCATGTTTTCATTCACAGTTGGAATTACTGTTTTCTGTGATGTATGTTCACCTGGCTGTCCCTCTTTGTGAGGTATAGCATAGGTAGTTGTGCCTTTGCAATATACCTTTGTTTGTTTCATTCTTAATATACAGGTGTGTGTTCTGGGCCAGTGTATCCAGGTTTTCAGTATGGTACACACCAAGGCCTTCATGCTGTATCAGTCAACTTCTGCAGTGAATACTTCTCAGGAACATTTCATGCTATGGTAGATGGAGGAGGGCAGTTTAGTCCCAGCGATCCTCCAAAGCCTGGCTCACTGGTTCAAGGTGTTGTTGATGTGGCAAGATTTTCAGAACTACCAGAGTCACCCCCTGCCATTGTGAGAACCACTGTGAAAGAAAACGGACTGGCTGTTTTGTCAGGTGTCCATCTAGAGTATGATATGATATCATTGATAGATCTGAACCCAGAACTTCAACATTTACGTGAAAAGTTTGTTTTGAGCAGACCAAGTCAACTTTCTGCTTTTAGATCTTTATTGAAAATGTTAAATTTAGCAGTTGTCTAGTAAAATAACTCAAACTTTGAAATTTTATATATTTTTTTTTCTTCATTCGGTTGCTTTGAAATCAAGCATAGTTCATACACATGCTGCAATGTCTAGTGCACTGGACTGATTTTTGCATGTGGTTTAGCTTTCCCTATTACAAGTGTCCCTCGCCATCAGGCGAACACACTCCGAGTACTGAAATGTTTGTAATTTACATCATCAAGTCAAAATGAGAGGTCAACATTTTAGTCCAGCTGACCGGTCTAGAGGTTGCACCCCGCTACATTGCTATCAGCACACCTAAAGTGTATAAGCACGTGCTCTTATCTATTCAGCAATGCTGAGGGGTTGACTTTTGTAACTAACACTCTAATGATCGTGATAATAGAAGGAGTGGTAGAAGGCAAGTGAGCAGTAAGAAAACAATTTTAATAGAAGAAAAATATTAAGAGGTGCCCTTGTGTTATCGGAGTTCATAAGGGAAGCACAGACTAGTATTAGTAACTTTCCAAGCATGCCGTAAGAGGCGACTAAAGAGGGTTGGTTGACCCTGGCTATCTCATCCCAAATAAAATTTAGTTAATTATGAACAGTAGATTGCATGATTTATTGCCTGGTATACTTCACTGGCTGAGGGATTAAACGACTTTCTCCGTAATCCCGTTTATCCACATAGGGTAACGCAGTGCACGAGAATTGGAAGCGGTTCTCGTCGCCTTGGTAACTAACGGGATAAGTGAGCTGGCGGGTCAGAAAGCAATGGCAAACTACTGAGCGTAATATTGCCAAGAAATCAACGACTGCAGTAAAATGCTGGTGTTGACAGCGATGTCCTGTAAAGGATATGCAAAAAAATTAAAATTAAATACTTCATTGCATTTCGTCAGGTACATACTTAAGAAATCACACAATATACACTGAAGTAATTAGATAAATCCTTCAAGCTGAAATACACAGCACACATATTCACATAGTAAGACGTTATTCAAACAGAAAGACATGATAGTCAGTTTAACATTACTGTGGTAGACAATTCAACTTACTGTGTGAATATGTGTGCTGTATATTTCAGTTTGAAGGATTTGTATAATTACTTGGCAAGATCGAGAGGAAGAGAACAAGGGGAGGGCAGAGAAATAAATACCTGGATGGCTTGGCCACGTGGCATGCTCGAGACAAGAACCCTGAGCTTATCTTATATCTACGACTCTTGTTTTCGAGTGAGATGGCGAAACATGACTGGCCACGCCTATCGGCATGGCACATGATGATGAAAAAGGAAATGAACAAAAGGCCTTTTATGTAATGTTTATATTATCTTTATTAACATCTTTATCTTCTTCTGGAGTCTCCATAGCGAAGTGGTCAAGCCGTTTGACTCGGGCTCCGAAGGTTGTGGGTTCGATTCCGGGCCGCGTCCTTCGGTTCATGCGTGAAATTTTTCGGAGACTCTTCTGGGTCGTCACTAGAGCTACGAAGTTCATGCTTTGTGTGACGCTTTCCGCGCTGCGGGAAGATACCGAACCTTTGGGATAAAACCCGGTGCAATGAAGTCGACTCTGTTGACTTTTAAGTGGCTTTATTAAGCGACATCTTTATCTTCTTCTTCTACTGCGTTCATCCGATGTTTGTTTTTTTCCAGGTGTATTTGCGGTGTATCCAGTTATACGCCCTTAGGCCAACACATCCGACTTTGGCGGGCTTTTTTTCCGGGTTAGCCTTCCTGGGTGTTTCTCACTGTTGTGGTGCCGTCCACATCCCAGCTGGTCAAGTTAGAACGTTCGAAGACTTCACGGTTAGCCCTCAAGGGAAGGCATGGTCAGTCCATGGGCATTCCCCGCCATCCAAGGAGGCTTCCATAATTGCAGAGCCGACACATAGCGTCCTGGTACTGGGCTCACCCAAGGAATCGTCTCGTCCTGCATGACTGTGACATGCTCGTGTTCAATGTACACAATTACGCGCCGTGCGGTACGAACGGATTTAAAACGAATGCCCCCTATAGTTACATAGACGAAGTTTAAAGACGAGCACATCACCACCATGGATAGCAATAATGCGGAGAAGTGTAAGTGTGAGATCGGGAATAATTAAACTAAACATGGGCGACATCAGACAGATGAAGAACTTGCAGATTAACTATTGTATGACATGACATGACACAAGAAGGGAGGGTGGCCCAAGGTAACAGGAGACTAGAGGTCCAAAGTTAAACTGTGACGTCTACAATATAATTGATTCCCACTGGATGGACACACCCCATAGAGGAAATAACTGGCTCTCCCGAGTATGGATTCTCAGAAGTGGCAGTGCTTAAGTAACATATTAGGTCACAAGAGAAATGTTATTTTCTGTGGTGATTTCAACGCTAAAGGCAGATCATGGGGAAACATTTCCTCCAACACACAGCGGGAAGAGCTTGAAACCATTGACCTGGTTTGTATTAACAGTGGCTGTGTTACCAGGACAGCAAGTCGTCCAGGTGATGAGGACAGTGCTATTGATCTGGGCCTGGTTTCTCCTTCACTCACTACAGTGTGTAGATGGGGTGTCCTAGGGTACCACGGCAGCGCCTACCACCTTTGTAGCATATTTGTGGAGAAAGGCAGAACCAGGCAGCACAAGTCAATTGTCAAGACTTTCCAGTATGACAGTACAGGGAAAGGTGTGATGAATGAAATAAGGCGCGACAAGCGCAGAAAGCTTCAGGGCAGGAAAAGAATCTGAGAATGGCCACCTTGGTGGAATTTTGAGGTGGAAAAGGCCTGGGTGGATAAGCGTAATGCCCATCCTAGTTCCTGCATACACTTAGAAAGAGATGCACACAAAAGTAAGCTATATAAAAAAAACTGGTTAATGTGGTTAAAAGTGAAAAATGGACAGAGGTATGTCAAAGAGTAAGCACAGACAAGTCACTGAAATTGTTCTGGCGGCTACATAAAAGCATGAGTGGGGTAGTCAAGAATAAGAGTATTCCTGACTTCCAAGGTGCTGACCTCATCTGGTAGAGGACTGACGAGAACTAGAGTAAAGCCCTCTTCGAACGCTATCTAGATCAGAGCTACTAGACATACACGAGAGGCCGAAATCTTGCCAAGGATGTCACCTCAGATAGGTACAAGGCCCAGAACATTTTGGATGAAGACACAGTGACAGTGAAAGAAATCAAGGCTGTGCTTCGACAATCAAAAAACGGCGCTCCAGGGCCAGATGGCATAATATATGACGACATCAATAGGTGTCCGACAACGAGGTAGAGAAACTATCAGACATGTGCAGCAACAGTATAGGGAGTGCTAGCATCAAGGAGTGGTTACACAGCTATCTGATTCCCTTAACGAACGAAGCCTGGCAAAGACCACACAAAAATTCAGGGATATCGAGTAATAACCATGCAGAATACAATAGGCAAGCTGCTGGAAAAGTTAATTGCCAGAAAAATTTCAAACCAGCTGGAGAGGCAAGGTGTTTTCCCAACTACCCTGGGAGGATACCGTCCAAAAAGAGAAACCTGGACGAATGATGTCTGTGAAGGTTTCCACGCAGGCATTGAAACATTTGCTGCAGCGATTGATCTTGAGGATGCGTACAACTGAGTACCATTGGAATTTTTTAATGCTTCAGCTTCTTGAACTCAAGATAAGTCCTTTCCGCCTTAGTTGAATCGCTGCAGCCCTCTTCCAATAGAAAGTAGTTTGTAGATGTGGCAACTGGACTTCGGAACCAACAACAATATATCCTGGCCTACCACAGGGATCACCATTATCTCCGATGCTGTTCAACGCCTACACTGTGAGAATCACCAGCGAGCAAATTATAGGTAAGCATAGGACCGGGGAGGACATTATCGTATGCAGACGATGTTTTAGTGTATCGTCAGGGTAAGGATAGTGATCAGGTTGCTGTGGAACTACAAACCGAACTCAATCTCATAAGCACTTGGTGTGTTGAATCTGGAGAAATGGTCAACACAACAAAGGCAACAGTGACATGGTTCTCTTTGAATAACCATATTGTCAACACCCCAAAGCCAACTGTAAATCTGGGTTCAGAGACGGTGGAAAAATAAAGTCGCTTAAAAGTCGACAGGGTAGACTACATTGCAACGGGTTTTATCCCATATGGCTCGGTCTCTTTACGCAGAAAGGAAAGCGTCGCACAAAGCACGAACTCCGTAGCTTTTAGCGACGACAAAGAACGCAGGCAATGAATTACCTGGGGATACGATTTGATCGAAGTCTAGCTTATACTGAGCACGTAGACAGGTGATAACAAAGACCAAACGGGGTTTGGCTGCAATGCGGGTGATGGCGGTGGCAAACTGTGAGCAGCGCCATCTGTCTTCTTTACGATGGTCTGGTCCTTTCTGTTTTGGAGTATGCGATGGCGATCTTGACTCTCAGCCATAATCAGATAGAAAGGATGGAAAGGATACAGAACGAAGCTATGCGATTTTTCTTGGATGTACAAGAGATACAGCATGCAGAGCGATGCGCTACCTTCTTGATTTTCCAACAATGAGGGACAGAACACAAATTTGCCTAGCACGTGCCTATCTCAGAGTTAGCGCAAACACACAACATCCACTGCATAGCGAGATCAGGAAGGTAAAGGGCATCAGGTTAAAAAGAGAAAAGTCATGGATGGGTCAAGCCGACGATATTCTTCAGCATGTGTGTTCACTTGAGGACTTAGAACCTGGCGAGGAGTGGGTACAATTGCCAACAGAGTTCTGTACATCCTTTTCAGTGTGCATCCACCTAGACAGGAAATTCAGACAAGAAAATCCAGCTTCTGTGGAGGTGGAAGTACAGGCTCTGATTTTCGAGAATTCTTTAGAGGACGGTGCTGTCATCTACACGGATGGGTCGGTCGTCCGATGAGTGAGAAGTTCACGGGCCTTTACGGCTCAGGCCGGAGGGAAAATTGTGAAGGAAGAGTCTGGTGATTTTGCTTTGACCACAAGCAGCCTGACTATGGAAGTTATGGCAGTAAGTAAAGCAATAACATGGCTCGAGACACAAACATTTAATCGGGCATGTGTCCTTAGTGACTTTTCAATGAGTATTCTCAGGAGGATAGAGATGGGTGGGTCCGAAGAGAGTAGCTTCTGTCTCTGGAGCGGTCTCGGCTAGCAAAGATTAGTTTCATCTTCGTACCAGGGCATGCAGGTATACAATGGAATGAACAGGCTGACAGGCTTGCAGGAAAGCGGACGAGCCATGGACCAGGCAGACATTCTGAATGCTCTACGAGAAGTAGGTCGTTTACGAGAACCAAGCGATGACTGAGAATCTACAACCATGGTCAGGCTGCGAGAACAGCAAGTTAAAAAAGGCGTGGTCTGACAAGAACACTACGCAGGAAGCCAAAGAAGAGTAATAAACCAACACAGAACTGGTGACGTGAGCCGCTACACGCTGCGGGGTTTGCTGAGGAGCGGATCCGAGCACTTATGGACTGAATGGTTCGATGTGCAATGAGGATGGTCTGTCGAATAACGAACTAACTGGCTCTCCATCTTCATTCTGAGAGGAGAATCCGTGTAACGTGGTCTTATAGCAGTGACACACACATTATCGACACCCTTATAATCTGGGGCATTGATATGAGTAGAAACATACTGACCAATAAAAAAGATGCCAATTGCAACGAGAAAAGAAGTATTCAGGTGCTACATAGAACCTGTACTTTTGTATGGATGTGAAGCGTGGACAATGAGCAGATAAGCTGAAACACATCTGATGGCTGTGGAAATGTTGTTTCTGGGGGAAATGTAAAGAATCCATGGGCAGACAGAAAAACCAATGACCACGTTCTACAAGAAACACATGAAAATCGTAAACTGATTAGAGAAATTAGACGTAGACAGTCATAATATTTTGGGCATGTTAGGAGAAGAAATAAAATGGAGAACTTGGTGGCAACTGGCAAGATCAAGGGGAAGACAGAGAAATAAATACCTGGATGGCTTGGCTACGTGGTATGGTCGAGACAAGAACACTGAGCTGATCCACGACTCTGGTGAGCTGTGTTTTTTGTCCATCAAGAATGATAATGACCATTCATTTCATCCAGAGGGGTTGAAAATATGGAGCCGTAAGTTCTAAGATGGCTGATAAAAGCCTATTTTGGTTCGAAATGTTCTTTGACAATGTGGACAAAGAATGTTTGACATTTCTGGAGGAGGATTTCTGTCAGGATCTTACGTTTAACTTGACAATGGCTCGTGTCTTCTGAAAGGGAGTGAAACACAATCATACACTCCGAACTATTGTACGAAACACACGGTAACATAACTGAAAACAATTTAATCACATTCTTCAGATAATGCAGCGCTCACAAACTAGCGGCATTCTCATTTACAATTCCGTGTGTACAAATCTACAAGATCATCAATGCATACAATAGCATACTTTCAATCTCCACAGAGCGTACAAGCTTTCATACATCAAGCATGGAATAATACATTAAATACAAGCCACTTTCTCCCACGTCTGTCCAGTCTCATAGTCGTCGGCAGTTTGAGCTCCCAGCCAGGGTTTCGTGTTGGCCCGGCTTTGGGTTCTCGTATGCTTCGTGCGCCACGCTGACCATTGGCCACTGCGCAGTTGCTGCTGGTTGAGTTCACATTCGTCCTTGTTCGTCGCCTTCCAGGCGCGGGCGAGTGATATTCTAACATTCTCCGCCGCCCCTCTTATGAAAGGAGTATCCTTTCATTATGGGTATTTCTTAATCCTATTTTTATACGTCAGAATCCACTAACTGTTTATATTGTTAGGTGAATATCTGATATATTCATGAATTCACATTGACTTGGTAATACTGCATGATATATATATTTCTCAGTGCTGCCCTGAGGTTACTTTCATCAAGTTTTGTCCCCTAGTTGGACCTGTACCTTGGTTGGTAATAATGGACTTCAGCCAGTCCGGTAGTTATCAGCGACTAACGCTATCTTTCAAGCAACGCAACTACCTCCCGACAAAAGAAAAAAAAATTACAAACAGAACATGTCAGGCCGTAAATCATCTCCCTCGTGAGTTAGAAACCCACCGATATGGTAGGATAATCCAATACTGGTGCCCCAACCTTAGTAACTATGTTCCACGCATAGTTGACGCCACATGGTGGTTTGTAGTCTTTTGGCTACCATGACAAAGATAATATATGCATGCTTACATTTACATCTGTCAAATTGTTTCCCCTTAGGTGTACTGGTGAAACGTTATGGGAAGAAATTTTGAGATTCTTTCAAAAAAATAAAGTACATTTGTTCTTTTTCTTCTAAGCGTCATAGTTTGATATCTCTTTTCAATGGTGGCATAATTGGCACCATTGAGAAAACAATTAATCAATCAATGATTCTTAGATCACAAATATATAAATCCTTTCATACTCTTTATGATATGCCAATATTCGTGTCATGAAATCATTCACTCTGTCTTTCATTCATGAATATTTCTGGTATAGTCTGCTATTTTTCATAAATTTAGAAAATATTTATAAACAGTAGCGGAAGTACACACTAATGTGTTCACACGATGGAATAATTACCGCTGTTCCTGCACACGTTTGGATGTTAATGTTCTTACACACGTTCTAATTACACTGTTGTGGATGAGATGTCCATTTAACACAGTTTAGTTAGTTAGTTAGTCTTTCCTCTAGAGCCTAAGGCGGCGCATAGGGCAGAAGTCCTGTCTCTCCATGCCTGGCGGTTCGCTGCTATCTGTTGTAGATCTTGGATATTTACTTGGCCATTGAATGAGCCTTCTCTAATGATGGTTCTACGCAGGGTCTCTCTTGGTCTTCCCCGTTTTCTTTTCCCTACCGGTGACCATATGAGGGCTTGGTGGCTCACAAGGGGAGTCTTGTCTTGTCCATTCTGAGTACATGGCCGATGTAGTTCCAACGGCGTCTTCTTATGAAATTGGATACTGTATCTTGCTTAGTCTCTTGTCTTATTTGCGAATTGGTTCTGAAGTCTGTCCAGTGGATGTTTAGAAGTCTTCTAAGGCATTTGTTCTCAAAATTGTCTAATTTTTTTTATCTAAAGCTACCGTTGATTTCCAACTTTCACATCCATACGTTAACACTGGAATCACACAAGAGTTGAAGATTTTAAGTTTTGTGTGTTTGCTGAGTGTCTTTGACTTCCAGATGTTTGACAGTTTATTGAAGGCACTAGATGCCAGTGCGATTCTAGATGATAATTCTGGTGTTGAGTCCCCTGTAGATGTCATTTTGCTTCCTAGGTATGTGAAGCTGTTGACTTTTTCAAGAACGTAGCTATTCAATTTGGTGTCATCTAAACTGTTGGTAAGATCAATAGTCTTTGTTTTTGTGGTGTTAATTGGGAGACCAATTTGCCCTGAAACATTTTGGAGGTGGTTTATTTTCTCTTGGGCATCCGGGTGTGTTGAACTCAAAAGCACTATGTCGTCGGCAAAGTCCAGGTCTTCTAGAATTTTGTCAACCCAATGGATACCCATATTTGTGTTGTTTGTGCATTTGCGCATGACCCAATCGATAGCTATTCCAAAAAGCATCGGTGATAAGACACAACCCTGTTTCACTCCTGTTTCGACTGAGAACCAGTCAGAGTTGCCTGTTTCTGTTCTTACGCAGCAACGTGTCTCTTTGTAGAAAGATTTTATGACGTTGGTATATTTGGTAGGAAAACCATAGATGTTAAGTAGATTCCAAAGTGAAGGACGGTGGATGCTGTCGAAGGCTTTTTGAAAGTCGACAGAGTTGGTGATTAATTTCGACTGGAATTCTACGGAGTCTTCAATGATTATTCTGAGGGTGAAAATGTGGTCTATGCATGATCGTTTTGGTCTGAAGCCTGCTTGTTCTTCTCTGAGCCTTTCATCTATCGCCTTTTTCAATCTCTCAAGTAACATGCTACAAAAAAGTTTTCCTGGTACTGATAATAAAGTGATACAACGCCAATTATTGCAATCAGACATATCACCCTTTTTAGGCAGATTGAAAATTACACCATCTTTCCACTGTTGTGGTGGGGATTCGCTTTGCCACATTTCATTGATCAGCTGTAACAAACGTTGTAAGGTGTTCTCATCTGCTGCTTTGAGCATTTCTCCTGAGATTTCATCTTCACCAACAGCTTTGTTGTTCTTCAATGTTTTGATGGCTGCTTTAATCTCTTCCATGGTGAATGACTCGCAGGAGGCATCTAGTGGGGGCATAGTAATTTCTCCATCCAGGTTCGGAACAGTGTCAGGCTGCGGTCTATTTAATATTTCTTTGAAATGTTCTGCCCATCGTTGCTTTTGAAGGTCATCGGATAACAGTTGATTGCCTTGTTTGTCTTTGATGGGTATATTTGGTGTAGTTGAGTGATTGCATAGTTGATTCATGATATGGAATACGGATCTGTTGTTTCCAGTTCTGGCAGCTGCTTCGGCTTCGGAGGCTAGGCTGTGAATAAAGTTCTGTTTGTCTTTTCGTGCGCTTGATTTCACCTCTTTATCCAACATAGAGTATTTTTGCTTATGGGTTTCATATGTAGATTAAAATATTCGAACAGTTTCTTGTGCTTATATCACTGCTATACATAAGCTTTGGTACTACTGGGTATTCACTGAAATCTGGAATCCGGTAAGTGTGTCCAAATGTGTAGTATTGTGTTTGTAACACTGTTCGTAGGTATGACACTAAAGGTTTTAAAAGTAATATTCTTACACATTTCGATCGGTCATTTGTCCATCACATTCACTAGTTAAAAATATGTTTCAAATAAATTGTAGGACATCGTCCTTATCACAGAAGTAGTTATTCACAGCGTTCTTCGTTTACATAGATAATTTCGCTGGACTGTGATAACTGTCTGCGCGTCATAAGTAACCACTTTAATCTTTGCGCTCATGCGTAGTTAAACTGTCATTCGACGTCTCGAGAGATCTGGAGAGCAGGTCGGCAATAGTATTTTCAGTACCGCTGATGTGTCTTATGTCAAAGATGTAGTTTTTGAGTAATAAAGCCCATCTAGCTACCCTGTGATTAGTCGGTGTACCTCTTGTGATGATAGTCAATGGGTTGTTATCTGTTTCCACTGTGAAATGTCTACCTAACAAATATCGGGATAATTTCGGAATAGTATAAATTAAAGCAAGACCTCCCAACTCTGGTGTAGACCATCTGCGTTCTCTTGGTGACAGCTTTCGACTAACGTAACAGATTGGATGTAAGATGTCATCATAGGATTGCAATAACACGGCTGCATTGTGTATCGTGCTCGCGTCCGTTCTCAATCAGAAAGGAATATGTAAATTTGGTAGTCTTAGTATTGGATTTGTAGAAAAATATGACAATACTTTTGTAAAGGCAGGTCTCAGGCCTTCTCTGTTTACATTTTTATTAGGTTGGTTTTTCGTTAACAGATTTGTAAAACTTTCTGTTAGACTTATAGGCGTATTGTATTGTCTTTTTTCCTAACAATCACAATGGGAGAGCAATATTGTGATTGTGATATTCTAATAATTTGGTTTTTCTCAATGTCTAAGATTTCTTGGTGTAATTTGTCTTTCTAATGTATCGGTATCGAATATGGTCTGCACTTGATTGGTAAGTCCGTTGTCAGTATGATTTGATGTTCTACTAGATCTGTCTGTCCTGGATCGTTGGAGATAATGGTTCTATAGTCTTGTATCAGTTGTCTGCAGTTGTCTGTCTCCGTCTGAGAGAGATTAGGAGATAGTTTAATGTCTTGCAGTGTGTCTGTCGTGTTGAGTGTTGGGACTGGTATTTCGTCTGTTTCGTCTAGGTCTGTGTGGTCCACTACAGTTGTGTTTGCTACTGTCTCGTCTTGGTCTTCGTCTCTGGTGTAGTAGGGTTTCAACATGTTAATGTTGAATATTTTTTGTTCTTGTTCTTTATTGCCACTACGTAGTCTACTGGTGAAATTTGTCTTAGAATTTTGGGTACTTTTGCTTTCTTTCACCCCAAACAAACTTTACTAGCTATATTTAGAGTCACCAGCTATATTTAGCGCCGACGGTGATCTCCTCTGTGTTCAGGTGGAGTGCGTGTCAGTTTGTTTCAATTGCCCTACACTACAGTGTTGTTTCATTGGGCTGTGGCAACCGTTTCTGTCTCCCTTCGATCCTCATTTGCATCGGTCCTGTAATCACTTTCCGGTTAGGGTTAGGGTTAGGGGGTAGGGGTTAGGATTAGGGTTAGGGGTAGGGTACACACACTATCCCTAACCCTAACCCTATAATCCTAATCCTAACCCTACCCCCTAACCCTAACCCTAACCAGAAAGTGAAAGTATAGCGCACCACCGCCGCCGCATAGAATTGCGCACCGAGCTACAGCGCAACACACGGAAACCCCCTGTATGTTCGGCGCAACACAGGGAACCCCTGGATGTGACGTCATACCCTGGGATTCCCTTTTGTTTGGGGTGAAAGAAAGCAAAAGTACCGAATTTTGAAAGGTCCTTGCCAAGAGTCTGCTAAGAGATTTTTTGTCGCTGGGTAAGAGAAGTAGTACGTCCTGTCCTGGTGTCAATGTTATTATCCTGTTTTTTTTTCCTGTTGGCATACTCCCTGTAGATGGCACCAGATTGTCTTAGTGATTCTTTGGCTAATATGCATGATTTCATTATTCTGTCACATAATGTTGTAACATGCTTGTATGGTGACAATGGTTTTTGTTCATCTTTTACTTCAGTTAACAAACTGTTATAAATTGCTAATGGGCCACGTGGTCTGGCTCCATATACAAGCTCGAAAGGTGAAAACCCAGTACTAGAGTGGGGTACTTCTCGATAGGCGAAAAGTGTAGCAGGTAAAAAGATACCCCAGTCATTTGGGCATTCTTGGGTGACTTTCGCTAACATGTGCTTTAGGTACCCATTAATTTTCTCTATAATACCCGTTGAATGAGGGTGATAGGGGCTGTTGAAAAATTGCGTAATGCCTGGCATCTTATTAAAGTCTTGAGTTGCAGCGGAAATGAACTGGCTTCCTCTGTCTGATAAAATATTGTCAGGAAAGCCTATCCTAGCAAAGATATGGAAAAATACTTCTATGATGTCTTTGGAAGTAATATTTTTAGGGCGATAGCCTCAGGCCAACATGTACATAGATCAATTGCAGTTAGAATATATTTATTTCCCCATTGATGTTACATGGTTTAGTGGTCCCACGATATCCACATAAATTTTCTCAAAAGGTCTACTTGCAAGATCTGTTATTTGCAATTTGCTTGAGGGTGTTTCCCTTTTTTGACAAGTTTCTGGCAGATCTCACATGTTCTACAGTATTGTTTGATGTCACTGCAGAATTTGGGCCAGTAGAACTGTGTTAATATTCTTGCTCTAGTTTTGGCATAGGCCATATGCCCTGCAAAAGGTACGTCATGTGCTAGTTGCAGTGCCTTCTGTCGGTGTTCAGTTGGTAACACCATTTGTGCTATGGTTTCGGCATCTTTCGTGTAGTATCTTGTTAGGATACCGCATTTAAGATCGAAGTGCCAACTAGCATTCTTTGTCAACTTTGGCTTTTGGCCTACAAGTTTAAAATATTTTTGTAATGATGTATCGGCTTGTTGTGCCCTAACAAAATTTTCCCTCGCATCTGGGAGAGGTGTTATAATATAATTCAGTAGTTCTAGTGCCTCAGTTTGGTTCGTCTGAGCTTCTAATTCTGCAGCTGATCTAGTTGCTGCGTTATTGTGTAAAATATTTTTACAGCAAGATGTTACAAGGTTATGGGGCATATCATTAACTGCAGGTAGGTTTCCAATAATTATGTCACAACATGGATTACACAATGCTGCGAATTTTACCTTGCCTGTCAAAAATGGTGTTTGATTGTATGCCCATGCAAGTGGGTATTTCTCAATATTTCCAGAGAAAGTTCTGCATGTTACATGTCTACCTGTATAATCGTCAGGTTGTATAAAGTCTTTCTTTAACCCGATAAGGGTACTATCACTATCTCTCAAAACACTGGCTGATTTTCCATTAACATAGCCCTGATTGTCGCATGATTGCGCACTCCGTCTTGTTCACTGCTGCACATCACAATTTCCAAACACACTTCTCACTAAGGGTTTGCACTAGAGAGAATTGGGATGCTAGGAATGTGGCGTCAAGAGTATTAATAGCTGTGACACCCAATGATGGACAGATCATGTGATCTAGGCCCGTTCTGTCCATTGGTTAACCTAGAATAATCGCGTCGCCCGCGAAATATTTGGGGCCAGCGACGCTAAAATTCGGCACTTGCAGAGCGACCGGCAAAGCCTCCAGATGTGGTTTAGGTCTCTGTATGTCCCTCATCCTGATTCAGAAGGAAAGCTTCAGACGAAATTATGCCTGAGTTTGTTTGTTTCTGAGTCAGGTGAGGATGGCGGTGTTCGCAGATTGTCATGATCCAGAGTTGCAGATCATTGTCCAATAATGTACTCATGATCCAGAGTTGCAGATCATTGTCCAATAATGTACCATGGGACTGCCAATCATGAGCTGCTCAGTAAGATCTGTTGTCAGGAGTTGATCTGATCAAAAGTCTTCTTTGAGCTTTGCTTCCTGGAGAAGTGACAACATAAGTGATTTGGGGAGACTTTCTAAGATCATTAGGATCAGTTTTATCATTCACAAAAGACTTGAAAATTGGTAATATCATGGCTGAAGTCTGATAGACAATTTTATAAGGAAAGACTGTGTCATATAGTTATGCATTCCAGAAATTTCTCCGGGATATGTGTAGACTGTTTAATTCCAAGTTTCACTTTATAACTCAACTGAAAGTTCACAAACAGAACATTTTGTGTAGTGCAGAGACTTTGTTAGGAAATCAGAAGGGGTACAGTGACGAAATGCCAGAACTGCCATGAGAGGTTTCAGGAGTTGTAATCTCCATTGTGTCTTAGAAAATTATTCTGGAACCAAAGTGGTTTAGTTCATATGTCATAATGCATCACTGGTTTACTTCCACAGGTTTTTATTTTGAGTAATAAACCAAAATTAACTGTTTCTGCATTTTTCTGTCAGTCCATTGTGGTGTGACAAAACTTTTCATTATTATCTATGTGTTTAGTTAATGTAACTACTTCACATAAAGGTAGTATCTGGAACTACAGGTGACTGGGTAAACACTAATAGACAGCTAAATTCTGTTC
This sequence comes from Cepaea nemoralis, assembly GCA_014155875.1. Lineage (NCBI taxonomy): Eukaryota > Metazoa > Mollusca > Gastropoda > Stylommatophora > Helicidae > Cepaea > Cepaea nemoralis. Next base: position 77 of record JACEFZ010024681.1, on the reverse strand, counting down.
TATTGTAATCTCCCAGGTTCCAGTTTACTCAGAGAAGGGAACTTTAAATTTTATTAATTCCTGTGACCATTTCACCT